>CM019148.1:158783159-159038285 GCA_009733165.1 Naja naja
TTAGACTTGGGAAAGAGTACTTTGAAGACTTAAATAAAATCACATCAAAATTTATATGGCAGGGCAAAAAGCCAAGAATTAAATTTAAGCTATTACAAGATGCAAGGTCAAGAGGGGGATTCTGCACACCAAACTGGGAATTGTATTATCAAGCTGCAAGTTTGATGTGGGTGAAAGAATGGATAACATTGAGAAATAATAGATTGTTAACTTTAGAGGGTCATGATTTATTACTAGGATGGCATGCTTTCTTATGGTATATAAGGGAACTAAAAACAAGGATATTTTAGAAGACACTATGTTCGAGAAGCTTTATTTTTAAATTGGGAAAAACTAGAAAACAACATTATATACAAATTCCATTATGGGTATCTACTATTGAAGCTTTTCATATCAATAATATACAAGAAGGAACAAACAGTTAGATATGGAGAGATTTTAAATGAAAAGGGTGAACTCAAATCGATGCAAACACTACAAGAACAAGGTATAAAAATGAATTGGTTTTCATATTTGCAAATACAATCTAGATATGATGAGGATGTTAAGACTGAAGGTATTTATAAAAAACCAACTGAACTAGATAAAATTTTGATGGGTACGAACAAAAAAGTGATTAAAAACTCTATGGTCATTTATTAGAAGTTAGAATGGAAGAGGAGCAGGTTAAGGAAACAATGATTGCTTGGGGGAAAATTTTTGGTTATGGGATAGATCTAGAGAGATGGCAAACACTGTGGGATCAGAATTATAAAATGACAATGTCAACTGCATATAAAGAAAATTTGTATAAGATGTTTTACAGGTGGCACCTATCCCCGAGAAGGATTGCAAGAATGTTCAAGGACAAAGGATAAGTGTTGGAAATGTCATCAGATACCTGGCTCCTACTATCACATGTGGTGGACTTGCGTTGATGCTAAAAGATATTGGACTAAAATCCACATGTGGTTGGAAAAATGACACAACAACATATAGACTTGAAACCTGAGATATTTCTGTTGGGAATTGTACCAGAGACACTCAACAAAGAACTGAAATATTTGATTGTTAATGTATTGACAGCTGCCAGAATTGTATTTGCTAAAAACTGGAGAAATGATAAGACACCTGCGCAGGAGGAAGTGATTAAGAAGATTTTGGACTGTGCCGAAATGAGTAGATTAACATTTGAAATTAGGGACCAAGAAGAAAAGCAGTTTTATAAGATATGGAATATGTTCTATCAATGGTTAGATAAAAAGTTTGGTAATATATTTTGGGAATATAAAGATAGATAGAACTGTTGAAATAATATAGAGATTATAATATGATAGAGGATTAATAATAATGATTATAGTTTTTCCTTTTGTAATACTGAGTATGAATAATGAGGGGAAGGCACTGTGATTTTTGACCGACCGACATACTTGAAATTGATATGGATCTATGTGTTGTATGTTTGTTTGTTACGTTTGTTCTTTTGGAAAAATAAAACTTTTAAAAAAAAAGAAAACGGCCGGACCGGCGGGTGAGAAAGACCGCCTCTTCCGCTTGTCGGAAATGTTGGCGATCGCTTCCTCCAAATACATTTGGAAACGATCTGCATACGAAGTCCCAGTCTTCTGCCGAGGATCTGGGGCTGGGGGTGTTCAGCACAGCCATCTCTCAGCTTGTTCTCCTGTTGTCTTCTCTTCGGAAGGATCCCACCTTCGTCGCCAGTGTTAGATTTGCATGAAGAGTCAAACGCAGAGTGCTTCAGTGAAGAGTTTATTAGTGATACAGCTCATAACAGACCTGATTTGGCTGGGCTGCGGCTGCTACTTATAGCCAGCAGCTGCAGTTGCCAACCAATCAGAGTGCAGGGTTTTTCCGCACTTTTTAAACCAATCATATTTGACATTTTACAAGAACAGTTCAAACTAAACCAATGACATTCAAACCTGCATACATAACACTCCCTCCCCTTTTTCCTTGCTTCTTTGTCTGCTTGCCCTCTGCCTCCAGTTGTAAACTCTTTCCACATTTCTCTGCTGTTCCTGCTCTCCACTTGCCTATGAAAAGAAAGCTCTCCTTTGTCCTCCAAATAGGGAACTCCTCATAATCAAGCATGGCTGCCCAGCTATCTCTATTCCACCTGTCAGAAAGATGTGGTTTTTGCTTTTATATAGAACAAATACATAGAAATGTTTATATATCTTTCCATCTATCTTTCCATCTATCTTTCCATCTATCTTTCCATCTATCTTTCCATCTATCTTTCCATCTATCTATCTATCTATCTATCTATCTATCTATCTATCTATCTATCGCCTCCTCCAATATAGTTATATATCTTTCCCTGTCTATCTCACTTCCTCAGAAACCTGCCCAGAAATCAGATCTCTGCCTGGATAAGAACATCTGTTTTGCATTATTTTTTCTTGCAAAGCAAGCACCCAATGATCATTCAATAAAGTTCAACCATTTCTCCTCAGCATTGTGCTCCTTCCTTCTGCAAAAGTTCCATGACAACTTCCTTGTTCACTATCAGAAGGTTCTTGTGAAAATTCCAAAGCCCTTCCTCGCTACACCTAAACACGTATACATATATATGTGCTAAATAATATGGACTAACATTTCAAAAAAAGTAGGAACAGCTAACAGAATGGATCTTTCTGATTACTGGGAAAATGACAGCAAAGTACTCCAGAGGATAATAAATCTCTTTATTCAATGTAATCAGAACACTTTTGTTTTGGACCTTAGGGGTAGCAATGGTGGACTGGAAACAGGTTCATTTTTCACAGAGCCACTGATCGCAATGCAAGGAGGGTCTAATGAAATGCATTGGTACTGTAAAATTCCTCTCGGATAAAGGGAAGACTTGAATCACCTATAAGCACTCCATACAGTTGCTCCCCATGAGAAGACTCTAAAATAGTGATCTTCAGGGAGAGGGGTTAGAACTGTGGGAGCTAGGAAAGTCAGCACTACCCAAGCCAAGGTTTGGTGCCTTCAGACAGACAATGGGTTCACCCATTCCCTTTCTTAACTGAATCAGGAAATGGATTGTTATCTGCATTTTGGATATTATGAACCTTCAGAACAAGTTCCATTACACTTAATGATTTTCCTTATATCCTTATTGAAAAATGTTTCGTGTAAGTTTAAGAGATTTTATTTTCAAACATTTTTTTAATTTTCTATCACCAAGGATAAAATACAAAACACAGAAAAGGAAAAAAGTTGGGGGACAGACTAACAAATATTAACAGTGACAACAAAAAAAGAAAAACATGTCCCAAAAACCTCAAATACCAAATAGACCTAACATTAAACATTAAAAAATCCACCCTGGCTGAATGCTGAAAGATGCATTAAAAACCTGATACATAGCAGGTCTACAATAGTTATAAACTTTCCTGTTGTAATTTTAAGAACTTTTTAAAAAGTATTCAGAAATAAACAGCAAAAGGTGATTAAAAGATTGATTTTGGAAAGTTTTAAATGGGCTAAGGGACCAGATGGATTGGAAATAAGTTTTGAAACTAATTATAAGAAGCCTTCCTATGGCTTGTTCAAAATCCTATTAAAATGTGTGAAGATTTTAAATCTAAGTGTAAGAAACCTTCCCATGAAAAAATGATTAGAGAAAAATGTGATCAGAGGAGACTTTGAAGGGTGGACAATAGAGGCAACCAGAAAAGGCCAAAGACTGTAATTAAAGTAGAACAGACTTGCTAATATAGTATACAGAAAAATATTTTAACTTTTGGAAGAAATTGAAGATATTTGGCAACAATGCACTCTGAGCTTTCTTTTCAGATCATCTGCTACAGTAAAATGAGTTCAAAAGAAGAGATTGAAGAGGATACAGATGATGTCTTAATAATTAAAAGAGACAGACAAATTTTAAAAAATCCAAAGAATGACTTGGAAACTTTCTTATTCTTATTTTGAAAGCGGTGCATTATACTCACAAAGGAATTCCTGAGAAAAGACAAAGTGAAAATGAAATCAGTTTTTGGGACACAATTTAACCAGAATAAACATCGAGATTTTTAAAAGCAAAAAGAAGGAATATAGAGTTGGTTTATTTGATCAAAGTTAATAAATATATACGTGCAGTAGCTCTCAATGGGTTTTTCTCAGCCAGAACTGAATGATGAGGCTTTAAAGATTTATATAAAGATAAGGTAGTGAGCCAATTTGGTCTGTTTGTTAAGGCAGCAGGCTAGAAACTGGAAGATCATGAGTTCCTCTGTCTCAGCCCAATCCACCTCAGAGAGTTGGGGCCACTATATACATATATATATAGTGTTAAAAGGATGATGCAGGGTATTCAGCAGGTTCTGACCAGTTCTGGAGAACCAGTAGCAGAAATTTTTAGTAGTTTGGAGAACCAGCAAATACCACCTCTGACTGAAGATTTTACAGCATCTTTCCCCTGCCACGTCCACCAAGCCACGCCCACAGAACCGGTAGTAAAAAAAATTGAATCCCACCACTGGGAAGGATTATACCAGAGTCTGAAAAACATGGAAGGACTCTCAAGTTTCAGGAGCCTCAAATAGAATTCCAAATGATCTGCAGATATTTGGGGTTTGAGAATGAAAACATTTTAGTGTTAAGGAATGGGTAAAATATGAAATGGAGCACCACTAAACTAAAAAAAGCACAGGGAAAAGTTGGAAGCTCAGGGCAAGAAAAAAAAGCATTTTGCAGGGCAGAGGAAAATATGTTTTCGCCAGGTTTCAAAGTAGCAACTTTCTATCTGTAAGTCAAGATTTATAGCCTTGTGCATTTACAGCATTCATAGTAAGAGTAATTCTAAAATGCATTAAAAGAATGGAAAAAGATTTTTAAAAAAGCATTTTGTTATGCCAGCACATATGCATTTCAATACTCTCATTTTGTATATATTCAGTTTAATTTTGTGTATATATTTGTGTATAGATATTAATACCGTGTTCCTCAGAAAATAAGGCCAGGCCTTATTTTCTTTTGACCGAAAAACAGCTATGCCATCTTTTGGGGGGTGACTTAATTTCTCCCCCCATGCACCCTCACCTAGAGCACCCTGCAGGCAGCCACGCCTCGCCACCAGCTGCTCCTAATGGTCGATCATGGTGGAGCATGGAGGGCTCCCTACCCCCACCAAGTGCCTTTGCTGCAGACCTGGGTATGGTGCTGGCTGCAATCCAGGTCAGCTGGCAGGTGGCAGTGCCATGGATGTTGGCCTCGGTGGCAGCGAGGCACTTTGCGCCACCACCGTTTCTTCTGTCACCGTCACTTTCCCTTCTGCCCTTCTGCCGCGTTTGGACTGCTGCCATTGGGCAAGATGCAGAGGCCGGAGTCCTTGCTGGACATCACGGCATGGTGGTAGCAGAGAAGTGGCCCTTCCAGTGGGTGGAGGAACGGTTCAAGGGCATTCCTCCAAAAAAACCCATAGACCTTTTCCCCCTCTTTAAGGTTTCTTTACTCTCATTCCTTCTCATTCTCCCAAAGGGGTGGGGAGGAAGCTGCCTAGCCAGTCTGTATTCTTAGGGAACTGACGGAGGGAATGTGAGTAAAGAAAACTCAAAGAGGGGGATCCATGGGGGTGTTTCAGGCAGCTGGAGCAAGAGAAGAGTGCCCAACCATACAGGGGACGAGACCATGACCTGAAGTTCTGGGGCGGGAAGCAAAATGAGGCATGGGGGGGCAGGCGGTTCTTGTTGGCAGTGGGGTCTGTCCTGCCGCTGCTACCACTGTTGTTGGACATGGAGCTGGCGAGAGAGGTGCCACCACCAGCAGGAACTGTGGAAGCTATGGAGGCAGCTCCGCCACCCGAGAAGCATCTGAAACACTGCCGGCAGAGGAAGCGGCAGTGGCGCAAAGTGCCCCATCACCACCGAGGCTGAAATGCACGACGATGATGCCCACCTGCTGACCTGGCCTTCAGCCAGCACCATACCCAGGTCTGCAGCAAAGGCGCTTGGCGGGGGTAGGGAGCCCTCCACGCTCTGCCATGATCGGCCATTAGGAGCAGCTGGTGGTGAGGCGTGGCTGCCCGCACACTGCTCCTAATGGCAAGTTCTCCCCCCACCCTCCCCCCATTTAACATGTTTTAAATAGGCCTTAATTTTGGGGGAGGTGCTTAGTTTCACCTCATGCCTAGAAAACATGCTGGGCCTTCCTATTGGGGGGGGGCGTATTGTTGGAGAAACGTGGTAGATATAGATGTAATCTATATGTGCATGGGTGTGTCTAGTGTGTACATGTAGTGTGAGTGTGTATAGAGTATGTGTACATGTATAAACAAAATTGCATATATATATTGTATATTGTTTCTGATATGTTGCATATGTACATATATAGATGCACACACACCACAAAATTATTTTTGTGTGTTTTGTATGTCTCGGTGGGAAGGAAGAGAGCAATTGGCAATTCCTAGGAGTTGCCGAAAGTCTCACCCTAAACAAGATTTTCTTAAAATGATTTTCTTAAGAGTCGAGCTGGCATGGGTACAGGCAGTGGTGAGATTCAAATAATTTAACAACCAGTTCTCTGCCCTAATGATTTCTTCCAACAACCAGTTCACCAGACTGCTCAGAAAGTTAACAACCGGTTCTCCCGAACTGGTGTGAACTGGTTAAATCCCACCACTGGGTACAGGAGAGGATCAGCTGAAAAGGTTTGCATGAATATGCTTTATTTATAAGTCATAGTTCAAGATCCATTGACACTTTTGCTATAGAAGTTAAGACACTCTCCCATTGCTTAGGCAATAATTCCATTCATTTCTTAGTGTCTGCATGTCACATTAGCTTACTGATAACAAATATCTATAAAAAGGAATTGTGCTTTTATCTCTTAAATTTCATTCTTCTTCAGCCCATTACCTTATCCCAGTGTTTCTCAACCTTGACCACTTGAAGATGGATGGAAGTCAACTGCTAGAATTCCCCAGCCAGCCATCCTGGCTAGGGAATTCTGGGAGCTGAAGTCCTCCTATCTTAAAGTGGTCAAGGTTGAGAAACACTGCCCTAAGCTATTTGTTTAGTGGGTATAAATTTCAAACCAGCTATATATGAATATATTATAGTGCATTATGTGCATTGTTACTTTATCCTGCCCTCATTAAAGTTTAGTTAAATTTATATCTGTTAAGATTTGTTCTTTCTGTGAAATACAACCATATGGTTTTAAATTGCCTATTCATCAGTCAATCTATGACTTTTCTAGACTCTTCCCTACTAGCAATGTAGCCTGAGTAATCTGTATTTGATAATTTTTCCTTTCCTTTCCCCTGATTTTAAAAATATTTGAAGAAAGGGGACCACTAGCCAGATCACTAGCCAGTTTCTTTGTATTCAATTTGTCTGGTCCTATGGAGTTCAACTCAAACATTCCCTGGGTGTGATCAAGCTTCAGTCCAGCTTTTTCATCCAGGTTTGGTCATGATTTCTTAATGGAATATACAGATTTTTTAAAAAGAGATGCTGAACCACAATTGGAATGGAGTAGCTCTGCCTTTTTTGTTACCTGTTAGCATGTTGCTATTGCATAATAGACTGATTAGGAAGGTGGAGGGATTCAGAGTTGATTCCAAAAAAGTATTTTGGACAGTGCAAATGTGTGTACATGGTCCCCCTTAGTGGTAGGATTCAAAAAAATTTACTACCAGTTCTGTGGATGTGGCTTGGTGGGCGTAGTGTGGCTTGGTGGGCGTGGCAGGGGAAGGATACTACAAAATCTCCATTTCCACCCCACTCCAGGGGAAGGATACTGTAAAATCCCCATTTTCTCCCCACCCCATTAACCTGCTTTCCAGCTCCGATCTCCTGTGCAGGGCAACAAAAGAAGACCAGCCGATCAGCTGGACTCGGGAGGCAGAGAATAGATGAGGGCAGGGCCAGTTAGAGGTGGTATTTGCTGGTTCTCTGAACTACTCAAAATTTCTGCTACCGGTTCTCCAGAACCAGTCAGAACCTGCTGAATACCACCTCTGGTCCCCCTGTGCTCTATTTAATCAGCCACATCTTTTCCTGATGTTGAACTTTCCAAATACTGATTTTTTTTTCTTTTCAGTTTGTCACGGGGTTGTGATTAATAGTATCCACCCTTACCTTTCTGAAAAATGTAAGAATATTCTGTTAGACAATAACGGATATAAACTGGTATAGTAAAGAAAATTACATTCTTTAAGATTCTACATGAAAGTATATAAAAAGACATATAGCAGATGCTATATTTATATAAGAACTTTATGCCTACATAATTATAATTCAGCTTGAGTGCACATCCAGCTCTCCACAATATCGATGTTCCTATTAAAAACAGGAGTTAAAGCAGCTAAGAGAAATTTCATCAAATCTTTATAAGTACACATTGTAGGCGCATTTAGCTCCTATTGATTTCAAATGAAAAACTTAAATGCCTGCTTAGATTGTTGTCCTGTATTTGACAAAAACAGCAAACATAATTATTCTAGATTTATAGTCCTCACCCTACCAAAACATAAGGCACGTTGCAAAAAATGATTAAAGCACCTAAAGCGAGCCATATATAAAAATGAGATAAAAACAGTGTACCTACAAAACCATAGTAAATATAAATTCAGGATGGGTTAGCAGCAGGACAACCAGCAGACGCGACATGTTTTTGGAGATTCTCAATCATGCAAGTCATGGTCGTCCCAAAGGTGCTTTTTCCAAAAGGCAACTAAACATCAACAGAAGAGACAGTTCAGACAGTGTAAGAGCAGACCAACAGTAGAGCAAGACTAAAAAAAAGGCAAAAGTGATATTGTGGTGCTTGGTTGAGCAGTAGCCTGATCTACTCAACTACATGGCTTCAAAGAGCCTTCCTCCTGAATGACACTGGGAAAACAGGAGGAAATATAGTAGAAGCAGCAAGAACTGCTCAGAAACCTGGAGGCAGTTGGTTAGGGTACTAGACTGTAGAGCACATCAAAATCAGTACCACCTTCATATGGAAGAGTTATCCAATGCCCCAAGAGCTCAAAGAAGATGGCAAATTCAGGAAGAGGGTAAACAGAAGCTTTCCCAAACCTAGCAGTGGCCCCACCTAGTCCACAAGCTTCCAGAGCAAACATGTGGACACCCTAATCAGCTAAACCCAAGAGAAAGGTGATGACACCTTGAGCAGCACAAAGAAACCCTGAGGTGCCAAAAAGCTACACAGACTCATGATACAAAATGAGGTGCCACTCCACAGTTACACCTCTGGTCCCAGGTTCAATTGGGAATTGTGAGCATCCTAGATAAAGCCAAATTCAAAAAATACTAGGAAATTCCTGGAAGCTTGGCCTTCAGACAAATAAGCCATCAACGGGCATATAGAGATCAACAGCATTTACATACCATTTTAAAAAGACAATAAAAAAGTAAAAAGGAAAGCAGAAGATCAGAACACTGTCCCACCAGGAATTAACATCCAAGTAAGCAGGAACTAGCACTAGGATTAACACAGAAAAACAATCAAGCAGGAAACAACAGTCTAATCAAGGAACTACCAAGTAAAACAAAAGAGCAACACTAACAGGGCAAGCTACTGTATAGTGGATGTAAACAATCTACACACCCTTATTAAAATATCAGGTTCTTTGAGACATTAAAAAAAATCAGACCAAGACAAATAACTTCAGATTTGTTTATATTTTTCTTTTTCTTTTAATATATGATATAAGCCATAGATCAACTGAAAAATAAACTGAAATCTTTTGAGGAGAAAATAACAATTAAAAAACTAGAATAATGTAGCTGCATAAATGTAGGCACCCTTAAACTAATACTTTGTTGAAAGACCTTTTGGTTTTATGATAGCATCCAGTTTTTTGGGGTAGGAACCTAACATCATGACACATACTGCCTTGGGAATTTTTGCCCCCTCTTCCAGGGGTGGGATTCTCCTGGTTTGGACTGGTTCAGGCAAACCCCTTGTTCCAATGATCAGCTGCCTCCAAACCAGTTCACTGTGGGCCCAACCACCCATTCTTGCTCTTTCCTGTGCTTTATTTCCTGTTTTTAGAGCACAGCTGATTGGTGTGGCAGATTGGTTTGCCGTGCCTCAGCTGTTTTATTCACAGGGGCTGCAGTTGAAGAGCTGAAAATGAGCTTTTAAAAATGTGGAATGCACACATGGAATGTACGTTCGGCGCGTGTGCGCTCACCAAACCAGTTGTTATACCAGTTGAATGTGTCCTCTGCCCTCTTCTCCTTGCAAAAGCTCTCCAAATCTGTCAGATTGCCAGGGTACCTCCAGTGCACAACCTTCTTCAGGTGTGGGTTCTGGCTGAGCCATTCCAAAACTTTGGTCTTCTTCTGGGGAAACCATTCTTGTGTAGATTTGGGTTATTGTTGTGTTGAAAGGTGAAATTCCTCTTCGTCTTCAGCATTTTAGAAGAGGCCTGAAGTTTTTTGTGCCAAAATTGACTGATATTTGAAACTGTTCAGAATTCCCTCCACTTTGATTAAAGCCCCAAATCCAGCTGAAGAAAAGCAGCTCTAAAGCACAATGTTGCCACTACCATGTTTCACTGTGGGTATGGTGTACTTTTTTTTTTAATTACATTTATATGCCTCCCTTCTCCAGAGACTCAGGGCAGCTTACAATTTTTGGGATACAACCCAGTGTGCTCAGCAATAGCCTTCATTCCATTGTATATGCCTGCTTATTACTAAGCAGCATTTTTACAAAGTCAGCTAATTGCCCCCAACAATCTTGGGTCCTCAATTTACCTACCCCGAGAGGATGGAAGGCTGAGTCAACCTTGAGCCTGGTGGGATTCGAGCCTACAGCAATTATAGACAGCTGGTTCTTAAGTGCAGGCAATTAACAGCCTGAGCCACCAAGGCCCCTTTTTGGTGGGGTGCAGAGTTGTTTTTACATACATTTTGGAATTATGGCTAGAATGTTCAACCTTGGACTCATCAGACCATAACACATTTTCCCTTATGCTTTTATCAGATTTGAATAGATTTGTGAAAAAAATGTAACCAGGATTGGATGTTTTTCTCTGTAAGAAAAGGCTTCGTTTTGCTACCCTACCACCCTATAGTATCTAAGGTGATTCCCAGAATTGTCCATTAAAATGATAACACCTTCAGTCCTAACTGTGGAATTGTGGGAAATGAAATCCAGCCCAACATATCTGGAGATGGCAGCATTAATATCTATTCATATGGCTTTGTGCCAAAGTACCCAGTTTTTCCTCTTCCTGCTCTGAAAGGTTTGTCCAATAATTCACAAATGTAAGAAAGACTTTATTCCATTAATATGTTTATAGCTGACATTTATCAATGCTTTTGATCAATCACACCAGGATAGGATTTTGTAAGGAAACATACAGCAAAGAGTTCTTTGGACATGTGGAAGGCAAGTCATCACATCTGTTGCTTCTAAACAGAGAATGGTGCCCTGGTGGCTCCTTTATGTTCTTATTTTAAGTAGAAATGATCCAGAGGACAGGGCTTTGTATGCCATTCTGATTAATCAAAGACTTTTAAAAAATAATAATAAATGTCATTGAGTGATTTTAGAGTATTAAATTTCTCTTATGTTCAGCTTGATTTTCTATCTGTATGCTTTTTTGTAGATGTAGTTATATTCTGTATAGTGTTCTGCACATAAACATTAAAACTAAGTCATGTGTCACAGTTTTTGAGCAAATCACTGCCAGCCTCAGTTGTTTCTATGGGCAAGAAATTAATTTATCACAGTTTCCCTCCTTTGCGTTTTGTAAAACAGCCTTTTCCAAGCTGCGTTCACAAGAACTGCTGGACTTCAATTCTTCAATATTCAGTCAACACACTGCTAATTTTGGAGACCTTGCTGTAAAACATCTTACTGAAGTGCCTGTGATGATTTTAAAATAGCAAATTTTAAACAAGCAAAATTACAGCACCAAAAATGCAAAATATCCATTAAAAATGAGGTAGAATAATATCAGCAATCTTAGCTAGAGTGGAAGAATTGATTTTTGCGAAAACTTTGTCTTCAAAGGTTATGTGTGCATGGAAGTTAGTAAATCAGAATAGCTCCATTCCATTTGAATACCTATTTTTAAAAGCATGTTTCTAATCTAATGGGCTTTTCCCCAATGTTTCATTAAAATCCATAGGAAAATTCTCAAAAGTAAAGCCAGGGGTAGACAATAGACCTTTACTTTATAAGCTTTGCTGGCTGAAATAATATACATATATATGGGGGGGTGTATGTGTGTGTGTATGTATGTACACACACACGCACACACACGCACACACACGTGTGTGTGTGTGTGCATAACCAAACATGTATATAAAATGGTATATACCGTAGATATACAGGAGAGAGGGAGAGAGAGACAGAGATCACGGGAATTTTGGGGAGAAGGGGAACACAGATAAATGCCAGCCAGGTTTAATTCTGGCTAGATTTCAGGCACTCATAAATCCAATGAACCAAAATCTCAGAATATAGGTTCCATTGCAGAATTCCTTTTCATCCATACGACCAATGGTAGAAGGATCTTTCATGAGCAAAAACGTTCATATAGGAAAATGGAGGCGTGGATCTTGCTTTCCTTTGATAAGCCTCTCATAATCTGTAGAAAAGTGTTTCTTAATCTTGGCAACTTTAATGACTGTGAACTTCAACTCCCAGAGTTCCTCAGCCAGCCCATTGTAAAGTTGTGAAGGTTGAAAAACACTGTTGTAGGTTATTAAGAAGACATGTAAAATAATATAGATGGAAGTACAATGATAACAGAGAGGGGGGGAGGGAGGGAGGGAAGGAGAGGGAGAGAGAGAAGCCATTTTATTAATAAAGCAGGCTGTGGAAAGATTCCATCATGAGAGGAATACATTTCGAACAAATTCCAAAGTTTTGCAGTTTCTTCCTCTTCCACATTTTTTTCTTCCTTTTTCTTCCTTTTCACAAGAAAAAAAAATCCTCCAACTATAGAACAAGATTTATTATCAGTGCCATAATCACTCATAATTTTTTTTATCCTTCCCTCCCAATCTTTGTTCATCATCTCATATTTATTTATTTATTTATTGGACTTATATGCTGCCCCATCTCCAAAGACTCAGGGCGGCTCACAGTTAAAACATACAAATACAATAAATAATTTAAAAAGAATTAAACCACTATAAAGTCCAATAAACTGAATTAGAGTTAAAATTATCCCATACCCCCAGTTAGGTAATCACAGCCCGACTTGGTCAAATAGCCAGGTCTTCAAATCGCGGTGGAAGGTGCGGAGGTCAGGGGCCAGATGGAGGTCCAGTGGCAGTTGATTCCATAAGTCGGGGGCCGCCACAGAGTAGGCTCGCCGTCGGGGGACCGCCAGCCAACATTGGCTTGCCGACGGGACCCCGAGGAGCCCCTGCCTGTGTGCCCGTACAGGACGGTTGCTCTCCAATATCAGCAGGAGGCGCTCCTTCAAATATTGTGGACCCATGTCGTGTAGGACTTTGAATGTTAAAGCCAGAACCTTGAACCTCACCCGGAGTGCAACCGGCAACCAATGCAGGCCGTGCAGGAGGGGGGTAATATGGGAGAATCGGGTAACTCCCATCACAACCTGCGCAGTCACATTCTGCACCAGCTGCAACCTCCGGATGGTGTGCAAGGGCAGTCCTAAATAGAGAGCATTGCAGTAGTTGAGTCGTGAGGTAACAAGGGCATGAGTGACTGTATGCAGGGCATCTCGGTCCAGAAACAGGCGAAGCTGGCGAACCAGCTGGACCTGGGCAAAGGCCCCCCTGGTGACGGCCCCCACCTGCTCCTCCAACTGGAGCCGTGCATCCAGGAGGACCCCCAGGTTCTGCACCCTATCCACAGGGGGAAACACCACTCCCCCTATGGTCAACGATGGACAATCTTGACTGGGCCGAGATGCCGGTATGTACAGCCACTCAGTCTTGGCCGGGTTGAGCCAAAGCATGTTTCTGTCCATCCAGATCCATACCGCATCCAGACAGTGAGTCATCACGGAGAGGGCATCACTGATTTGGTTTGGGGTGGAGATGTATAACTGGGTATCATCAGCGGTGATACCTCACCCCAAAACCACAAATGATCTCACCCAGCGGTTTCATGTAGATTATAAAGGGGGAGAGGACCGACCCTGAGGGACCCCACAAGTGAGCACCCTCGGGCCGACCTCTGTCCCCTGTCAACACTGATTGCGACCACCCGAGGGAGGAGAGCCACTGAAGAACAGTGCCCCCACTCCCAGCCCCTCGAGGCATGCAAAGGATACCATGGTCAATGGTATCGAAAGCCGCTAAGAGGTCTAATAGGACCAGGACAGAGGAAAAACCCCTGTCCCGGGCCCTCCAGAGATCATCCATCAGTGCGACCAATGCCATCTCCGTGCTGAAACCAGGCCGGAAGCCCGATTGGTACGGATCTAGGTAGTCCGCTTCATCCAGGAAAAGTGGAAACTGCTGAGCCACCACACTCTCAACAACCTTCACCAAAAAGCGAAGGTTGGAGACTGGACAAAAGTTGTCTAACACGGTCAGGTCCAGGGCAGGCTTCTTCAGGAGGGGCCTCACCGCCACATCTTTCAAGGTGGAGGGAAAGACACCCTCCCTTAATGAAGCATTGACCACTGCCCGAGCCAACAGGTGACCTCCCTGGCGGCATAAGCCAGCCAGGAAGGGCACTGGTCCAACAAACATGTGGTGGAACTCAGATGCCGCATAATCCTGTCCACTTCATCCTTGGAAACAGGATCAAACTCAGCCCAGATCACATCAGCCAGACTACTTGCACCGCAATCCTCAGACCACTGCAAGGTGGAACACAACCCGCCCCGAATCCGCGTGATCTTATCCAACAGATATTGACCAAATTCCTCAGCCCTTCCCCGGAGAGGGTCCACCACCTCCCGCAGATGTAGGAGGGAGCGGGTGACCCTAAACAGGGCAGCTGGGCAGTTATCTGTGGACGCTACAAGGGTGGAGAGATAGGACCTTCTCGCCATCCCCACAGCTACCAGGTAAGTCCTAATATGGGCTTTTAGCTGGGCTCGATCAGCTTGGGAGCGGGTGGCCCTCCACCTGCTCTCTAGGCCCCTTCGACAGCGCTTCATCTCCCGGAGCTCCTCAGTATACCAAGGAGCTACCCGGGATCCATGGCATGAGGGGCATGGGGACAACCCTGTGGGGGCAGCCTCAGCGGCCTGCTGCCAAGCAGCCGCCAGGTCCTCGGCAGAGTTGTGGGCAAGTGAAGTGGGGAATGACCCCAGTTCCTCCTGGAACCTCTCAGGGTCCATTAGACGTCTGGGGCAGAACCATCTAAGTGGCTCCTCATCCCAGCAGTGGGGAGCAGCCTGTTGGAAGACCAGCCACAGGAGATAGTGATCAGACCATGGGACGGGCAGTGTTGTACAAGTAGCCTGCCATATATCACTACACCACTGTTCCGAGACAAAAACTAGGTCGAGAGTGTTTCTCCCCTTGTGAGTCAGGCCTTGAATTAATTGGGTCAGGGCCATGGTCCCCATGGAGGCCATGAATTCCTGGGCCAAACCTGACACCCCCCAAGGGAAGGCAGGTTAAAATCACCCAGGACAATAAGCCCCGGGAGATCCACTGCCATCCCCGAGAGAATGCCGAGAAACCCAGACAGGGTTGCTGCCACACAGCTGGGGGAAAGGTATGTTAGCAGCAAGCCCACCCGACCACCAGGCCCCCACCTCAGGAGGAGGGTCTCACTTCCGCCTATCTCTGGAACAGCGACCTCCCTTGGAATCAGGGTCTCCTGAATAACCACAGCCACTCCACCACCCCTCCCCTGAGCCCGTGACCAGTGCAAAATCCAGAAACCTGGGGGGCATAAGTCAACCAGAGGGACTCCTCCCTCTGGGCCCAACCAGGTCTCGGTGATAGAAGCCAGGTCCTCAGCCTCCTCCTCAATCACCTCATGGAGGAGGGAAGACTTATTAGCCACGGACCTGGCATTAAAATACACCAGTTTGAGCCCAGGGGTCCCCATTCCCCTGCCCCCAGGGGAGGAGGTCATAGGGTCGGAGTGCACCATCGCTCGAAGATAGCAAAGGCGCGCTCCCAACACATGATCTGGCCCTATGCCTCGACGTTTCCCACCGATCCCAGCCACCCTAGGGATCGCGGTCCCCGACCCGCACTCCGGTCCCCACCGGCCCCTAGCCCCCACCCCCCCCACCATGAGCCGGGCTGCAGTCCACCCTCCTGGCATCATTTCCCACCCCCCTCCCTAACCTACTTAAGAATTTATTTAAAAATTTAATTAAAGGGGCCCTAGTGACCCTCTTTTTTACTTTCTTAGAGTCCCAATCCCAACCCAACTCCCCGCCATGCCATCTCTCTGGGTTCCATAACCCATCCTTGAGGTAGGCTGGTGATAATATAGTAGGCCATATCCTGGAGGGAGGGAGCCTTCTAAAGGCCCGAGGCTCTGCTGCTGTAAAAGTTCGAATATTACAGATCCAAAGATGTCAAGGAACTGGCATGAGGGTCTGCAGATGGAAATAATAAAGTCCGGAATATAAGAACTTGGTAAAGTCAAAGGTACTACCCATTGGGGGGTCCAGGAACCAGGCTGCCCTCTCACAACAGGCCTGTGGTCGATGTTTGAGACCCTCCTCCGGATCAAGTCCCACACTCTCACCGCAGGTATCCCCAATGGGCGCCAGTTGGACAGTTGGTAAAGAGATGTTAAATGGCTATCTCGGAAGAAAATGAGTCCCTGTTGCCGTTCTCTCACCACGGCAAGGGAAACAACAAAGTCTAGTAGCCGCAAACCAAGTTCAAGGATGTACAATCGGCACTGGGAATCCGGGCCCAGGTCACTGGACAGGTTGCTGGACAAGTCTAGCCATGACATTTTCAATACTGAAGAAAAAAAAAGGTCATGGTGTTATGGAGCCAGGTTGTCGCCCTACAGCATTGTGTTAGCTTCAGTCTACATGGCTTATAGGTTGTTTATATGACCTTAACACTGTGAGAAGCAAAAAGTGCAGCTTTCAGATGCTATTTTAGATAGAAAGTTAGAAATGACATACGACTGGTGGGAAAACTCTGCCTCCACCCTAGGAAATTAAAATTTCCTGTACTTTTTCATTCTTTCTGAATGACCATAAAAGACATTGGATCACTTCTTCAAGGTCTAGTAATAATAACAACAGCAACAATCATCTCAAAGATCAATACAATTCAGTCTTTCATTAGGATCAATATTGACAGTTGAGTGACATGATCCTGTTAAGAAAGACGGAGAACTCTCCCTCATCCAGCGCCTGAAAAGACTGAAAGGATTTACTGTAGTTTCCTAGTGAAGGTTCGGTCTCCCTTCTTTCCTACACCTGTAGATTGAGTAAGTCAAGGTGGAAATTAAATTCTTGAAGGTAAGATTATATTAAGCATATTCGTTTGTGCCAAAACATGTTTCACGTTGTCATGCTGGGACAAAGAAGCAATTGAACAACCCCCACTGACAATAAATTGTTTACAGTTGCATTTAACTTAATGGTTGGTAAGGCCTAAAAAAAGAAGCAAAAGCCCAACCTTAAAATAAATGGATTAGAAAATATAACTGGTACTTATCATCCAGCTCAGTTTAAAATTTAACAGGCGTTTTGAAAGTTAGAGAAGAGATGAGGAGAAGGGGTGGGTGAGGGAAGAGTCATTTCTAGGATGATGGTGATTGCTTTTAGAAGAAACATCGAATGAAAAGAACAAAAGGTCAAATCCATATTTGGTTGCAAAGTTCAACGATTGGAAGTGAGAACCTTGTGATATCCTTTGTGTTAAGTTTGCATGAAGAGACAGATGTGGAGTGCTTCAAGTTCTTTGTTTATTAGTGACTACAGCTCAGAACGGACCCACTTTGGCTGGGCTGCGGCTGCTACTTATAGCCAGCAGCCGCAGTTGACAGCCAATCAGAGTGCAGGGTTTTCCCGCACTTTTTAAACCAATCATTTCTTACATTTTACAAGAACAGTTCAAACTAAACCAATGACTTTAAACCTGCATACATAACACATTGCTCTTTAACAAAGCCCTTGTCTCTCCATGTGATAAAAAGTCTGGACGCATTATTAGTACTTCTGGCTTTGAAAAAAAAATCAAACTGCTTAATGTCTTGATCCATTAAGAAATTGCGGTGGCATCTTTAAAATGAGGCTAAATTGCATGTTTGAAAAGACTTGTGCCTTTAAACATCGATGTTCAGGAATGCTTTTGTCCCTTGCCCCTGCAGCTCCATGACTGTAACACACAACATCTTTTTACAGCCCAGATTTGGTGGATCTACGATAAAGAATACTATTGAACTGAGTTAAAATAAGCCAAGTCTTCCCTCTCAAATAAGTCACAGTGCACCTAAGTGACATTTAAGCTCCCATTCTTTAATAGCCCGGTTCTGCATTGGCACAACCTTAAGGACAAATAAAGTTCTTAATGCTTATGCTTTCATGGGGATAGAATTGACCTCATAGATGAAAAAAAGGCATGAAGTTTAGCTGTAAGAAGGAAGAGGGCTTTTTTTTAAGGAGACCAGTAAGCAGTAATTGCCTTGTGCTTTTCAGATAGAGCGTTTCCCGTTCAAAGTATTGTACAGATGATTAAACAATGACTTATTTTTATGCAAGGCTGCCCAGTTAGTTAAATGGGAAAACCAACCACAGCCCTTCTTCAATCAGGATGCTCTGGTGATAGATTCCCACAGCCTGATCATTATGTGGCTGGAGTATTGCAATGCACTTTATGTGGAGCAACATTTGGAGGCAACTTGGAACCCCTAATTAGTTCAAGGTACAATGGCCACACTGCTGGCAGAACACCCCACCACACAGAGTAACACTGTTTTCAAAGTCATATCTATTAACCTCAAGGCCCAATTCAAACATGTCATTACCTATAAAGCCTGTTAGGTACAGCACCAGATTATACCACCCGGCTTTATACCACCAGGCATTGCCACATTTAACTCCACCCATCTGGTTAAACATCTTTAGAAGGCCTGCTAAGAGTCCCTTCTCCTTATAAAATGTGTGGGTCTCAGGCAAAGAGACCTCACGTTACCTCCAAAGAGTAGGAAGAAGCCCTCTATTCTTGTATTCAGAAAGATTGTGAAATGGCCCTTTTTCAACAAGTCTTTAGCTCAGGCGGATGACTCCCTCACATTTCTCTATATATGCACATGTTGTTGTGTGTGTCTATCTATCTTTTTTCATTGTAAACCATGTTCTTCTTTATTTTAATTCCAGTAGAGCAAAACCAAACACAGTGAACAAAATTGCAAGTCCCTGCTTTCTCAAGACAACAGAGATTTTGGGAGGTTGGGGGAGGGAGTCTCACTGCTATCTCAGTGGGAAGGACATTCCCTGGGTGTTTACTTCAGCTATAGTGGGATGGATATTTGACAGTCAGGCTAAAACTAGAACAAAATCTTCATGGACAGGGAAGCAAAAACTCTTCAAACAATTAGACTGACCCTTTTCCCCTAAAGCAGCACATTGTTGTTGTGTCTCTGGTTGATTATTTTATTACTTATATTATATCTGGTTGTTTTTACTTTGTTGTACACCACCCAGAATTGTAAGATTGCGGCGATTAGCAAACCTAGTAGGAAAGGAAAGGAAATAACATACCAGTGACAAAAAATGACACCTTAAGAGTGAGGATCCTTGGTGCACTCTGGGCTTGGTTGTTTTCTTAAAGACTGTCATGCCCCTGTTTGAATCTGATTCTGAGCGGGAGGTTCAGCAGCTGACAGGGAGAGGGAGTGTGGCTCTGGTGGCTGTGGAAGAAACTGGGGAAGGGCACAGTTTGGCTGGGCATTCAGAGGAAGACCCAGGGCCACCCACTTTTAATCCTAGGGCCCGCAGGAAGGAATGGAGAAGGGAACAGTGTGAGTTACATGGTTTATAGGGGAGGAAAGGGCCCTGATCCCCTTCATTAGCTGCAGTTGGGAAAACTGTTTAAAAAGGCAAACTACGCACAGCAAAGTTGCTGGAAGCAAAGCTTGCATTATTTCTATTTGTCAAGGCTTATCTGGGTTCTGGCGTCCTCCTAACTGTGTGTGTTTCATTATCTTTTGGAAGTCTGCAATTCCTTATCCTGCCCTGTCTCATTAATTGCTCCAGCAGTGGTTTGTGTTAGTTTTTATTTATAATCTATATTTACTTTGGGTTCGGACTGAATTTCTTCCCTTTAAAGACTATTCTTGGGAGAGTTTTTTCTCCAGCCGATGATAACTGGACATCGGGAGCCAAGTTGTAGGTATTAAAGGGACTTTACCTACTTTTGTGACTTTGTTGCTTTTGTGCCATGTCTTGGGTCATCACACAGACATTTTGTTATGTATGCAGGTTTGAATGTCATTGGTTTAGTTTGAACTGTTCTTGTAAAATGTCAGAAATGATTGGTTTAAAAAGTGCGGGAAAATCCTGCACTCTGATTGGCTGGCAACTGCGGCTGCTGGCTATAAGTAGCAGCCGCAGCCCAGCCAAATCGGGTCTGTTATGAGCTGTAGTCACTAATGAACTCTTCACTGAAGCACTCCGTGTCTGACTCTTCATGCAAACGTAACACATTTCATTACCCAAACTAGGTAACACCATCAATCCTAAAAGGAATTTCATGATGGGAAGCTTCCCAACATACTGGTATGACCCATGCCCTTTCCCTACAAATCAAACACAATCCAAAGGGAACAGAAACCTTTTAATGCTTCTGCAAAATAATTAGTTGTGATAAGCACAAGCCTTGCCAAACTGTGTGAGATTGCCAAAAGATAACAGACAAGAAATAATTTGCAATACAAGAATCTTCAAATACAAACTCAGGATACTGGAATGTCCACGAAGCTGGAGTTTCAAAACGTCTTTGCCTTCTGCAAAGAATGTTCGTTTCACAGCTGGCTTTTATCTTCTTGAAGGAGGGGCCATTATCTTGCAGCCTTACTCCTGAGTCACCCGTGCTGTTGTAGCTGCTCTTTTCTGCGAGCAATCCTGCGCGCATGCACACTTGGCACAGGGTCCTCGGGAACCTCCTCATCGCTGCTGAAAGCCCCCACAATCTCTGAAGGCAGCAGTCTACTCCCTAATGGTCCTGGCCCCTCATCTGAGTCCTCACTCTCCTCAGCCATCCACACCTGCTGCCAGCTAACCACAACACATGCTGCCAGCTAACCACAACACATGTTCCTGTTTTATTGCATATGGACTTCAATAGTTGATGGGAAAGAAGGAAAATTTTCAGTTGGCAAAGGAAAGGCAGAGGTATACAGGTAGTCCCCAACTTACACCATTCATTTAGTGACCTTCCAAAGTTACCACAGCACAAAAAGTGACTTATGATCGGTTTTCACACTTATGTCCTTTGCAGCATCCCTGAGATGATGGGATCAAAATTCAGACACTTGGAAACCTGCATGTATCTTTGATGGTTATAGCTTCCCAGGGTCACGTGATCACCTTTTGCAACCTTCTGACCAGTGAAGTTAATGGGGAAGCCAAAGTCACGTAATAACTGTGTAACTAACTTAACAACTGCAGTGATTCACTTAACAACTCTGGCAAGAATGGTTGTAAAATGGGGCAAAATTCACTTAACAGTTGTCTTGCTTAGCAATAGAAAATTTGGGTTCGGCTGTGATCATAAATCAAGGCCTATCTGTTCTGACCTAGGTTTCCCAAGATCCTGAAGCAGACTCCTCATCCCGATAAAACCCCTTTTATTAGGTTAAAGTGAATTCCTCTCCAGCAAAGACCGGGCAAATAGTCTTTCATGAGATTTCACAACTTATCAGGCTTGGAGAGTTGCCAGGCCGATATCTTCCAAATGCCGTGCTGTAGCAGAAATTACTTGGCAAGAAGTCAGGAACAGATCTTCACCTTAATGAATTGAATTGATTGTCTCCTGCAAACACCACTCCCCTTTCGCTCCTCTTTATTCCCTATGGGAGAGGCCATTCACCATCCACCTGAGCCTTTATGCCCGAGTTAACCCTTGTTCCTTAACTGTTCCTTCTCCTGGCAGCTCTGTGCATGCGCACACTGGGAACAGGCTCCAGCTGTTCTTTTGCCCTGCTGATCTCAACTCTGAAGGCAGCTGATAACTGTCAGATGGCCCTGGCCCCATCTCTGCCTCCGAAGCAGAGCGGTCATCAGAGCCTTCCCCAGACTCCAGGACTGGCCCATGTTCCTCCCCTACCTCCTCACTGTCCGAGTCTTCAGCCAGCTTCGCTGGCCACTGGCAGGCCCCAACACTACCTGTATTCTGTCACACACACAAACATACATGGCCTGGCTACACTAAGCCTTATAAGGGCAATGGGAATAGAAATGTCTTCCAGGCAAGAAAGAAATATCTGTTTAATGAATCAGATTGTACCTGCAAACATTATATGCTATAATTTACCCGCATTAAAAGATATAAGTGGACCCTACAGAACTGATGCAGCAAAACAGTTCTCTGTCTGGGAAGCAGTACTGATTGTTCAGGATGCCTGAGTTTCTTAGTGCCTTCTTGACCAGATGTAAATCCAGCTGAGATTTTCTGAAATTCATCCGAGTGTATCCACCGAAGGAAATGCACAATTAGCTAAACCCTTTTCCACAGCTCCTTAAATTAAGTCTTTAGGGTTCAGCATGGCTTATGTTATTCATATACTCTCACTTTTTATATATTTTCTTTTTCAGTATCCAAGGCAATAAATTACACCAACATGGAGGATAGCGAAGACCAGCATTCAGAGTATTTTCATGATTATTATTTGAAAGCAGAACCATCTGCTCCCTGCAGTCCTATCGTATTAGCAGTGTTAGAGTGAAAGACACATACTTTGTAAATTCTATATTCATTTACAAAATGGGACTAACTTCCCATCCAGGACTATATAGATTTAATTCAAAACCAAATCAGCATTCTGATTATATCTCGTGTATTTATTTAGGTTTGCTTTCTCTCTCTCTCTCTCTCCCAGTCTGAGATAATAACTTCACGGCATATTTGATATTTCTGAATTAACCCATGTTATCTGGCAAATATTTTCTCATGTAAGAATTTAGACACCCTGGTGGTCTCCCAGGTGCATTAGAGCTACAGCTTTTACACATTCCCATCCAGAATTCTGGGGTGCCATTCCATAGTTGCATTCCCAGTAGAACCAGACAATGCCTGGTGAAGTTGGGTTGAGGAAAATCTTGGAGCCACTAAGTCCTCTGTTCAAAATACACCTATTGAAATTTAGTAGACAACCTTAGAAAAGGTATTTTCATTCTTTAGCCCTGCACCTACAGAAGAATCATAGTTCAGTTTTGACTAAATTTGACTGGTTCAATATACTTTCATGATAGATCCAACAATAAATCTTTTACTGGAGAAATATAAAAGCTGCACAACCATCAGCCATGGTGGCACAGTGGTTAGAATGCAGTACTGCAGGCTAATTCCTGACTAGCTCAAGATTAACTCAGCTTTCCATCCTTCTGAGGTTGGTAAAGTGAAGACCCAGATTGTTGGGGGCTATAGGCTGACATTGTAAACTGCTCAGAGAGTGCTGTAAAGCACTATAAAGGGGTATTTAAGTCTAAGTGCTATTGCTATCTTGGAAGTTGGTTTGAGAAAGGTGCAAACCAGTTCTATTTTTAGAACAAAAGCAATAATAGCATTTGTGGAGCAGAAATCTGACCTTTGATGGTGTTACTTGGTATTCACTGTTGTAGAGACAGAGGAAGCAGTGCTGGTCATTCTATCAAGGTAAAAAAAATATTCCATTATTTCTGCTAATCAATCAGAGCAAGCAGAGGTTCCATCAATATGTGTCTTCAGAGAAGAAACATATATTGTGACTCACAATGCAAAACCTGGTGTTTCATATGTTGGATCCAGTCATGGGACGTCGGTACAAATGGCCAGGACTTGCGTCATGAATCTCAACACACATTTGGTATTTGTTTTGTCATCATGATTAGTAACAAACACCTCCAGTTCCAATTCTAAATGAAAGCTGGGAAAAGAGAAGGTAAAGTTTGGCTGAAAGCAATCTTGAATAGCAAATCTGGGCTACAAAGATCCAGATGCTCCATGGATGGATACAAAGAGTTTTCTGTATCATTTAACTCTTATCTTGTGTATCCAGATTTTTCCAGCTCAGATATAGTAGCCTGATTGAGCAATAGCCCAATTAAACTATCTTCCATTTGGGAACAGAAGAAAACCAATGAGGTATGGATTTTGCAAATCCCAGTTGCTTCTGTTCTGCCTTGTATCTGCAGGATAGTTTGGCCATCTATTGGACCTCCCCCCCCCAACCATCTTCAAACCACTATTCCCAGCATGAATATTAGTTATCTGACGGGGAAAAACGGCAGGTAAATGAAAGAGGAGGTTCTTTACAGGCCTATAGCTCTCCAAGTCCAATGTTGCATTTAATCTATAATGGCAATGGCAGGTGAGGTGGGAGAGACAAACTAGTGCTCTCCTTGCTACTGCTTCATGGTGCGCACACACACGCACACACACACACACACACACACACACACAAAAGCAAGCACATTGTTTGGGCCACCCACACACCAAATTTCAGAAGCCATGAAAACAACAGCTGACAGCTACAGCAGGGGTTGCACTGTGAAACAACAAAGAGCTGCCCAACATCACCTTCACTCTGTCTAGTAACTGGATTGCTTTGGAACCTGCTAAAGAATGCTACATTGAAGGTCAAAAGGAGATAGCCCAACAGCTGACAAATAGGGGCTGTGTTATAAATGGCTAATTATTATTTGTTCATTAGCTATGTAGTCAAAGATTTAAAAAGAAAGAAGAAAGATTGGGGAAAGAAGAGCCAACATGGATCAGAGAAAAATCTCCTGACCACGGATTAGAGGCTGAAAGAGAAAGGAGAGAGAAAGGAGACATGTGTGTGTGTGTGCATATATACCTAGACCTGTATGAGATGTTAAGTAGAGTAAACTTGGGGTCAAAGCCATTCCTTTCAAACTGGTGAGCTTCTAATGGCAATTGCAACAATGTAGACTTTGGTGGTGATTACACAGACTGATCTCTCAGTTGAAAGAGCAGTCTCAGACTGAGGCCAGTCCAAGCATCTGCTGATGAGGGGAGAGATTATCTCTAAGCAGCACGTATGATCCAGAGGGTAGCTTGGGAGAACCCATGTCAAGGTCTTAACCTTTGCATTCAAAACAGACCCAGAAGGCTTTCTTGAAAAGGGGGGTGTTGTTAAACCTCTCTTCCATTACCATTGAAGGCACCGCATCACATTTCATCAGGATGGACACATTTTTAAGTGCAGCTGAGGGAGTTTTGTGGAAGTATTTAGGAATGGCAGAAGGCATGTCAGAGAGAACAAGAGAGAGGCTAGTGAGGATTTGACTCTGTCATTGGATACTTCTGAGTCAAATTTGACTTTGGCCATGTTTTCTCTTGTCCATTCTAGGCAGAATATGCCATGACAGCTTCACAGCTCTTTGTCTTTTTTCATGACAAGATGAATTTGTCAGCCAGGTGATTTGCTTCAGCCAGTACTTCAGCCACCAGCGCCTCATTCTGGCCTCCACCAAGGCACAGCATAGCTTTAGTTGGAGGAACACATGGGTCACCGAGGGGAGAGTGATTGCAATTTCTCAGCAATTTCCCTAATTTTTATCCTAACATAGCAAATGTCAGAAGGAAGCAAGATCAAAATAGCAAACATCTGAGTTTTTCAATCATCCAAGTCATGGTTCGTCCCAAAAGTGTTTTTTCAAAGGACAACTGGATTTCCTTGTTTTTTTTCCCCTTGAAAACATTTTAGTTCTCATCCAAGAAGCTTCTTCAGTTCCACTTCTTGGATAAGAAGGGAACTATTTTTTTTTTAAAAGAATTTTTTATTTTTAGACAAACATACACAGACAAAACATAAAAACATAAAGCCATTTTCCAATTACATACATATAGTGTGTGGGTAGGTTACAAAAAAATTTGTGCATCTTCTCCATAGTCCTCAATTACAATTGTTTATATATATTCTCATATTATCAAACAGATATTTCTAAATAACATTTATTATCATTGTTAATCAATCATTTGACTATACTATTATTCATTCACGTTAGAAGGGAACTATTTTGAAGGGGGGGAAACAAAACAAGAAAGTTCAATTGCCTTTTGGAAAAGTGTTGTGTAGGAGGTGTGGGAGAAAGGAAGAGATGGAGATGCGGTAACAGCTAACTTCTTTATTGTAAACATCAACCCAGCAACTTCCCCACCTGACAGTTCTCCTTTTATAGGAGCTGTCAGACAGGCCAACCAATCAATTCAAAGTATTTTCCCACCCAATAGGTGGACCGGAGTGAAAACTTACTCCCTTCTTCAGAAGACAACAAAAAGCATCTTCGGGACCAGAATAGTAAGGCAAGAATAAGAATAGGAAAATGGATTTCTGGGACCGAGGGAGATGTTGCCCAAAGGCAGATGATGACTTGGGGATACCTCTCCTTTCCCCGAAATTTCCAGTTGCCAAATCATTTCATGTCCAGAAACTTTTCCTGAAGGAGCTTTGCCTTTTGTCTTTAATATGTGTTAATTCCTTTTCATTCCCTTTTTTTGCTAAGCACCCAGTAAAGCACATTCTGCTTCTGGCTCTTTCAGCTATCATTGATCAGTTACTTCCTGAACTTGTGTCTTTCCAAAATGAGTTGTCTTCAAGCCCAGCAACTGAAATTGCCCATTTAATTACAGGAGTCAACTTTGCAGTTTACTTTAAAATAATAATAATACGCTCACATCCGTGCATTTCTGCTGAAGCAGAGTTGTGCAGGCAATTTAAAAGAATTACCACTGGGCTGCTAAGAGAGCAAGAGAATTCTGCTTGCCCTTTTATTTCCAGATCTCCATGAAGGCAGCACAGTCTCATTCTGCGCTTTTAAGTATTTATTTTTATCGTTGCTATCTTGATTTTTTCCCTTAATTAATTGATGTGTGTTGGGTGAAGGGTATTAATTTAACCAGGCTGCAAATTTTTTCAAACTTTTAATATATCATTAACAAACTTGCTCCTGAATATTATCCTTCCCTCTGTATTTTCTCCTCCTTTTACTAGTCAGCTCTAAAAGATAATGAAATCTCTTCTGAAAGAGATGGAGAAGGGACTCAAAAGGACCAGGGCTGTTCTCTTCCCATCTAAAGAAGCATAACAAGAGGGGGTGGGGAAAGCGGGAGAGGGGAGGGAAGGAGGGAAAGAAAGAGGGAGGGAGGGAGGGAGGGAGAGAGAGAGAGAGAGAGAGAGAGAGAGAGAGAGAGAGAGAGAGAGAGAGAGAGAGTGTAACCCTTTCTCCCGTGGAAGGAGATAACAACTGGCATCTTCTCTAAAGAACCATAGGGCTTCCATATACGTCAAAATAATGTAAATCATTTTTAAAATATTTCCTAAATGAATTTAAAGAATGAGGAGGAGCAGTGAAGAAATGATATGGACCTTCCTCTATGGCCCAAGATGCACTTAGTGAGATGTTTCTCAAATTCTCCGTGGAAGGAGATAATCAACTGGCATCTATAGAACCATAGGGCTTCCATATACGTCAAAATAATGTAAATCATTTTTAAAATATTTCCTAAATGAATTTAAAGAATGAGGAGGAGCAGTGAAAAATGATATGGACCTTCCTCTATATTGAATGAGGAGGAGCAGTGAAGAAATGATATGAGATGCCTACAATTATTGTAGGCTCGAATCCCACCAGCTCTTGCAAAGGCTCAGCCTTCATCCTCTCAGGGTAGGTAAATTGAGGACCAAAGATTGGGGGGCAAGTGAGTGACCTTGTAAAAATGCCGCTTAGTATAAGCAGGCATATACAATGGAATGAAGGCTATTGCTGAGCACATTGGGTTGTGCTCAAAAAGTATAAG
This sequence comes from Naja naja, assembly GCA_009733165.1. Lineage (NCBI taxonomy): Eukaryota > Metazoa > Chordata > Lepidosauria > Squamata > Elapidae > Naja > Naja naja. Next base: position 158,811,020 of record CM019148.1, read on the forward strand.
CGCCCTGAGTCTTCGGAGAAGAGGCGGCATATAAAGGTAATTTAAAAAAAAAAAATGCAAAATCATGAATTAGTTGAATAAAAACAGTTGTAATAGCAGGTGTAACATTAGAGAGGAAGAGCAATGAACAGATAGTACTTAGATTTCTCTATTTGTTAATACAGTTTTGAAGATCGCTTTATTAACATTGTTAAAAGCACATGTTTCTGATAGCATATCCAGGCCAGCCGAATGATATTAGATCTATTGCTGAATATTGAACAATATCATTATTCTAAGGAACCTAATGACAAGACAGGCCTACCAACTTTGGTTTTATCCGAAGTTGTTGTGTGGTTTTCCAGACTTGACAGGTACAACTCTTCAATGCTCCAGTTAATGGGGGGAAATGTATTTGGACTGTCTCTCTTTTACTTTGGAACCTTTGAGTTGGGAAAGAGAGACATGTAAAGATACTCAGACATGTTTCTCCACCATCCTAAAAGCAGGACTACCATGTTTCCCGAAAATAAGACCTACCCCAAAAGTAAGACCTAGCACTATTTTCTAAACCTGCCCTAATATAAGACCTACCCCGAAAATAAGACCTAGTGTAAATCTCCAGTTCCAGGAAGACTTTTCAGGGAGCAACTGTGTGCACCGCCCCCACACACTCACACCCACTACTTGGCACCATAAATATATAAAGACCTAAAATAAGACCTAGTGTGTTTTTGGGAGCCAAAAAAATATAAGACAGTGTCTTATTTTCAGGGAAACACGGTATCTATCAGCCGTTCTGCTCCCCCTGCATCAAAGTGAAGTTTAGAAGCAGGTCCCCAGGCTGGATAACTTCAATGAAGAGGAGATCAGACCTCAAGAGTATCCTAATGAAATTGTATACAGTTGTCCCCAAGTTCCATGGGGACAAGTTCACATCATTTGTATATTGTTTGATATGCATTATATGTGCAATGGGTGTCTTTATGGAGGTAGCACAATTACATTACAGGCATCAATTTCTATAATTGCCTTTTTGTTTGTTTCTTTCTACCATTTATAAGTTCTTGCAGCAATTTACATGAATTCTATAATGAAATCATTACATGAATTACACAAACTGTCATTTAGATAAACTTGACCCAAATGATGTGACTTGTACGATGAAGTACTGACTCAAATGACACAAATCATTGCAGTGATTTACTTTCCAATTTAATGGATATTTGTGCATAACAGACACTCACTACTTCTAATGTGTCCATGAAAAGGAAAAGCGTGGTTCCTTTGCAATTTTACATTTATTGACTCAAGGGGTTTTTTTGTGCAAAATCTTAAAATAAACTTTCCACTTTGAGGGGAAAGGAGCTAGTGGGTTAGGGCAATAAAGTCGAAACTTAGACAAAACCTCCTTTCTGATGTCAGTCCTTCTGCTTTCTTCAGTTTTTTTTAAATGATTTACAATTACCCCCTTTAATCAAATTGCATTTATTTCACTACACTAGGGGGAGAGAATCTGATTAGCATAATATATTGGGAAGATGATTTGAAGCCGTCTACTTCAATGCCTGCAGTTTGGAATGTTGCCTCTTCTGTTAAAAGTACAATCCAAAACTGATTAGCCTTGCTATTTTCAGTGGGATTGACTGCTGTGTACTTTAATGTAGACTGCAAGTAGGACTGGCAGAACTGGAGTGTCTATTAAATAAATAATTAGCTGCCATTGTGTGACAATCTAATGGCATGCCATCAAAGGGACATATTGGATTTTCAAGAGCTTTGGGACAGTCTCACGGTGGATAAAGGAATTACTCCAACATAAGTGGGATGAGTCTTGCAAGAGCTCAGAATAAAACATAGGGATGTGCCAGATGTTGAGACTATAGTTTGCCTGACAAAGCCAAAAACTATTTAAAGAACGATTTGTTTAAAATTTCAGTATCTAAGTGCAGGTTTGTTTCTTGGCCAGAAATATATTTAAACATTTCAGGCTATCAGTTCTAGACTCAAAAAAAAATCAAAGCACAGGTAGCAACAATAAGATACAGAACACTCTATGTTGCCCTCTGGTGATCATCTGGGGTTTTGCAGTCCACAATCTGCCATTTCTCAAGACTTGAATCTCTACTTTGAATGCAATCTTCCTATAAATAAGGTAAAAGGTAGAGCAATCAAGGACCAGATTGTTATGTACCAGTTTCCACTTCTGGAAAATTATTGGGTCTATATAATCTGTTTCACCAATTCTGGAAAAGCTTGAGGAGATGTATGTTTACAAGATGCTAAGCTTGTTGAGTGTAAACCTCAATTAATGTTTTGTGATGAAGCACATTGTGAGAACTTGGCTTGCTTCAGTACAGGTGAGTAATTTATGGCTCTGTAAAGGGCTCCAGGATGTTTGATTATGTCAAAGGTGTTGTTGAAGTTCAGCCTGTAGTCGTACCCTAAATAGGACAAGCTTATCATAGGGGATTTGCATCGTTGGTTTTCCTAATTACTTTGCTGTAGGCACATTTGTAGAGATTAAGGGTGGGGTGAGAGAGAGGGAGGGAGGGAGAGAGAAAGAGAGAGAGAGAGAAAAGAAAGAAAGAGAAAGAGAAAGAGAGAGAGAAAATGTTGCCTGGCTAAACACAAGTCACAATTTAACTAAATCCCTTCACGCTAATGACCTTCCTGGGAAGTCGGGGGGGAAATAGGTCAAGAAAACAATGAGCTTCCCAAAACCACACCAACAACTGAGATTCTCATAGGTGGGTATGATATTGAAAAGGTAACCTAGAAAGCTGAACCTATTGGGTGGAAAGGTGAATCTGTCTGTCTGTCAATCTATCTATTTATCCATCCGTCCATCCATCCATCCATCCATCCAAAGTCGGGGAAATAGGTCAAAAACAATGAGCTTCCCAAAACCACCAACAAACTGAGATTCTCATAGGTGGGTATGATATTGAAGGTAACCAGAAGCTGAACCTGTTGGTGGAAGGTGAATCTGTTCTGCTTGTCCGTCTGCAATCCATCTATCGTCCAAATTAAAATCCATCCATCCATCCAATCAATCTATCTGTCTATCTGTCAATCTATCTATCATCCATCCATCTATGTCTATCTGTCCATCATCTTCACACTATCATCTGGTATCTATCTATCTATTGTCTATCTCGTAAATACTATCTAAATCCATCCATCTATCCCATTCATCCGTCTGTCATCTCATCGTCTATCTGTCTGTCAATCCATTAAAATCCAATAATCATCTGTCTGTCATCCATCACTTGTCCGTCTGGTATCATCTGTCTGTCTGTCTGTCTATCATCTGTCATCTGTCATCCATCCATCAAATCAATATATGTCTATCATCTATCTATCCATCCATCCATCTAGTATCTATCTATCTATCTATCTATCTATCTATCAATCTATCTATCTATCTATCATCATCATCCCTATCCATCTCTATCTATCTATCTATCTATCTATCTATCTATCTATCTATCTTCCATCTAATATATAATCCCATTTGAGACTACAAAAGCCAGGCAATTTCTATGTAAAGATCATCAATATCACAAAACAATACATCTCATTAAAGAGTAAAGCATCACAGGCACCTCAAAGCCCAACAAAATAGCAGCATTTTCATAGTCCTCCTAGATTCCAAATGTCAGGGACTACCCAGATCACAGGGACAGAATGTTGCAGAGTGATCAGATTGTCAGAGCACAACTTGGGAGAAGGGTTGTGCTCTGACAGCATCCCAAAAGGAGAGGACTGAAGCATTGCTTCTCTGATCCATCTCCCACAATGGACAAAACTCTTTTGGAGAAGACACTCCCACATGTAACATAGGGCTTTAAAGTCGAAGTATAGTAGACTTAAAAAACAGCCCTGAAAGAATCCTGTTGCAGGATTCAAGATGAGAGCTAGACCAAGGGTGCATTGCAGAGGTGAAATGCTGTCAGTTCGGCCCAGATCACCTGAAATGGTAGTAAAAAAAATGCTACCGGTTTGACTGAACTGGTATTTCTGACGATCAGCTGGGTGATGATCAGTTGTGCCAGGCAATTTAGATTAACTAGAAAGCAGGAAATCATTAGATTTCTTGCTTTCTAGCTAATCTAAATTGCAGCACAGCTGATTCCCCCCCCTCACTGTTGTACTTACCTCAGAAGGCTTCAAATGCTTCTTTTTTCAGTGTCCAGGAGGCTTCCCTGAGGCCCAGTAGGCCAAAAACGGGGTGCGGGGTGGGTGCTGTGAAATAAAAAAGAAAAAAAGACTTTTGACCCCTCCCCCCGGTTACATGACCACATAGCCACACCCACCCAGTCACATGCCCACCTGGCCATGTCCACCTAGCCACGCCCACAGAACCAGTAATTTAAAAAAATTGAATCTCACCATTGGTGCACGGGATGCATTTCTTCCCAATCAAGTAGAAGCTATGAATCCAGGAGACTCTCAGACTTCATTCTTCAAGGACAGTGGAACCCAGCTGAGTGCCAGCACCAAACTTAATGACTTCTAGGCAGATAGCAACTCTATCTTGCTAATATTCAGTTTTAACTTTCATACCGTCCAGTTCCTTGCCCTGCTAGAAGAGAAGGCAAGGATTGCTTGCTCCATAGGTACTCCATTTTGCCTTGTGCAAAGACTGATGCTTCAGGGTTGGACTTGGTTGAAGGTGCTAAACTTCAGAGAGAAGTTTCATTTCCCACCATGACATCTTGCTCATCAGTCATATCCATTGCTCCAAATGATGAAACCATCTTTGAGTAGTGTTTTCCTTGCCACTGCAGTCAGAAAAGATATACAATTTTTTTAGCCTATTCACATAGAATAGATTTACAAGTGCTGCCCTGTCTTTCTGGTTGCTCAATATATATATATATTCCTCAGTGTCATGAGAATGCAGCTTAAGGAAACGTTCCCATCCCATTTCATCCCATGGGTGAAAATGAGGAAAGAATGGGATTTTTTTTAAAAATTTAAATGTGAATAGTTTGGAAGGCAACAATCCAGAGATCGAGTGTAAAATGAAACATGAACAGATACTCTTCAACTTATGACCATAATTGAGTCCAAAATGTATGTTGCTGAGTGAGAAATTTGTTAAATGAGTGTTGCCCCGTTTTATGATATTTGTTAAGTGAATCACTGCTATTGTTAAATCAGTAAAATGGTTGAATCCAGCTTCCCCACTGACTTTGCTTGTCAGAAGGTTGCAAATGGTGATCACATGACCCCAGGACACTGCAACCGTCATAACTGTGAGTCAGTTGTCAAGCATCCAAATGTCAATCATGTGTCCATGGGAATGCTGCAATTGTCATAAGTGTGAAAAAATGGTCATAAGTCACATTTTTCAGTGCTGTGGTAACTTCGAACAGGCACTAAGTGAACTGTGGTAAGTCGAAGATTACCTGTAGTTTCTGTTTAGTGCAGCTATGTATGCTTGAAAATGATTTGAAAGAGATACTTTGAACCCTACAGAAGTGCTGCTGTTCATAAAAATTGCTTGATATTATCCAGGATTTCTCTACAAGACAAAAAGAACGAAGGTCCAAAGGACATAATTTGCTTTATTTCACTTCAGCAATTGATAGATTGTGCAATAAAGATATTACAAGTTGCTAGTGGGTGTATGACATCAGTTTAAAATCAGTGCCCCCTTTTTTTGTCTTTATTTTATTTAACCTACTGAAGTGTTCCAAAGAACTCAAAAATTTGATAACTATTTTGTAATATTTTGGCTTAAAAAGCATTATTTGACTATCAGCTTAGCCAATATTGTCTTAGCATAGTAATCATATAACATTTAGATTTACATACCACCCCACAGAGCTTTAAGCATTCTCTGGGGAGTTTGCAATGTCAGCATACTACCCCCAACAATCTGGGTCCTCATTTTACTGACATCGGAAGGATGGAAGGATGAATCAATCTAGAGCAGGGGTGTCAAATTCACATTGTCACAGCAGCGTCACGTGATGTATCGGGACTTTTCCCCCCTTCACTAAACCGGGCATGGGCATGGCCAATGTGGGATACATCCAGCCCGTGGGGTGGAAGTTTGACAGCTCTGACCTAGAGCCTCATCAGGATCGAACTCCAGGCTGTGGGCAGAGTTTGCCTGCAATACTGAACCTTGATCATTGCACCTCCAGAGCTCATATTCTTTGCTTTGCTCTTTTAAATGCTGCTATGATTTAATTTGTCTGATATTTTTGTATACCTCTTAGTTTAAAGGATTAAAACCTATTTCCCAGAGTTAATTCACCTGCTTCAGAGCTGTGGGTGCAGCTCTGAAGACCTACATGAACAGAATTCCCATTCTTGCAGCCCTATTTAACACCAGGCAAAGGCCCCACGTTCTTAATGAGTGCGATGAAGGCTGATAGCATCTAGCAACAATTGGATTTTTAGGCACCTTTTTCAGGTGGTTCAGATGAACTCAATGTGCATCTGAAATCAACAAAATAGATAACATCCCCTCCATTTCAGGAACGGGCATGGAAAGAGACTTATTCTCATTCATTCATAACATCCAGTGTTTGGAGGGGGTTCCTTTTTTTTTCCTTCAGGCTGACAGCTTTTCTCCGGAAATTATTTCCTTGCCAATTAGAGATGCAGACAACTGATGCCTAAATTATCAAAGGAAGGTTGCTCTGTCAGCATGTTAATCCTGGTGTTTCTTAGCAACTATATTTTATCTACACATAACAATACAATAGGCTGCCGCGCTTAATGATAAAACGTCCAGACGTTGATGTTAGTGTTGGTAATAAAGAGGAAGAAGGAGGCATATGCAGGTACTTATCACTTTGGATACTTAGCAGGTTGTGAAGGAAGGATATATATTGAAGATACATAAAACACATCTGTTACAAAACTGATACTCGAGCTTTTGTCATCTGTGTGCTTAAGGCGATTCCTTAGCCTAGCACAGGTTTCCTCAGTTTGATGTTCTCCAAATAAATTGGGATTAAAGCTTCCAGAATTCCTGCCAGTTCCAACATATCCAAAGGACATCAGGTTAAGGAACAAGGGTACAGATGCCAGGTTTGCCCTCAGAGTTACAAGATCTTAATTTGGGGCTTAAAGCACATTTTTCACAAAGGCAGGGAGCTGAGGTCCATGCTTCTAAAAGTTTGTTGAGAAATACTGTGTCAGAGTACATTCATGAACTGGAATAGAGCTTAGTAACAAGGTCAGCCAATGAGAGCTGAATTGGGGGCTGAAACTTAAAGAGAGAATCTGGGCATGGTTTATCTCTGTTCTGTGCTCAGCTCTAAAGTGAAAGAGAAACTCATTTGCTTGCTTGCTAAAACTGATACCTGCTCTGAGATGCTGCTGCTTGTGTTTTTGCTTATGTTCCATTGAAAGAATCTACAAATGGTATTGTAAACTTTACTCATATTATGTTGATAAAGAAGTTAATGATCCTGCTGAATCAGTCATCTGTTTTCTGGACTTGAATTTATGCTGCAAACTCTAACATACTGCTTTAGGACATCATCCTCCCCAACCCCGTAACTTAAATTGGCTTGGACCTTGGTGGTCTTTAGGAAGGTCCTGAAGACATGGCTCTGGTATGTGCTTGGGGTTCTGTTAAGAAATATCCTCGTTAGGAGAATGAGTGCACTCAGGGAAATGTAGTGAGAGCGATTATGAATAACACACACGTGACACAAAGATATACTGAATACCGAAATGTAGGTTTTACTTCCAGTAAATGGTTAAGCAGAATCCAAAAAGCAGTCCAAGTCAAACACAGTGAATGCAGTCAGTAGTCAAAGCAATAATTCAGTTGATAATTCAAAAACAAAGTCCTTTTCCTTACCAGTATCATGCACAGAGTTCAGTACACGGAGTTTGCAAACAGGAGCAAAAACTCACAACAATATCAGAAGAATGATGAGTAATTCAACAGCAAAAAAAACTCGTACGAAATACAAGCGGAGAATGGAGTGGAGTGGAGTGGAGTGGAGAACGAACCAGGTTTCTGGCTCCATCTTATGTCCGTTGGCAGAAACTTCAGCCAATCACAATCAGCATTCTCTTAAAGATACAATATTAATTTACTATCCTGGTTTATATATTGCTAATCCAACTGTTAGGTGACTATCATTCTTAACAGGTTCCAACAATGATGGGCAATTTTTACAGTGGTTTTCTTGAGCTTGACACAACGATGGAGTTTGGCTGCAACCATAGTTATTTTTATTTTCTAAGTGGCTTCTGATGTTTTAGATGTTTCTTTATTGGTTTTTAACTTTTTATTGGATTGTTGTTTGTAACTGTTGTACGCTACCTAGACTCATTTGGGAAAGGTGGTCAGCAGTTCAAATTGAATAAGTAAATAAACTTTAAAAAATAGAATTAACTTGTTTTTGAGAAAAACAGAAAACTCTATCTTGTTTTACTAGTCTATTTTGGGGGGTATTATTTCTTATTTTTATACATGTTTTAAGTTCCTAAGAGTAATATCTAAACACTATGTTCTGTACAAACTGACAAGTTTATCCTTTATGCCTAATAGCTTTTCAAAGTATTTCAAGTTGATAAGAATTGAGAGAGTCAATCCTTAATTGCAAGTAGTGCTTCTGTTTCTGTGCCTAAAATCTTGTCTCATTCCATTTTCATACATGAACCTAGATTATGTATTATTATGAGAAAAGGACCTCCTGTCCCAAACCACTTCTCTCTATGTATAATTTTACAAGCCATGATTATATTCTTCTAGGTTTTAATCTTCTTTATTCTAAAGCAGTCATTGGTAACTTTGGGGGGCAGATTGCCATTGTGTTCTTAATTGGTATTGTCTTCCATGCATGGCTATAGATGGAATAATGACATCATGAAAGAGAGAGGGATTGCTTTCCTTACTCTTCAGTTCTGGATTGTATTTCTCTGCATGTAAGTATTAAAGAGAAAGAGACAGCAGAGAGTTTGGTTAAGGCATCAGGCTAGAAACTGGGAGACTGAGTTCTAGTCCCATGCATGATTCTGTGCCAGTCCTTCTCCTCCAAAGTCAGTGAGAAATTAGTCTTCTGTTCTTCAATGGATGGTCATCAAATTTAACCTCAACATCTTGGTGAGCTCTAGAAAACTTCCAAAAGAGACTTTGGGACTGTATGTGCCCACATTCTCGGGTTACTGCAAACAAAGGTAATTTGGACCCCTCCAAATTCTTTGGCGTTATACTCCCAGTAGTTCCACCCAATGGCAAGGTAATGTTGGAGTTCTGAATCAAAATATTTGTCAAGCACAAAATTATTTCAAGCTGAAATACTCCATCGTTATTGCACTACTTCACTTTTGAGTGGTACAATAACTTTTTTAAAAGTGCAGCAAATTGGATTTTATTTATTAACTTAAAGGTATTTATATATACGCTGCCCGCTCCAATTGCTCTGGGAGGTTATAATACATACACTAGATAAAATACCAATATCAGTCAAAACTTGAACTCTGACATTATAGCTAAACTCTAAAAACCTCAATAAATTTAGAAGATAAAATCGTAGGTTTTAACCTCCCTCATACATTTGAATAAGACCAGGCATCTAAGTCAATTTCAACAGCAATTTATTCCAGAGTATGGGTCCTGCATAGAATTTGCTGTTGCAATTAGATATACCAAGGTTGCATTTGAAAAAAAAATGTCCCATTGAATATCTAAGACTGTGGCGAAAGTCTTGTGCAGGATAATTTGGGTCTAACATTACACGATATGGTTGCCTCATAATTTATGGCAGTTTCCCAATGATCTTCTTGTGGAAATTGTTAGATTATCGAAGGTGGGAAAATCCAGAGAATGAGAACTAATTAGCTCTGTGGATATTTTCATCATGCTGCTAATTGCTACAGATCCTATTCCTGATCAGTCACAGTTAGTACTGACTCCCTTCAACATCAGTCCATTAAAGGGGCTACTTCTTTTCCTACAGTTGCTACATTTGCTCTTGGATCTCTTTTGAAGAACTTTACAAAAAGACCATGGAAGGTATAAAGAGACCATGACTCCCACCATGTGATCCTTGGGTTGTTTTTTTTTTTTGCAAACGTTGTTTTGACTTTCCTTCAGCAAGGTTTTTCCTAAATTAAGGTAGATGTTTTTATGTTACCAAATGTTTTCCCACTCATCTGTCCAGAAACAGATTGAAAGCTAATCGGTCCATAATTTCTAGGATCCACCCATGTTTCATTTTTTTAAATTGCCAGCCCATTGGTAATTTTCAATTCAGTGCATTCCAAAGCAAGGGGAAAGCAGTTACACAAATGCTAGTACCAAGTGACTCCAACAATAAAGTTAAAGCAACTATTGAATTAAACATGACCACCTTTTTTAATGTGAAGATATTTGCATTAATGAACACCCTGGTGCTTATATAAGACTTTCTAAACATCTTTGACCCATTGCTAAAGTAAAAGAAGTCAATCTGTGGGGAGAGAATTGCAGGAGATGCTATATAGGTAGTCCTCAGCTCACAACCATTTGTTGACGTTACAATGGCACTGAAAAAAGTGACTTATCACTATTTTTCACACTTACAACTGTTGTAGCATCCCCAAAACCAATGTGAGCAAAATTCAGATGCTTGGCTGTTGGCATGTATTTATGATGGTTGCGGTATTCCAGGGTCATTGGGTTCCCCTTTTACAACCTTCTGATGAGCAAAGTTAATGGGGAAGCCAGATTCAGTTCACAACTGTGTTAACAATCGTAGTGATCCACTTAACAAGTGTGGCAAAAAAGGTCATACACTGGGGCAAAATTCACTTAACAACTGTCTTGCTTAGCAACAGAAGTTTTGGGCTCAATTGTGGTCATTACATCTAGAGGTCAACAACTACCTCTAGATGTAAACTATCTTTGCAACATCCCACCTGGTTGGCACAGCTTTAAAAAGGGACAATTTGAAGTAAACGGTGTGAACTTTGGGGTCTTAACATTCACCTTGTACAACTTCCCTCTTGAGAAGTTTCTTTATTTTCTATTTATTTTATTTATTTGATTAGTCAATTGCTTACAAGATAATAGGTATAAGTATAAACATAGTTATACATACATGGGTACATATAAGAAAATAAAAGAAACAACAGGACAGGGACGGTAGGCACTTTGGTGCGCTTATGCACGACCCCTACAGACCTCTTAGGAAAGGGGTGAGGTCAATAGTAGATAGTCTAAGGTTAATGTTTTTGGGGTTTGGGGAAGAAACCATAGAACCAGGTAGAGTATTCCAGACATTGACCACTCTGTTGCTGAAGTCGTATTTCCTGCAATCAAGTTTGGTGCAGTTAACCATGAGTTTGTATCTATTGTGTGCTCTTGTATTGTTATGGTTGAAGCCGAAGTATTCATTGACAGGTAGGATATTGCAATGTATGATTTTATATACTATACTTAGATCGGACCGAAGACGGCATAGTTCTAGGTTTTCTAGGTCTAGAATTTCAAGTCTGGTGGCATAAAACATATGTTTTCTTGTAGCACCAGAAGACACGAATCTTACATGGCTGGCTGCTAGAAGGAAAGAAGAGAAGAGCTGGAGACCAGGTAAGGCAATGCAGACTATATCTAGTCTGAAGTCAAGAGCAGGAAATGCATTTGCGGGATGGGGGAGGAAGAATCCTGCCTAGTGCAATAGATTGCTTCAGAAATGGACAGGAGATTTGGACTACAATTCTTGAAAGTAATGTGGAGTGACTTATAAAATGCATAGGTATGGCTGTATTCTTGGTTGATTAGGATCTTCCTTCCCTTGCTAATTTTCAGAGTCAAAAGGTTAATGTCAGCAAAAGCAATCAGATCCATCATGTTTAACCTTTTGAATAAAACTCAAAATAGTCAGCAAATAACTTGATTCTCTAGGATGTGAATTTAACATGACTCCTGGCTGCATTATTTCACCAGTTCCGTAATTAATAATAATGAACTCTTTCATGTTTCTTTTTTTTAAAAAAATACAGGCAATTCTAGCATGGACTAAGCAGGAATAGCAAGAGAACATTGCTAAAGATTCGCTAATTAATACACTGCATGCCTGTCAAACTGACAGTTAAAGAACAGGAAAGTTATACCACCTCTAAATGAAATCAGCAATGATCCATCATTCAGTCCTGATAAATAAATTAATTAAAAAATCAGTGGGGTGTGGAAGGAAGAATGAAGTGTCAGAACACCTGAGATATGATCTAAGCTTGCCTCTGTTTAAATGAGCATTATGTGGCATTAAGCAACTCAGGACCACCTCCTTTCTTTGCCTCTGCCAATTAAAACATCCTGAAGCCACATTAAATTATTTAGGACTTGGAAGACCATCGTTATATTTGAAGATGAGCCAAACGCCTTCAGTCTGGCCATTCTTAGTCTTTTTCTTCCACTTGGCATCTTGAACTGATCAGTAAGGCAGAATGTTCAGATTATGAAAATCCTATCATTAAAAATTACTGTGTGCCTGGCCACACTTGATTGGGAACTTTATATCCCTTATTTGCAACCCTGTCTGTTAAGAAAATTGTGCAGGAAACATGAGGAAAAGACCTTATCAGAATCATTTTTTTAACTCCTCTTCCTAGCACTGATTAAAATTATCCATCATTAACCACTGTATCATATGCTTTCCTACTTCATATCAGTCACCAGTTCTAGGTAAAAGGAATGAAGAAGGTAGCATATTTAGTACCACAATGTTTCATCCTATCATTGTGTATTCTCATTAGGAAAGTGAGGATCTATTTCTCAAGCCAAGGTTCTCTACTCCAGAAAGCAGCTAGGGCAGATGGAAGCAATGAACTATAATTTACATGGATATTAAATTTTGTTACTCTCATGAATTTCATCACTTTCAAAATTGGTTGGTGGCAGCTTTTTAGATAGGATGTTGTTGGGGCAGCACCCAAGCTTTGGGGTATCCTTTTAGATTATTTGCTACCTGGAACTTCCTAGGAAGAATATGTGGGTCAGTTCAACTGATTTGACAAGTTTCCTGCTGTGTGGATTAGATTGGGAGATTGGTTCTGTCTCATCTCCGCTCCCTTTACATCTCCTCCTACACTCGGATTAATTAATTAGTTCCAAGGCTGAACAAGCTACTGGGTGTCATTTCATCTGCACTGGCAAGTTTGTACTTGACCTTCAGATGTGAAATCAAAAGAACTTGACAGGATCACACAACAGCAGCAATTTGTTCCCAGGGTGAGTCATAACCGGTGGTCTATGGGAGTTCCATAAGCAGGATATGGGGGCGAATGGGTTTCCCAGCAGCTAGGACAGAAGCAAAGCATGCTGCCTCTGCTTCCGACAACCATTGTGACTTGGAGCTTTTGACATTCTCAATGCATCTGCATAATTGCCTTTACAATTTTTTCAAGCCCATGGCTGGCCATCAGTAAATCCCGAGACAATAACAGATTTTGCACAAAGAAGAGCTACTTCTTTTTGTTTGTTCCGAATCTGCTACCCTAACCTGGGTAGTCCCAGATTGCACTACAAAGAAATAAAAATATTTCTTTTTTTTAATATAGTCTTTTTGAAAGTTTTAAAAACAAGATACAAACTGAAATGGTGTAAGAAAGAAAAAAGAAAATGGTAGAAATAAAAGAGAAGGTTAAAGTACAAAAAGACAAAAGAAAAGAAAAAAGGAAGAAGAAAAATAGAAAAGAAAGAAAAATGATCTTATGATCTTCTATGTAGCAGGTACAAGGACAATTGTAGATTACCTCCCACAGGGGATGACCAGGCTGAGCCCAAGGAAGGGATCAAACGCTTCATCAGTCATGAGTTCAGTGCACCCACAAGAGATCTAAGTCCAGCCCACCTTGAATGCCTCTCTTATCTCCTGCTAATTTCCCTTGACCGTTGGTTGATCAGATTCTTGTAGAGAGCTGAAGTTTGCAACAAATCTTTATACTCATTTTAACTCCCTGAATCTCTTGATTTCCCCATCTTTTGACATTAATCTGATTAAGATGGCATTCAAGATGGGCTGGACATAGATCTTTTGTGGGTGCGCAGGGACTCATGACTAATGATGCATTTGACCCCTTCCTTGGGCTCAGCCTGATCTCTCCTACATCTCTTTTTCTAAAATTACATTGAGACTTTCTTCTTTCTATAATCTATCTAGCTAATCATCAGAAGCATAGATCATAAGTTCATTTCTTCTGTTTTGCGCAAAAGGAGTTTCCAATCAGCAATCAATGTAGATCAGGGGTGTGTCAAACCAATGGCGTCACATTGTCATCACATGATGTATGACAACTTTTTTCTTCTTTGCTAAACTGGGGGTGAGAGTGGCCAGCACGTGATGCATCCAGGCTGTGGGCCACAAGTTTGACACCCCTGAGGTAGATATTATCTTTTCTCTAATCAAACAGGGCAAGTTGGTTGATATAGTTCAGTGGCTCTGAGATCACATCTGCCAGTTCCTTCAGAACCTTGGGGTGTAATCCATCTAGTCCTGGTGATTTGAACTCATCTAAAGGTAGACAGATGCTCACTTACCATTTCGTTCCCTATTGTGACTTGTGTTTTTTGTGGTGCTGTTTTTGAAAGGTTGGGCTGTTTTTTTTCCCTTGGTATAAAGACAGATGCAAAAAGCGAGTTAAGTAGTTCTGCTTTCTCCCTGTTGCTTGTGACCTTCTTGCCACTTCCTCCCACCAATGGACCAATTGTTCCCTTGACTTTTTTCTTGTTTTTAACATGTTGGAAGAAGCTTTTTTGTTATTTTTTATTTTTGTCGCAAGCCTATGTTCATTATGAGTTTTAGCTTTCCTCACTTCATTTTTGCAGGCTCGGGCTATTTCCTGATATTGTGTCTTAGTTATGTGCCCCTCTTTCCACTTTTTATACTTGTCCTTTTTGTCTTTCAGTTTATCAGAGAGTTCTTTATGCAGCCATGCTGGTTTCTTTTGAGAGCTGTTATTTTTCTTCTTCATTGGTATACTTGTGGATAAGCCAACATTTGAATTTTTAACCAAAATACCATATTGATTGGCTTATTTGTATGTGACACATTTTTCATGGTATTTTAATTAAAAACTCCAGGGCTGGTTTATTTACAAATGGACTTTATATGCAAGTATAAACAAAAGTCAGCAATCCATAAAAGGAACATCTTATCCTATGACTGCTAAATTTACTCAGCTTTTGAGGGAGTCAGAGGTCTTTTGAAATGCAAGCATAGAGTGCTGACAGGGTCACTTCCATCCAATGCTTATTGACACTTT
This sequence comes from Naja naja, assembly GCA_009733165.1. NCBI lineage: Eukaryota > Metazoa > Chordata > Lepidosauria > Squamata > Elapidae > Naja > Naja naja. The sequence goes on from CM019148.1 coordinate 158,826,233, forward strand.
CAGGAAACAACAGAAGATTTGGGGAAGCCAGGTTTAGTTTTGCAGAAGTGAGGCTGCTTTTCTTTCAACAAGTCACCTTCTGTATTTGGGGTATCATATCCAAGTACCATGTGAGAGGGTGACTTCCTGTTCTTGCCTTAGCTCCTGCCCACCTAGCAGTTTGAAAGCATGTAAATGCGAGTAGATAAATAGCTATCACTTTGGAAGGAAGGTAACTGTGTTCTGTACATCTCAGCATATAGTCATGCTGGTAACATGATCACGGAATCATCTTCAGGCAATGCTGCCTCCCTTGGATAGGAAACAGTTTTCCACTGGAGTTGGACATAATTGGACAGGGGAAACTTAAAAAAAAAATCCAGATTACAAAAAAAAATATGTCATTTCCCAAGATTTCCAAATTAATCATCTCAATTTCTACATATTTAATTTCTCATTACTTGCAGTTCCATTATCCACCGTTATCCACATGGAGCAGTAGTGGGCAACTATGGCCCCTTTAAGAGATGTGGACTTCAACTCCCAGAATTCCTGAACCAGCCATGCTGAGCCAGAATTCTTGAGTCAGCCAGTCCACAGAATTCCTGAATCAGCATGGCTGGCTCAGGAATTTTGGGAGTTGAAGTCCACAAGTCATAAAAGGACCATAGTTCCCCACCTCTGACATGGACCATAACCCCATGAAAGAACAAGGTCAACCCATATGGACAAAAATTAACAAGAAATCCCCTATTTAAAACTATTTACTTATCAATTTAGTAGCTGCCCCAACATTAGGCCCACCACTAGTTATAAGGTTCTAATTTTGCAATATCTTCTCATTCTATCATTATGCTGAATACAAATAGTTTCTCCATTTTTTTCTTTTTCAATATCTCATGTCAAAATGCTGAAATCCAAGAGAAAGAAGCGGGGTGAAAGCCTTATTTGAACAGAATTTTAAAGGCTTCTATTGTCAAAAAGCTTTAAAAAGAGGCCACGGGTATCTTTTATACTTAAAGCATTAGGCAACTTAAGCATTGTTCTGACTCTTCCTAGGATAGCAGTAATACTACATTTCAATTATAAAACAATTAAACTGAGTGTTCGTACCTTAGTGTTTAGCACTAATTTATATCATCCAAATGTATCTTAAAAGTGTTCTGTGGTGGAGGGTTATTTTTTTTTTCCTGAGGGATTCAGTATATGTAATACCCACTGTGAGAGGGAGATAATAAAAAAGGGGAAGAAAGGAGTGGAGGAATATTAAGAGGAGGCAATAAGGAAAAGTTAGATTTAAGCCACATAATTGTTACAGAACAGCAGTGAAGCCCCTGCCGAGTATTATTGTATTCGCACAATCTATTTGGCCTTTCTTAAAATGTGCTAAATATTGAGTAAATGCAGCAACAAGCGAGAAAATGAATTGATAGGAAAATAAGCACAGCAGTGCCCTGAAGAGATTGTTGAGGGGCGGGAGCAGGGGTGATTCTAAGAGCCCTTGAAAATCCATTCTCAATTTTTTTTTTCATTCTGAAACCCAGTTGGGAGCCACTAGCTGGTCCCACCAAGAGGAATAAGTGAGGAGACCTACGCAGCTGTGCCAAGAAGAGGAGGAAATGGTTGCAACATTGATGAAATAATTCATTGATGGAGGAGACGATTGCATTTGTATTGGCACACGTGCTTAAACAGAGCTCGATTCTTTAATTCTATAGATTAAACCGACTTGTTCTAGTGCCCCTTCAGAATCACAGAACGCATATTTTTCAGAAGCTTGAAATGCGTGGATCTAGAAATGTGATCGAAAAAATATATACACTTGCCTTAAGCTAGGCTTTCTCCATCTCTGCCACAAAGTCTACAGTCTAGACATACTGTCACACTGAGCAGAAGTGGGTAACTTTCTGTACCCAGAAGTCACATAAGGAGACAAAGGCAAGAATGCTGCATCACACATCAGAGTGATCACAAGAGTGTAAGAGTTCATTTTTGATGAATAATCTTTGTTCCTTGAAAAAAACCAAAGTAAGCTAAAAGTAAGTTTTCGGGTGTTTTCTTACTCCAAATGGTGGTAAAATCCATTACCAATTTCAGCCTTGGATGAGGTTCTGCAAGGTTTCTATCAGCTAACCCTAACCCTACATTCTCAGTGAGTTACACTAGTCCCTATAAGTTATAGCATAATTAGTTTGCATTCAAGTTAGCATAATGGATGCACCAATCCATTATGGTTTAGCACCTTTTGCAAACCAGAGCATTATGGCTTGTTCAGCAAAACCAATGATGCTCCACCTACGTTCTTTTATATCCTTAATTCTTAAGGGAGACTCTAAGAAAATAATGATGCAATTATATTCCATCCTAGGAAAAGTGGTTGATTTTTCAGAACAGTTGGAAAAGAAAACCAATACAGTATAAGGTATCTAGTTTGGTAATATCCTCAGTCTATGGAGATTATCACGACTCACTGATTATAATTAGCATAATCATTATCATACCAGTGTTTTTATCTTTGCTCATGGTTGTCTATGGAGAACAAGAGAAGTAAACTACAATATGGGCACTATTTGCATTATACTGTATGTTAAAGCATACATCTGAGGTACACAAGAGTGGCATTTTGTGATGATGTCCCCATTGGCATCACCATTTTGGCACTATCATAATTTGCTATAGATGAGCCGTGGTGGTGCAGTGGTTAGAATGCAGTATTGCAGGCTAACTTTGCCCACTGCCAGGAATTCGATCCTGACAGGCTCAAGGTTGACTCAGCCTTCCATCCTTCCGAGGTCATTACAATGAGGACCCAGATTGTTGGGGACAATATGCTGGCATTGTAAACTGCTCAAAGAGTGCTGTAAAGCACTATGCAGCAGAATATAAATCTAAGTGCTATTGCTATCCTGATCCTGCTTCCCCAAAATAAATAATAAGAGACTGCAGAATGGGTAAGCACCAAGCAAGTTCCACTTCAGATACCATTTTGCACTTCAGAAATAATTGCTTTGCTTTTGAATGTTTGGACCTGGCTAATCTGGCCTCAGTTCAGAAATCCAAGTATCACTCTATTGACAAATGTAGAGAAAAGGAATAATCCATATAACTTTATCCTTGACAGAATCAGAATCCACCCTCCACCTTCAAAAGGGATCCTGGTTTGCAGGCTTGAAGATTGCTAGTTTTAACACACCATAATAAAAATATTTTAACGGACGTTTTGCAAAAAGTTGCTATATAAAGGATCTGTACTTAATCAAAATGTAGTATTAATAGCAATTGCAGTAAGTAGTAACAGTGTGGTTCCTGCTGAAAGCTACAGTCACCTTTTAATGGCACTGACGAGTAATTTATTTCTGTATTTCAGCAAAATTAAGGAGACCTGCTTAGCATTTCTGGTGTTAAGGAAAAGAAAAAAAAGGCTATGTTTAAAAGTTCATTATCAAAAGACAATTATTAATCTGAAATTAATTTAATATAGGCTTCTTCTGTTCCCAGAGCCTGTTTCCATGCCTGAGACCTGACTTTATCCATATTTGAGCCCTAGAACTGCATATAAATAGCATACAAATTTCAAAGGCATAAAGGAAGGACATTAAATATCAGGGAAACTATCCTCCATAGTGAAAGCTATTAAAGTGTGGCATAGTTTTTTCCCCAACAGGAATTAGAAATGCTCCATTAGTTTCAACATTAGAAAACTACACTGGACAAAGCAATATGCTTCAGGGAACCATCTTATATTAGCAGGAGGAACAGAGTCAGTCTCCTTTAACGGGTAAGAAGAAAAAGGTGGAATAAGGAAGATTACTGCAATACCCTAGGAACAGCAAGGAAATGACTTTGCCAATGATACTTTTTTTTAAAAGACTCACAAGCTGTTCAAATGAGGCTGTGTTACAAGCAAAAGAGAAGTTGGCATAATGAAGCAAGCAAAAATAATAGGGCAATGAACAAGGATTAAATTTCTTATTTGGATGTTTGGTAAATGGGTACTCATTCATCAGGCATATATTTGTTCTAATAAGCTCTGTCTGGCTACTTTAGGCTAACTGTGGCTCCCATAATCCCCAACTATTGGCTGAATTTACAAGGATATTTCAACCAGTTACCCAAAAGTTAAAAAAACAAAAACAAATTATTTTTAAATCAGAAGTGTCCTTTTACAGAGCTTCACTAATGCAGATTTGGTACCCAGTTTATCAACAGGCCATTTTTCTGCTCAACTCATCTGAAATTCAAATCACAGCAGTCTTTTATGCTACCTTGTCACCAGGAGTCATCATTTGTGATCCTGAAAAATTATAGCAACAGTTTATTAGATGTCAGATGAAAATCCCAATGCTGCTAAGAAACATGGGCTCACACAGTTGCAGGCTTTTGGTGCCTTTTTGATGTGATTATTTATTTATTTTTATTTATTTTATTTGAACTTGTATGCCGCCCCATCTCCGAAGACTCGGGGCGGCTCACAACTAAAAAACAGAGACAATAAATACTTAAAAAACAATTAAACTAATTTACAAGCCCAAATGCTGAAAACTAAATTTACAATAATTAACATTAAAAATCTATCCCCCCCCCAGAAAGGGGTCACAGCCCGGGTTGGTCAAACAACCAGGTCTTTAAATCATGGCAGAAGGTGCGGAGGTCAGGGGCCAGGTGGAGCCCCAAGGGCAGTTGGTTCCAAAGGTCAGGGGCTGCGACAGAATAGGCTCGCCGCTGGGGGACCGCCAGCCGGCATTGGCCCGCCGACGGGACCCCGAGGAGTCCTTGCCTATGTGCTCGCAGAGGGCGGCCGGCATTCGATATCGGCAGAAGACGCTCCCTTAAATATTGAGGACCCATGTCATGTAGGACTTTGTATATTAAAACCAAAACCTTGAATCTCACCTGGAGTGCAACCGGCAACCAATGCAGGCAGCGCAGGAGGGGGGTAACATGGGAGAATCGGGAAACTCCCATCACCACCCACACTGCCGCATTCTGCACCAGCTGCAATCTCCGGATGGTATGCAAGGGCAGTCCTAAATAGAGATTATCAATGTCTATTTTGAATGTGCAGCTTTTCCAAGCATAGCTTTTAATAGTATAAATGCTTTTAAAGTACTGTATTGATTTTATTTTATTTTTTGGATTGTTTATCCCACCTTTATTATTTTTATTTGAAAAACCACAAGGGGCCAAATAAACCTACTACTCCTTCCTCCCTCTATTTTCCCAACAACAACCTTGTGGTCTGGGCTGAGGGAGAGTAACTGGTCCAAAATCATCCAGCTAGCTTTCATGTCTAAGGCAGGACTAGAACTCACAATCTCCTGTTCCTAGACCAAGGGTGTTAAACTCCCATTCTCACAGCTCTCTCACATGACGTATCGGGACTTTTCCCCCCTTCGCTAAACCAGGCATGGGCATGGCCAGCACATGACGCATCCAGCCTGCGGGCTGGGAGTTTGATAGCCCCTGTCCTAAGCCATCATCTTAACTACTACACTAAACTGGCTCTAATTCATGTTCATTTATTCTTATGTATTATTCATATGATTTATATTGTAAATTGCTCTGCAGTACCTGAGTAAAGGATGAGATATTTATTTATTTGGTCTTTAAAGTTGTATGTTACTTTAGTCTGCAAGGACACTCAGTTTAGAGCAAAAGCAAGATAAAAATCCATCAGAAAGATTACAATGATCATAGAAACAAACTAAGAAAATAAACATTGAAATACATTCGAACTACATTCCCGTGAAAGTTGGAAATTATTAGCACTTTTTCCTGGAAAGCATGAATTGGACAGGACAATTTTGCTTAAAGAAGTGATCCTGTAGGAACCTAGGGTCAGGAATATGTGAAGGTCCTCGTTACTTGTCTTTATTATTACTGATTAATCAACACAGCTTCTGTTTATCCTTACTTATTATGCAGTTGTTTTTATTGTTTTAAAGTCTTTTAAATTGTTTTAAAATTTCAGAATTGTAAGCTGCCCAGAGTCACTTGGTTGAATTGGGTGGCTGTAGAAAATGAATGAATGAATGAATGAATGAATGCTATCCTAATTTTTAAAAAACACAAGTTGATGGATTGATTGCTTGATTGATTCAGTGATTACATGCTATCAAGTCATTGCTGATTCTTAGTGACTATATATATAAAGTTTCCCTGTGACAACCTGTCTTTCAAGTCTTCCAAAGGTGCACTCATTGGTACTCAAATTCAGTTTATTCATCTTGCCAATCATTGTCCTTTTTTTCCTCTTTCTTTCCTTTTCCCAGGATTACACCCTTCTCCAGAGACCTAAGTCTTAATGCGATGTGTCTGAAGTAGGATTCATTTATTCATTGGCACTCTTTCTCTTCCATGATGATGATGATGATTTTTCTCATCACAAAAACACTCTGACTTCCTTCTTCCCTGAAACATGAACTCCATGTCATAATCCCTACTCGTGGCAATACAGAATCTTAGCCAATGTATCTTCTTGACATTATGTAGAGGGGTTATATACATATTTAACACAACAAACAATATAACAGTCCTTCACGAATTAGTCTTTGTCAGTTTGAGCCTGCCTTAATGTTCTCATTGTCTTTCATTCACCAGAAGGTTTATTTGGGGGCATTAGTTCCAGATACTAAACTTGCATATGCAGTTTGACATTTCAATAGGCAGTCATCTGCAAATATCATTTATTTCAGGCATTTTCTCATCTCTACTTTATTTTCTATTAGAATAATTCCTTTAAAAATGTTAAGAATGTATTTTGAAGGTCTTCTCTCACACACACACCCTCCCTTTCTTCTCCCAGAGATCCTCAGTGATGGCAATTCACTGGCTATCTGTTATTAATCTGTATCCTTTGCTTAACAACCTTCACTTCAAATGCTTGGCAAACCACGATGTCTGCCCTTTAATAGGAAATACTGCAGCTGAAAGACAGGAGAGATTTTCATTTTACTATGATATTGTAAATAAGCTACATCCAAGTACGTAAACTAAAGAACAGCTTTGAAAATCCAAACAGTTGGGGGTTATTCTTTTGGCATGTAAGCTAATGTTGCATAGTAAAATTGTATCCCCCAGTTCCTCCCCCCCCAGCATCTGTTTGATTATAACAATGGAAACTGAAGAGGAACAGCTCTACTTGGGTTTGCTAGAAAATGAAATTTCTACCAGCCTCTTTTGGTGCTACAGTCCTAAGCAACATTCACCACTTCATGAAATTTGAGGGTGATCATTTTGATGAGTTAATGATTTTTGCTCAGCAATACAGCATCAGAAGAAACTGGTAGAAAATGTATCCCATAGTAAACCAAATGAGCCCAAAATCTTCATTTCTTTGTAATGGAAGAGAGGGGAAGAGAAGGGAGAGGACTCTTAAAATGATAATGAGTGACACTATTTGAGGGAACACCATACATAAAAAGCTCTCGTCCTTATCTAGTAATAACAATATGGTAGAGGTTGACAATTTTTCAAGCAGAAAGCATGAAATAGGTAAATTGGCATGCTATCCTAATTTTAAAAAAACACAAGTTGATGGATTGATTGCTTGATTGATTGCTTAATCGATTGCTTGATTGATTCATTGATTACATGCTATCAAGTCATTGCTGATTCTTAGTAACTATATATATAAAGTTTCCCTGTGACAACCTGTACTTTCAAGTCTTCCAAAGGTGCACTCATTGGTACTCAAATGGAGTTTATTCATCTTGCCGATCATTGTCCTTTTTATTTTCCTCTTTCTTTCCTTTTCCCAGGATTACAGCCTTCTCCAGAGAGCTAAGTCTTAATGCAATGTGTCTGAAGTAGGATAATATGAGCCTGATTATTTTGTCTCAAGTGAGCACTCCGGGTTGATTCGTTCAATGATCCACTTGTTTGTTTTCTTCGCTCTCCATGGTATTCCCAAAAGTCTTCTTCAATGCCAAAGTTCAAATACCAACCCTCTTTTTCTATCCTGTTTGACTTTCTTTTCTAACTTCTACTAAGCATCACAAGGAATAACACTGCTTGCATGGTTCTAATTTTTGTACATAGGTCTTAGCACATCACAGCATTTGAATATCTTTAGCAAGATGTTTGTGGCTACTGTTGATATTTGATCCTAAAATGCAGAAACTGTCAATTTATTTATCTATATCTTCATTATCAGTTCTGAATAATGAATGATGATGATTTTTTAAAACAATTGCTATGACACTTAGACACATTTTTCTCTTTTGAACTTGCTCCCTGATTTCTTTCTTCCAAAGGTACACTGTGCAGTCAGCTAGCTTGTTAAGCAGTTTAACAAGGTGAAAAAGATTCAATTACTTCCCAAGTGTTTATCATGCTGTTGCAATGTTGGGAAGTAACAATATACTGACTGTCATAGTTGCTTCTGCTGATCAGATTTAATTGTCTTAACTTGAGAAAAATTGGACTTATATAAAGAAATATAGCTCTTGACTAATTTTTTTCAACCACAGATTTTTCTTAAACAGCATATTATATTTATTCTGTTCTGTTCTGTTCTGTTCTGTTCTGTTCTATTCATATTATATTATATTATTATTATTATTTCACATTTTTGAACTGCCTATCTTTCTCAAAGAGGGACTCTGAGTAGCATACAATAAAACATCAAATGTACAACAGTATATAAAAATTAAAATATTAGAATCATTTTTTTAAAAAAATCAAAAGATTTCAAGGAAGCAAGAATAATTAAACCTTGTTAAAATTAGTTGACAAGTGCAAAAGGAAGGTTCTCATGGCATCAATCAACCAGCATTTGAATATATTTACCAAGATGTCCGTGGCTACTGTTGACATTTGATCCTAAAATTTAATTTAATTTGGTCTTCTTCTTATTTATATTCATATTTTAGTCCCTTTTTCACTGCATTCCTGAACTTTTATTATCAGAGCTTATAGATCTTTTGAACTTTCAGCTATCAGAATTCTATCATTAGCATATCAGTTATTAATATTTATTCATTCAATTTTAAAAACACCTTCACCTTTTTCCAATTCAGCTTTCTTTAATATTTATTTAGCATATAGGCAGGGGTGGGATTCTACCAGTTCTCACCTATTCACTAGAACCGGTTGTTAACATTCTAAGCAGTTCAGAGAACCGGTTGTTAGAAGAAATTACTGATCTAATCCTGTAAGGAAGGCAGGAAGGAAACATCCTGGTGCTTACAGAAACTGCCTCTCCATTAATCTTTATTACATTCTTGGCAGGACTAGACTTCCTGTCTCAGGAACATCTCTGGAGTTTTTTTCCCCTCCTTTGCTGGTACTTTGCTTGTGTGGATTGACCATTCAAAGTTACAACGGCACTGGAAAAAGTGACTTATGACCATTTTTCACTCTTACAACTGTTGCAGCATCCCAACAGTCAGGCGAGGAGATGCATGCCTCGATGTGAGTGATATTGAGTTGGCCACACCCAGCCAATAACATGACCACCAAGCCACACCCACCCAGTCACATGACCACCAAGCCATACCCACCAACTGAGCCACGCCCACAGAACTGGTTGTTAAAAAAATTGAATCCCACCCCTGCATATAGGTCATATAAATAAGGGGAAAGTACACAGCCTTGTCCTATTCCTTTGCAAACCTGGAGCCTGTCCGTTCTGTCCATACTGTGACTTTCTGTTTCATGTGAGGACAATGAAATGTTCTGGGATTCTTATTTTTCTAAGCACATTGTGCAGCTTGACATAATCAACACAACTGAAGAGATATCTTTATTGAATGAAGCACATGCTGACTATTTTTTTTCATTCTTTAGCTTTCTCAATTATCCAGCATGCATCAGCAATAATATCTCATGTTACTCAGCTTTTTCTAAAACCAGCTTAAATATTTGACATCTTTTTTTTATGCAGGGCTCTAATCTATGTTGGTTGGTCATCAACATTATTTTGCTTAGCATGAGAAATTAAGACTATTGTTTGTATATTTTCTTCTCTCTCCCTCCCTCCCTCCCTCCCTCCCTCCCTCCCTCTCTCTCTCTCTCTCTCTCTTTTTACTGGAGTATAGATTGACCTCTTGGGTGACCCTGGTGGGATTATATACTCTTGGTATGCACTCCTGATGTTCTGTGCACATCCCTCCCAGGAATACAATGAGGCTCATGAGGTCTCCCATAAAAACACTGAAATCTCATGAGAACTTGCATTGGAATGTGTAGAATGGGCCAAATTAAACTCTGAGATCTTGAACAATTGCAGGTAAAATTTCATAAGATTTTGGTACTCCTGGCAAAGTTTCCTGGTATTTTATTGTCCTTATGCAAGATAATATGCAAATATACCACACCTTTATATGATTAGGATATCTGGTACGATTGAGAGCATTTTACAGTTTTGTGAATTGAACATTTTAGGGGAACTGTAGATGATGTTTAGGGTAACTCAGATGTCCAGGCACCTGTAAATACCATATTGCCACCTGTATGAAAATGGAACTTCTGCAAGCCATTATTCTATTCCCAAACTAGGGATCTGCTAGGGAGAGAAATAGGCATTTGTAGTGGTTGAGTGCAGTTGGATCCAGTCAAGTAAAAAAGGAAGCTTGGGGAAAAGTTAATGAACATAGCAAAACATAGGCATATATTTCTACAAGTTAAAATATTGCAAGGGAAACCTCAGTTGTTTTCCTACAGCCACTCTTTTCCCAAGCTCTATTCATGGTTTAATAAACACAGTTTCAAATTTTTAAATTTATTTCACATTCATTGTTTCGTTGCAATACTTGTAGCTACTTTGTAAGGTAGAATGAAGATGGCACCCCTCCCATGTTGTAAATGGTAGGAGAGGGAACATGATGACGAAGGAAGATCTTGTCTATGTCCCCTGCTGTGGGTGGTTTGTGGCAGACAATTCTCATTTGTGCTTTATCCATTTAACCACTATATTGCTTCAGTTCACTCTCTCTCTTTCATATCCAAGAAGCACTTCTGGGATCCCAAGAGGAGGCTATGAGTAGATTGATACTTTGATCTGCTTTTTTCATAATAGATCCCTCTCACTATCTTGGTTCATCCACATACAAACAAACACACTTCTGTCCCTTAGGCATCTTTTTCCTCAGTGGAGGCACTTTTAGCTTAGGCAACCCCAAACAGTATAACCCTCAATTAAACTTAGTGATAGCTTTTTAAAGGTCATATTTCTTTCCACTCCAAAAGAATGAATGGACAGGCTGATAAACTGAAGGAAGTCATCCTATGAAGTTTCACTGCAGCCTACAGTGGAACTTTGGGTTGCGAACTCTCCTGTTCGCGACCAGATCGGGTGGCGAACGAAAAATCCACCTGATTTTTGAACCAGGTCGCAATTCAAAAATCAGGTGGAAAACAAAATTGGCGCAGAAAGATTCCCTTTCCACGCTGATTTCCCCTTTGGCGCCATTTTTTTTACTGCGCACATGTGCAGTCAGTCATGCTTCTGGACATGACCAAATCAGGTCACGACGAGAGTCCAAGAATGGATTACAGTTGCTACCAGAGGCTCCACTGCTTCCTCAGTCTTCAAAACAAGCATAAATCTAGCACATGCTGTGCCTCAGTTCTATTTTCAGTATAACTTTCAATATAACTTTCCAACCTTAGTTCTTCTCTGTTCAACAGCCATAAGAGAGGCAAGTTGTTCATGAACCATCGATTGCTTCTCATATTATTAGTTGCCTCAGGAATACATATGCAAAGTTGCAAAGCATCTATCTACCAACTCACACTGGACCAGGATGGTAGATTATGGCTCACAGTCATCAGTAAAGAGGTTTACATCTTGCAATGGATTGATTCAGGGTGGTGGTGGTGGTGGTGGTGGTGGTGGTGGTGATGGTGATGGTGATGATGATGATGATGATGATAGTGATGATGATGATGGTGGTGGTGATGATGATGATGAAACAGTAGATTTCTTTTTAATAGGATCTTTCCGAAAAACATCACTTACATTTATCAGGCTCTCGGATGATTTATTTTTCAGTCTTTTTCAGCTGTTGATGGAAAGCATTTGTTCATTAAGTATAAACAGACAATGCTTGGAGATATTTTGGAAAAAATGATGGCAAAAGCCCAGAGACAAAACATAAGCGATCCGTTTCAGAAAACACCTTCAAGAAAAAAGAAGCAAGTTTAGGTTTTTCTCCTTTTTTTAATGTGTGTTCTTTTTAAACAAGAACAAGAAAGGAATGCCTCTTGCTGAACATGTGTGTCTTGGGAACAAGTTGGGAGACTCAAATTGAAAACCACTAGTAGCTTGTAATAAAAAATGCTTTCACTCAACTTTCCATGTGCATTATATGCTGCACCTAAATAGCCTGCTGGAAAGGAAAGTGAATGCACACAAGTAAAACCTGCTGCCTCAATTCATAAGGTGTTGGTATGTTCTCTCTCTCTCTTCCCTCCACATATATTAGCCAAAGAGAGCCTTCGTGTAATTATGTCTTTGTACTGAGATTTTGGTTCATACAACTCAACTATCCCCTTTAGGATGCTTTCCCATTATACTAGGGTGGCTTCTTAGAGAGACATGCAGCTTCTTGGCTTTATAAAGGTTGCCCAACCTCAGCCTTTCAGATAGACCAAGTGTGCGATGCCACTTCTCTCAAGAAAAGAAGAGCATACTGAAGATGGAGATCAACCACAGATTTTCCTGGTAAAATAATGTGTAGAAGCAGACCTATCTTACTCGTTGCTTTGTGTAGACCAGTGGAAATGTGTTACCCAAGAAATTGTCCTGCACAGACTGTTATACCTTCCCAGCAGCTAGTAGTAGCCCATCCTATAATGTAATCTCAACTGGATGAAACCAAGATTTTGGCATGAGGGATTGAAACATGGCTCTGCGACCTTTCGTGAGGAGCCCAAAGGAGCATGCCATTGTGAGGTTGGTTGGTGCCATGGGAACCTTCCTTTTGCCTTTGTCAACTAATTTTAACAAGGTTTAATTATTCTTGCTTCCTTAAAATCTTTTGATTTTTTTTAAAATTATTCTAATATTTTAATTTTTATATATTGTTTTACATTTTGATGTTTTATTGTATGCCACCCAGAGTCCCTCTTTGACGGAGATAGGCAGTTCAAAAATGTGAAATAATAATGTAATATATTATAATATGAATAGAATAGAATAAATATAATATGCTGTTTAAGAGAAATCTATGGTTAGGAAAAAATGAGTCCAAAGCTATATTAATGTCTTTATATTAGCCCAATTTTCTCAAGTTAAGACACAATTAAATCTGATCAGCAGAAGCAACTATGACAGTCAGTATGTTGTTACTTCCCAACGTTGCAACAGCATGATAAACACATGGGAAGTAATTGAATCTTTTTCACCTTGTTAAACTGCTTAACAAGCTAGCTGACAGCATAGTGTACCTTTGGAAGACAGAAATCAGGGAGCAAGTTCACAAGGAGAAAAATGTGTCTAAGTGTCATAGCAATTGTTAAAAAAAACATCATCATTATTGTTTTTAATAATGATTATTGGAACTTATTGTTCAGTAACCTAAACAAAATTTAAGTTCTGTCCAGCTTGCTTTCCTGTCTTCCATTGGACCTCAGGGCTAGAGAGGTAAGGTGGCAATTGTGTCCAGCAGACCTCTGTTGTATGGAACAGAGTTCCATGTGTGGCCAAACATGAGATGCTACTGAGATTAGATCACAGGGATAAATCTAAGGTGCTGCCATTATCCTGTCTTCCCAGCTGCATAACCACATCTTGTCAACCCTGAAGCTGACCTGGCTGAGGCCATTTTGAGGCTTCAATGTTTCCACACTAGTGCTGAGGGATAGGGAGGGTGGGAATAGAAATAGCTGGGGTTTTGTAGCCAAAACAAAATACATTCTCCTGGGAACCAAGGACATTTCCACAGGTAGTTGGAGGGAGGAGGAGTGAAGTTACCAGGCAACTGGATGGCACCTTGATTGGACCATGTGATTGATTGTTTGGGGAAGGGGAAAAACTTTAATTAGGTGAAAACCGCAGGAACATTCAGAGTCAGTTTTCACTAGCCTGTGCCAATATGATATGTCCAATAAAACTATTCTTTGAGGAACCTACCTACCTCAGAGTTCTGTTTGCTATGGGTGTATTACTTGGAACCCTGACACATCTCTTCGTGAGCTGCTCAGTCTCATTGCAAGGGTGATTGTGGATTCATCCCAACTCTTAGTAATGGGTGATTTTTAACTCCCCTCCTCTGGATCAGAGATGGATCAGGGTATCATGGTTGCCCAATAACCATAGACTTCTGCCAAGTCAACACTTCCCTGACCCATACAGTTACCACACCTTAGATCAGGCCTTTAACTGGAGTAGATAAGATATAATCGGGTTTTTATGTTCATTTCCCTCATTTCCTGTAATCAACTAATCAATTAGTGTGACCGTGAAATCCATTGCAGCAGCTAACTTCTTCAGATGGAGGATTCAATTAAAATGTTCCAATGTAGACATTCATTGAATCTAGAATGCATCCAAATGGCACCTGGAGATTTACCAAGCAAGCTGGAAGAGAATTCTGTTCAACAGTCCTTTGAATTCAATTGCATTCAGGGCATTAGACAAGATTGCTCCTGAACAGCCCGTCTCCACCAATCAAGCCTGATCAGTTATTTGGTTTGCTGAGCAGCTCTGTAAAATCAAGTGGGTAAAGAGACTCCTGAAATGATGCTAGTTGGAAACAAGAAGCCAATACAACCAGACCAATTCAAGTTCAAGTCCAATCTGCAGGACTGCAAAGCTGAAATGCTTCTTTAATATTACTATACATCTGCAGAATGTCAGCCAGCTGCACTATTTAGAATATGCCAGGGAAGGAAGGCCTGGATATGTGATGCCTTATAATGTTATTTGGAAGGATTGTACAGTCTGTAAAGGTTGGGAATCCTCTGTAGATTTTTTTCCTTATGAAAAGTTGTAAAACTGTAACCTTGTGAGAGTTTTCATGTTTGATTTTAGAGCCATCAATGTAATATTTAGTTATACTGAGCATTGCCTTTATGTTTACATATCACCATCATCATATTATAACAATGAATCCAAGTAGAGTCCAATTTGAGACAGTGTATACATTTCATTAATAAATATTTAGAAGTTAGGAAAATCCACTTACTGACCTTATTAAAGCAGAATAGAGTCTAGCCATAATAGCAGCCAATTCCATGCCAAAATCTTTTCTGCAGGCTGAAGAACAGAGAAATTGATTTTTCACAATCCATTTACATCAATTTGTGTAGAGGTGTTCTTACCTGTTATGTATTTGCTTGTTTGTTTTAGGGTTTCCCTATCTGGGTGGTCAAAATCCAAACAGCAGTTGATGGCAGCATAGATTGTGTATCCTTCTGTCTGGATTTCTTCAATACTGATAAGCCTTTCTTCCTTTTGGGGTCATGTCAGGAGAACAAGTTGGATTTGAATAAAACGTCCAAAGTTCCAGGAACAAGGACTTCTAGGAACAAAATGACAGGTTGAAGGCCCAGTGCCAATGATTATGGCAGAATAAAAAAATGATGAGTAGATTGGCTCTTTAATAATAATTCCTCTCCAGAGAAGGAGAGGACCTGAGATAATCCCCTCAAGTGCTCCAGACAGTTAATCATTTGCAAGGAAACTACAAGATAGTGGTCTGCAGAAACTTTATAATTCTGGAAGGCAAGGGAATAGCAATTTTGTTCAAACAAAATGGAAATACCTTGGAAAGAATACTGGATTCCCATCCTACCTTTTCTAATCACTGTTAGAAATTGATTGTTAAGTGCTTATAGGAATCTTTGGATTGACAAATCCAACAAGTGTGAAAACACAGGGTGAGGTTCCATCAGTTCTTGGTGAAAGAAATTTTAAATACAAGTTTAAGCAGCAAAATTAATAAGCAGCAAAAAGGTTATTAGAACTTTGATTTTGAAAAATTACAAATGGGCTAAGGGTTTTGAATTCTTTAAAGAAAATGATAGGATGAAACGTTTAAGGCTGGATATTAGAAGGGATTAAAGAGGAACTAAATATTACAATCAAAGGACAAGAATACTTAACTTTGACTTGCAGAGCTGTGGTGGTACAGTGGTTAGAAAGCAGTAGTGGAGACTACTTCTGCTGACTGCCAGCAGTTTGGCAGTTCAATTCTCATCAGCTCAAAATTGACTCAGCTTTCCATCCTTCTGAGGTCAGTAAAATGAGGACCCAGATTGTTGGGGGCAATATGCTGACTTGTAAACTGCTTAGAGAGGGCTGTAAAGTACTGTGAAGTGGTATATAAGTCTAAGTGCTATTGCTATTGCTAATACAGAATTAGCTTCCTGAGAATGCTCAGGAAGATAAATTTATCTCAGCATCTACTTCTGTCCTACTACCGTAGCACTATTGAGAGTGTCCTGACATACGACATCCTTGCATGATATGGGAGAAGCTCTGTAGTGGACAAAAAAGCTCTACAGAGAATCATTAAAACTGTCCAGAAAATCATCGGACTCCAGGTACCAGCTCTGGATGACATCTTCACATCTTTCTGTTTGAGGAAGTTGCACAATTCTCAGAGACTCTTCCCATCCTCCTTACAATCTTTGTGAACTGTTCCCTTCTGGCAGAAGATACAGAACAATTAAAATTCAGACCACACATTTTCTGAACAGTTTTAATCTTAGAGCTACAATTGCATTTAACAATGAACTTAAGGACCACCATCAGTGATCTATTGGACAATATTACTTGGTTTGTTGTGTGGATGCTTGTGTGTTTTAGGGGGTGGGGAATTTTGATGGGTGGGGATGTGTTTGGGTATTGTCATGTGTGTGTGCTGTGTATATATGTACAATGACAATAAAGTATTATTATTATTATTATTGAGCAAAGTATTTTAACATTGAATATATTAAAGGGTATTTTTGAACAATGGACTCAGAAATTAACTTTAAGAGTGTCAGTCTCTATTGACAGACTATGTTTAAAAGATGTTCTGGAAGATGAACCAGTTTTAGCAGGCAAGACTGAGACTGATTTGAAGGTAAATTTAAAAATGAGAAGCTACAAGAATGATATGGAAAAATGGTTATATTGGACATACAAAGAAATCAGCTGATATTTTAATAATTAAAAATTATATTGAAATAATTCAGTATTATTTTAGAGTAACCAGCATAATTTTCTTATATTGCATTGACCAAAGAGGCTTCATAAAAAGAGAATTTTGTGAGATGGGACAAAGAAACAATGAAAAGAAATCAAATTATAAAATATTATTTAAAGGGATTAAAGATAAAGTTGCTAGAAATAAAAGGAAGAAACATAAAGTTGGTTTATTTGATCCAGGCTAAAATATGTGTGTTTTTTGTAGCCCATAATGGACTTTTGCTGACTGAAATGCTAGTTTTAGAGATTTGTTTATAGATAAAAGATGGGATATGGGAAGAAGAGATCATTTGCTATACAGAGAAGGACGTGAGTTTTTAAAATCGTTTATATTTGTGATGAAGTATTTTTTTTCTTTACTATGTTCTTATTTTTCCTTCTTTCCTCTTTTTTACTTTTTTCTGCAACTTCTACTTTTTATTCTCGTATTTTTTTCAGAATCTTTTACTGCTGTAATTGCAATTCTAAACAAAATTACTGTTAAAAAATCCCCAGTTACAAGAATAAAATGATCTTCCTAGGAATAAATGTTTACATGGCTGCACTTAAAAGCTACACTTAAATGGGATAGGAGGATTAATTTTTCAGCCATCCGGTGAATTGATGGATAATTAATTCCCTACCCCAAGAATTAATAAGAGAAGAGATAGAAGGCTGCCCACCTTTCCCAATGAAAAAGCCATCAAACACAACAAACACATAGAATCTGGGGATAACAGAGAAGAATCAGAAGCATTAAGCAAGGCATTCATTTATCAATACAGCAAGGGAATACTGATAATGCAATCTGGAGTAAAAATTTGTATTACATCAGTGTCTTTGTCATTACAATAGCAAAATACTTTATGTGCAGAAGCACAATACGCTGCATTTTGCTAACATGTTACACTGGCTACTAATCTGTTGGGAAGGTCATATACACATTTCAATGCATTTCTATTATTGCTTTCTGTACAGTATTGATAACCTGGTTACTGACCCTGTCTCTTGCTTCTTCATTCTTTCAAAATGGTAACTGAGCATTTCTTTTTATAATCAAATCTTTATTCATTAGTGCCAAGGAGAGGGATTGCATTTTTTTTCTTTGTGTCTAAGCAGGGTGATTTATTAAGAAGTATTTCCATACCCTGTCTTTTATCAGTTCAGGTATTGTACTGCTGTATCATTTTTGTGAGGTTTTAATCAAGGTTTGCAATTTAAATGTTTGAAAAGAGGTAACCATAGCACACTATAACTATAGCCTACTTGGGCTGTCTTTTTAGTGCAGAAATTTAAGGTAGGTCTATTCACCATTTTCTAAACTGCAGCAATCATGTATGAAGATGAAGAAGGTCTGTTTTAAAAAGTTCAAGCCATAAAAATATCAATCTCTTGATCTGGAAAATATGGAAGGTATCAGAGAATGATACCCCCCCAATTCAAAATACATTCAAAATCTGTGATGTTTACACTTGGTCACCTGTCTGCAATATACCCATAAAACCAGTTGCCATTTATTGCTTCCGGCATGGAAAATCCATTATGTCTATTTGAAATGAAGATCTGGGATTCCATTAAGTCAACTCTCTAGTACTGAAGTTGATTGGAAGATTATTGATTTCCACTTTAGGCATAACAATAAAGAGGAGTTGATTTAGGCCAAGAATGAATGCTTCTAGGCTCCTCACAGTTGCGCAAAAGAGAATGACTGATCTGAGACTTCATGAGGCTCCTTCATATAACACTGAACAATGGCCCAGTGTTCTAAGCAAATTAAGCTAATACAGAATAACAGAGTTGGAAGGACCTTGGGGGTCCTGCTTCTAGTCCAACCCCCTGTTCATGGAGGAAACCCTAACACCATTTCAGACAAATGATTGTCCAATCTCTTCTTCAAAAACCTCCAGTGTTGGAGCACCCACAACTTCTGGAGGCAAATTGTTCCACTGATTAATTGTTCTGTCAAGAAATTTCTCCTTAGTTCTAGGTTGCTTCTCTCCTTGATTAGTTTCCATCCATTGTTTCTTGTCTGCCTTCAGGTGCTTTTGAGAATAGGCTGGCAACACCTTATATATTGGAACACTACTATCATGTCACCCCTGGTCCTTTTCATTAAACTAGACATACCCAATTCCAGAAACTGTTCTTTATATGTTTTAGTCTCCAGTCTCCTAAATCATCTTTGTTGTTTTTCTATGTGTTCCTTCTCTAGAGCTCAGGTGTCAAACTCGTGGCATCACGTTGTCATCATGTGATGTTTCACTATGTTTTTTTTCCTTTGTGGAGCTGGTGTGGGTGTGGCCTAAGTGTGATGCATCCGGCCCGTGGGCCGCCAGTTTAACACCTCTATTCTCGAGTCTCAACATCTTTTTTACATTGCGGTAACCAAAACTGGATGCAGTATTCCAAGTGTTGTCTTACCAAGGCATTCCAAATGTGGCCTTACCAAGGCAATACCTAACATACCTCTTCACCAGATAAGAGAGTGAATAAAGAGTGTCAAAACCAAAATGTGAATTTCAGAAATCTAAGCTAGAGAGCCAATTTGGTGTAGTGGTTAAGGTGCTGGCCCAGAAACCAGGAGCCTCTAGTCACATCTTAGGCATAAAAGCTGGCTGAGTGACTTTGAGCTGGTCACTGTCCCTCAGCCCAGCCCATCTCACAGGGTTGCTGTTGTGGAGAAAATAGGAGGAAGGAGTATTAAGTATGTTTGCTACCTTGAGTTACCAATAAAGTAGTAAAGGTGGGCTACAAATGTAATAAAGAATAATTAAATAAAGCTAATCATTCCCCCCTAACTAGTGCAGAAAATGAATAAATGGTTACAGCACTTTATTTTTTAATAGAGTAGGATGTAAATTTTATGCATGGTAGACCCTTCTGAGGGAAATCTCCAAAACCAATGTGTAGAGATTCTGGAGTTGTATTGTTTTATTCATTTCTTAAAGGAACACACGCTTTAAAGGAACACACTTCTTTTCATTGAGATAAAATTAGATGACACATACAGACACGGTTGTCTGCTCCTGAAGGAATTAGTTTTGTTCAATTTCAGACTGATAGGAAGA
The DNA here is from genome assembly GCA_009733165.1 of Naja naja. Lineage (NCBI taxonomy): Eukaryota > Metazoa > Chordata > Lepidosauria > Squamata > Elapidae > Naja > Naja naja. The sequence continues at coordinate 158,846,402 of CM019148.1, forward strand.
CAGCTTTTCATACAAGAAGAGTCTTTATAAATTTGGATATAGGAAAAAAAGAGGATGTATTAATCTCCTAGTTTCATATTGAGCTCTATCATTAAGTGTCGCACCTTATGATTCTCGACTCCTGATGAATGTATCTTTTCTTTTATGTATACTGAGAGTATTTACACCAAGACAAATTCCTTGTGCGTCCAATCACACTTGGCCAATAAAAGTATTCTATTCTATTCTATTCAAAATACAGTTATTTGGGGGTACAGAGTCCATTTACATTGTATGGATTTGGGAAGCAGATATCTATCATTTTAGAGTGCTCAAAAATATCAATAGCTTCATAATGCTTCCCAGTATTGTTCAGGTTATGTCATTAGGATTTGTCTCATGAAATCAGAGATGATTCAAACCAAATCAACTTAACTTGGATTTCATAAATATGCCCACCAAAAATAAGCAGGAAATAAATATAGTAAACAAATTAATACTGTCAGACATAGAACTTGTTCTTTTAATTTGCATAACATAGAAACTGAAAAAAATAATTTTATGTTCACTGGCATCCTCATTACTTTTACCAGTATCTTCAGTCATAACCACTAATTATTTTTTTCTATTTATTTGCCTATTTATTCCTATCATAAGATAGTGATTTAGAACATCGCTAGGACACAGAGGCCAAACATGGCAGCTTTCTTAATTCTGGAGGCAAAGAATTTGTCTTAATTCTTAACAAAGGCAAAATGCGTCTCAGGAATGGTCAGAGATTTCTACAAAATATAGGACCCTCATAGGAGTCACTAAGTGGACATCACTCTGGATATGATGAGTTGGGAAGAAGAGGCTAGAGGATAAGACACAGATAATACCTAGGAGCAAAACCTCTTGTATCCCAGCCAACCATTGGCCAACATTTCCCCATTGTTCCAAATCTACAAGAATTTAACCTGTTTCATCCAATATGCTGAACTCCCATTTTTCCTAACCACAGACCATAAGTTGTCTAATAAAGTCACTGAACTCCAGGTTCTGAAGACTGGGTATTCAGTTCAAGCATGAATATTCACTGCCAATAAGAATGTTTTATTCAATGCTAAAAGTACATGGCTTGAAGATGGAAAATTACTGAATAGAATAACAGAATAAAAGAGTTGGAAGGAGCCTTAGTGCTCTGCTCAAGTAGGAGACCCTGTATAATTTCAGACAAGTGGTTGTCCAATTCCCTTCTTAAAAACTGGGTACAGTGATGGTACACCCACAAGACCCTTGGTGGTGCAGGCTGTTAAACACCTAGCACTTAGTTCCAGCTGCCTGCAATTAGTGCAGGCTCGAATCCCACCAGGCTCAAGGTTGACTCAGCCTTCCATCCTCTCAGGGTAGGTAAATTGAGGACCCAAGATTGTTGGGGGCAATAAGCTGACTTTGTAAAAATGCCGCTTAGTAATAAGCAGGCATATACAATGGAATGAAGGCTATTGCTGAGCGCATTGGGTTGTGCTCCAAACATTGTAAACCACCCTGAGTCTCCGGAGAAGGGCGGCATATAAATATGAATTTTAAAAAAACTTATGAAGGCCAGCCATTTCACTGGTTAATTGTTCTGTCAGGAAATTTCTCCTTATTTCTAGATTGGTTCTCTCCTTGATTAGTTTCCATCTGTTGCTTCTTGTTCTGCCTTCAGGTGCTTTGGAGAATAACTTAACTTCTTTGTGGCAGCCCCTTGACTGACTAATCAAGAATCATATCCTACATATTTTATTTATTGATGACAGGTGCTTTTATGCTGCCTCAATTGAAAAATGAAAGAGTCTGAGCATTTAAGAAAAATTACGTTAGGAATCCGTTCATATCAGATTGACTTTTTAGTAATGAGGAAGATCAAGGGAGAGACCTGTATGAGATTGGAAATATGCCCTAAATAATTATCCTATTTTAAAGAGAGAAGAGAATGAGCTGTCATACAAGCAGCAACTCATTGAAAAGTGGACAGAAGACCTGCTCCCCAGGAGACCCTGCATTGGCTTCATTATATTTTAACACATGCAAGTCAGCCTGAATGTTCTGACCTCATTCCTCAAAGGAAAGCTTCTAGATTTTGCATATATTCCATATCAGCCTTTATGCACACATTCAAGTCAAGTCTTAACTCCCCCAGAACTTCATGCTTGATCATTAAAACTATAAATGCAATCGGGACATTAATATTCATTAAAATAACTTGAGATAGCTCCTCCTCCTCTTTTCTGACTTTTACTGAGAAAAGTATTATTCTTTCAGCACAAGGGAAACACCAGCAGTTAGCAACCTAGGGTGACTGATGGAGGCCATTATTCTGGCAAAATTCAGCTCTCATCTCAGGGTCTGGATTTCCCAGTTGAGGGAATTTCCCTTTGTCCTTCCATTCAAGGAAGGAAAATATATCTGTGCACAATCCAAGCATGCTTTTCTTTAACCAGACACTCAAGTTTCTCTCTCTCTCTCTTCCCTCTCCCACTCCCTCTCCATATATATATATATATATGTAGGTTTTCACGGGTAAAGGTATGTAGGTCTTGGTGTATTCGGTCTTGTCCCGTGTAAGATTGAGAATACCTTGGCAACGCGTTTCGACAAAATCTCATCCGTCATCTTCAGGCTGGTGTCTTCAGCTTCGTTCTTCTGGGAGAAGTGTGTGATAGTGGCTGTTTTTCCCTTTTAAACTCCAGAGTTGGTTGTGTTGTTACTTCTTGATTGGTTGATGGAGTTGATGTATGCAGATTGGTTGGCTTTTTCATAAGACCCTGTGTGGCTGAGGTACTGGCTATGTGTCTCTCAGCCTTTTGTGTTGTAACAACCTGGGTATATATAGCGTGTGTCAGTTTGCTTAGTTTGGGGGTTGGAGGGGGGTGTAGCAGCTGGGGTTGCAGCTATGGTCTGGTTTCGGGATGGTGGTTGCCTTTTGTCTGTGGGGTGGGCTTGGGTTTGAGTCTGGTGAGGGAGATTGGTGGTGGCATCATGTGTTATTTTGGGTCCAGTGTTGGTTTTCGTGGCTGGGACTCATTTGTTGATGAGGGCTAGTTTCCAGATGTCTGGTAGGTGGGAAGTATCATCCCGTTTATTCATGTTATGGGGGTGTTTCTCTATTTTGATGGCTTCCCTAATTATTCTCTTGTTGAAGTGTTCAGTGTTGGAGATAAGTTTGGATCCCTAAAATCAATTTCATGTCCTGTGGCTTTAAGGTGCTGGAAAAGGAAGGAAGTTTTTTCTTCTTTTCTGACTGCATTCTTGTGTTCTGCGATGCGAGCATTTATTCTCACATAGCATTTATTCTCACATTCTCATATAAACACATAGCCAGACCTCAAACTCGGAGCCAAACCAAGGCCCAGAATGTCACATCACAGCCTTCCACCCAGGATACTACATCATGGAACTCAGGAGATTACAACACAAAACATCAGGAGGTTGCAACACAGACAATGACCCAGGAGATTACAGCACAAGACCCAGGATGTCACAACAATAGAACTCAGAAGATCATCACACAGCCCATTACCCAGGTCGTTACAACACAAAAGGCTGAGAGACACATAGCCAGTACCTCAGCCACACAGGGTCTTATGAAAAAGCCAACCAATCTGCATACATCAACTCCATCAACCAATCAAGAAGTAACAACACAACCAACTCTGGAGTTTAAAAGGAAAAAACAGCCACTATCACACACTTCTCCCAGAAGAACGAAGCTGAAGACACCAGCCTGAAGATGACGGATGAGATTTCGTCGAAACATTGCCAAGGTATTCTTAATCTTACATGGGACAAGACCCGAATACACCAAGACCTACATACCTTTACCCGTGAAAATCTACGAAAATATACATATATATATATGTAGGTCTTGGTGTATTTGGGTCTTGTCCCATGTAAGATTGAAAATACCTTGGCGCGTTGATGATCCCACTGCCATCTTCAGGCTGGTCTCTTCGCTTTGTGCTTGTGCCAGCACAAAGCCAAGACAGCAATCTCAATCTTAATGACCTGAATACACCAAGACCTACATACCTTTACCCATGAAAATCTACGATTATATATATATATATATATATATATATATATATATATATGCTTGGATTGTGCACAGATATATATATATTCTGGTGTAGGCTTTTGAGGTCGATTTATTTCAGCAATCCTTTGAATGATCAAAATCCACTGAAAGAGCTCCATGGGTGCATGAGGATTTGAATCTGCCTCTGCTTGATCCACCCTCTTGCATATTTGGAGGTTTACATCGTGCTTTTTTGTTCTGTTTTCCTTTGTTATGCTTGACTGGATTATTTCTAGCAAAGCATCTATGCCATTAATGAGGGGAGAGGGTGAGGAAGAACATGTTTTGAATTCCACCCTACCAAGCCAAGTGACCCTTAAATGGATTCAACTGTATCTCAGGAAAAGCTGAACCTCTATTATAAAGTAGGCAGTCATTTGACAGTGGCATTTGAACATAGAATTCTCCCACAGTAATGGCACATATAAATCTTATTCAGGTGTGAAGGAAATACACTTATTTCTTCGGTTATTAGGTATGCCTAAATAAAAGATAACTTTCTTACTCAAATTCATGGCAGAGGAGGGGAAAACATAATATTCTTTCTAACATTTTTGAGGTCAGAAATAATATTTAAAACTATTTGAAATAACTCTCTTTGCTGTTGTTTTAGCCACAAATCATCCAGAAACAATTCCAAAAGACAGAGCTACCAGGAGCTAACTTATCACTGTTGGCAGCAGAAGGATTATCATAATCCACCATGAAACCCCTGGGAGAGAGGTTAAGTGGCTAAACAGTGTCCACATCACACTCTCGGCAAATCTGAACTAACCCACTGAATATTTATTTTAAAAAACTCTCCAGGGGAGAAACCCCTAAAAAGAGGGGTGTGTGGTGGGTCATTAGCTTCAAGGTGATTGATTTGGTGACTCAACAGTCATGATGAAGCAACCCTGGGAGGAACCACAAAGTATCCAAAGTTTGGCTGACAATTGGGAATGGCAAGGTCACTATCAACAGTGGTGGGATTCAAAAAAATTTACTACCGGTTCTGTGGGCATGGCAGGGGAAGGATACTGTAAAACCACCAGTCAGAGGTGGTATTTGCCGGTTCTCCGAACTACTCAAAAAGCAATTGGTCACGGAACTACTCTCTAACTGAACTGTCAGAACCTGCTGAATACCATCTCTGACTATCAACCACGCAGATGCAAACTGAATCGGAGCCTGCATTGTTGTAAGAATTCCTCTTACATACATTTAAAGGTACTTGGCTTAATTTACCCCACTTTCTCTCAATAGATAGATAGATAGATAGATAGATAGATAGATAGATATGGATATGGATATGGATATAGATATAGATATAGATATAGATATAGATATAGATATAGATATAGATATAGATATAGATATAGATATATCCAGGTCTTGACGTGTTCAGGTCTTTTCCCATGTAAGATTGAGAGTATATTGGTGATGTTTCGATGAGGTCCCACTCACCATCTTCAGGCTGGTGCTTTCGGCTTCATGCTTGTGCAAGCAAAGCCTGATCGGAGCTGTCGTCTCTCTATAAATACTGGTGGGGAGGTGTGGTGTGCTGGCTCTGTTGTAAGCGGGTTGGTTGGCTTTAGTATTTATAGAGAGACAGCAGCTCCGATCACGCTTTGCTCGCACAAGCATGAAGCCAAAAGCACCAGCCTGAAGATGGCGAGTGGGACCTCATCGAAACATCACCAAGATACTCTCAATCTTACACAGGAAAAAACCCAAACATGCCAAGACTATGTGTGTGTGTGTGTGTGTGTGTCTACAAAAACAAATATGTGTGTGTGTGTGTGTGTGTGTGTGAGCAGAAGCAACATTATATATATATTTCCCTTATATATTTCCTAGCCAGCCTTTGCCCTTCCCCAGTTTCTTCCACGAAACTGGGGAAACTCCGTTTCAGCCAACAGAGCCACACTCCCACTCCCTGTCACCTGTTTGGCCTCCCCCTCTGAATCAGATTCCGACAGGGGCATGACACTTGCCTTTGTTTTTGTTTTCTTTCTTTCTATGAGGATTAAATGAAAAGTGATGACTCCACCTCCATGAGTGCAGTTAAAGTGGGGATATTTTTACATTTGTAAGTAACATGGACATAAAACCTGGAGCCTACATTAAAAAAAATTGTGGCCTTGATATTTGAAGGAACAGCTTTTCTTGTAGATACCTCCTTAAGTAGGATTTCTCCAGGAGGACTCTCTGTATTCCACTATTGGGAACTGTCCATGCTAAGAACTATGGAGAATTCCCTTGTTGAATATGGTACCCAGGTGAGACACTACCTTCTCCCTAGAGCAATATTTCTCAACCAGCATGTTTGGAGTTGGAGTCCATATAACTTTAAGTTGCTCAGGCTGGAAAACACTCCCCTGGCGATTTAACTGACATAGTGCTGACTTCATTTTGGCACTAACTTAAGCTCTGCTTATTCTTATACAAATTTATAAACTCAAGTCAAATTTCAGCGTACACTTTGTCCTTTCAACTGTGTTGACATAACATATTAGTTAGAGAGGGAGGGAGAGACAGAGAGATGATAGATAGATAGATAGATAGATAGATAGATAGATAGATAGATAGACAGACAGACAGACAGACAGACAGACAGACAGACAGACAGACAGACAGACAGACAGAGTGAGCTAGCTTTGGCCTTCAAACTTGTCCCAGGTTTTGTAGGCAAAATTAGAGAAGAATGTTAATCTGGCTTGCTAAATAAGTTACTTTTTTCCACCACCAATGAAAAAAGTAGAGATGAGCAGGTCCAACCTTGTTTATGAAGAATTAATTAGGTTACCTCAGAGTACAAAAACTTCACAGGCATTTATCAACATCCCAGGGAATGCTGTAAAACACTTTTTTTTTTAAAGAATAGAAGTTTCTGGTTACTGAGGATTTTATTGAAACCGTGTTATTTCTTCCAGCAAATAGTGCTTTTCATTGTCTAAAGATTATATGAGCATGAGCAAGTACAGAAGTTACCTACTGCCATGATGGGATGACAGACCAAAGTTACTCTACACAAAGAACCTTACTTCCATTTTTTTTCTCCTCCTTTGCACACGTTAGAATAACAGGCATCTGAAAGGCCTTGCTTGTTACAAGTGAAAAGAAAGTGAACTTGCTACCAGGTTCCCTTTGCTACCCTACCCTAATGTTTAGTCTTCACAAGCCCCTCTTCTGTGCACAATGACAGGTTTATCACCTTCAGAAAATCATACTCTTGAAGCACAATCTGCTTTTGTTTTTATTTACCCAGGAATTTAAAAGCCTGCTAGTGATGTTTTTCATTTCTGCTGCTGCTGTCCAAATTACTGTTTTATCTTTTGGTTTTATTATACTGCTATGCTAAGGAATTGAAAAATGAAAGGTGGAATATAAATAAGGTAGTGTATAATAAGATTTGTGATACTGGCCAACAAGATTCACTCCAAGGTAAATGTACATTAGGATTATATTTTAAAATTCTGGATTAATTTAACATGGAATCATTACACCTTTCAGTTCTGTCCTTAAATTCGCTAAGGGAAAGTAATAGGTTCCACTGCACTGTAGAAATGCTCTGAGAGGAAAAAAGAAAAGAATTAATCCATTTATACTCTTTTGCCAACTTTGGCTACAAGAAAAGGTAACCAAAGAGATAACTAATCTGTGTTAGGCAATCTGATCATTAAGTGAATTCCTGCATTTTTCACTGCTTGGTCTCCATTTTCTTTATATCAGGATGGCCACCTAAGTTCTTGGCCCAATTTCAGGCAGACCTCAGCCAATTTTGGAAGCACCCTGCCAGTCATTCATTCAAGCACTTTTCCTGCAGCAATCTGTGAGGCTGGCAGATAATGTGGGTACTAGGAAATGTTACCTGAATTTGCCTGGAATTACATGGAGGAGAAATGTTGAAATAACTATGGATGGAATCCTTGAATTCATTCACTGGAGAAGAGTGAGCCTACTCACTCATTCAGGAGTGAATGAAGCTCATTAAGAATATCTAGAAATGACAATCTAAAGTACCTAAAAGCCAATGTTTATTGAAGAAAGTCACACGATGAAAGAATACCTGCATCTCTGTGTTTTCACAGGGAACAAAAGAATTTACCTTGTAAAGAGAAAACAGGTTGAAAGGCATATTCGGCTGGTTAGCACTTAGACTTATATACTACTTCACAGTGCTTTAAAGACCTCTCTGAGCAATTTACAGAGTCAGCATATTGACCCCCAACAATCAGGGTCCTCATTCTACCAACTTCAGAAGAATGGAAGGCTGAGTCAACCTTGAGCTGCTCAGGATTGAGCTGGCAATCAGCAGAGTTAGCCTGCAATAGTGCATTCTAACTACTGTGCCATGTTCAACTAGCAAGATGAAAGAACCCTAGGAAGTGATTCATTACATTTGCAGACACAAAGCAATACCCAGCAGGAAACCTATCAGTATTGCTTGCCTTTTGGATCTACCTTCACCAAGAAATCTTGATGGAAATCTTGGTGGAAGGCCACAGGGCTATGACTGGAGGCACAGCATCTTCAGATCAAACAGCCCCTTGGTCATTGAGTTGATGACTGTATAAGTTAATACTGCTTCAGCCCTTGGAAGGAACACCTACATGCAAGTACTTTAACTATCCGATTCATCATATTCTGTTCCATAATTCTAGTGCTTTGATGTGACCTAAATATGGTGAATGTTGAAGAGAATTAGACAACACAGATTGGAAAAGAAACTTCTCCAAGAAGAGGTGTGACTGAAGAAGTCGAAGAATGAGGCATTGTGTCTTGTAGGAAAGCAAAGACATAAGTAAGTTGTGTCCAAGGAGGATGCTTTGTGCTGCAATGAAGAACTCATAATTGTACCATTTTATCTCTGCAAACCAGTATGGAATGATATGTGTTCTTTGCTTGCCTTGTCTTCATAATGAACTTCAGTGAAGCAACTAGTCTCTATACCTTTTGGCCTAAGGAAGGAGAGAAAGAATTGTGTTGGAATAGATTCCTCTGAGGATGAGACTAGGAATGGGTCTTCCCAAAATATCCACAGACAAGTAGACATTCACATGAGCCAAAAGGGAAGCAACACACCTTATCTTCCTTTGAATCTAGAGACAATTAGAGGACCAAATAAAAAGTATTTTTTAAAAATTCTCTCTCTCTCCCTCCCTCCTTCCTCCCCCCACCCTCTCACACACACAAACACACACACACACACAGTCACTCACTCGTACTCTTTCAATTGTTTGATCCCTTTAAGGAAATCTTGACATCTGGCAGTCCCTGCAGTTTTCTTATCAAGTTTGCCATTGTTTTTTTCCTTAGGATTGAGAGAATGGGTCTCACACAAAATTTCCCATCTGGATTTTTTTTTAATTACATTTATATGTCTAAGATAGAAGTCACAATCCTTCTTGTTTCTACAAGGTGCCTTTAACCACTATACCAAACTGTTTTGTTTTCTCCTTAATACACTCTTTGATAAAGTGCACATCAAGTTCCTCAATTTCTGAAATGTATTTAACAATAATTCTCACCAATGAAAATCCCCACACCAATCTCTGTTCCTGCGCTATCTACCTAGAGGTTAGGGAGATGCAGCTGAAGCTTCAGAATCTACAATCTTGCAGAACAATCAAGTTTATATAAAACAATTGTTCAGTCGTTTCAACAGGGAAAATATGTCACTACTAAGATTGCTTGACAACATAGAGAAAGGGAGATATAGCACATATCTCACTTCTGAGCCTTACTGAATATAGTATAACGCACATACATGCATATTCACTTAAGTTGTTGGTTTCATTTCGATCCAAAGTGCACTGAAGATGTCTTCTCAAATGGGGACAAAACATTTGCAACCAAATCGCTAAGCTCAGAGCTGGTTACTCACCAGATGTTATAAACGCCGAGTGGAATTCATCACCTGGCAATTAATCTCAACTTCTTCATTTCACTTCAGAAGATTCACAAGAAGAATTTTGTCTTCTTCAAGGTCAGTGATTCTCATCCAGTCTGGTGTGGCATCAACCTGTTTGCTTGTACACAGTCTTTGGCTTACTTTCAGTTCTATCTGCTGTTTAGATGGCTTTCCTTGCCTCTGTGTCATGCTATTGAACCTTAGAGATTTTATATCATGGAGAGAAGCAGCCTAGAACTAAGGAGAAATTTCCTAACAATTGGAAAAATTAATCAGTGGAACAACTTGCCTCCAGAAGTTGTGAATGCTCCACCACTGGAAGTTTTTTAGGAAGAGATTGGATAACCATTTGTCTGAAATGCTATAGGGTTTCCTGCCTAAGCAGGGGGTTGGACTAGAAGACCTCCAAGGTCCCTTCCAACTCTGTTATTCTATATAGCAGGAACTAGGGGTTTGACACCATACAGTGATGTTAGACTGTAGCACTGGCTGGTCAGCATGTAACATGGTCAGCATGTAACATGGTCAGCATGTAACATGGTCAGCATGTAACATGATCAGGACCCAGCCTAGATGTTGGGTAAGATGTTGGATTCAAGGTTTTAACTTTAACATACAAAGTCCTACATGACATGGGTCCTTATTACTTAAGGGAGCGACTGCTGCCGACATCGAATACTAACCGCCCTGTATGAAGTCACAGACAGGGACTCCTTGGGGTCCCATCAGCCGGGCAATGCCGGCTGGTGGTCCCCCGACGACGTGCCTACTCTGTCGTCCCTGAACTCTGGAACCAACTTCCCTGGGGCTCCGCTGGCCGCTGACCTCCGCACCTTCCGCCATGACCTGAAGACCTGGTTGTTTGACCAATCCGGGCTGTGACCCATGGGTGGGATGTTTTTAGATTTTGGTGGTTTTAAGTTTTGTATTAATTGGGACCATTAGTTTAATTCTTTTTAAATATTTATTGTGTTTGTTTTATTGTAAGCCGCCCCGAGTCTTTGGAGATGGGGCGGCATATAAGTCCCATTAATAAATAATAAATAAATAAGAGAGAGGCAGCCATGGCTAACCATCTACGATATGCTAAATGTGCTCTAAGTGGTTCATCATTTCTATCTTAGTCATCCCATCACAATGGATGCCTTTGATAAAGCAAGGAGGCGGGATGGAGTGTCCCAAAGGGAAGCCTTGTTCTGATGTACATAGTGATAACTATGCACTGTATGCCAGTGACTATGCCAAGCACACTCAGAAGCTATATGACATTTTCATCCTGCCTAAAGTTATAATCTGAATTCCCACTGCTGCCCTAGATTTCTTTGGGAAGAGGGAAGAGCAAGAGTTTTGAATGTGGCTAAGAATCTAACTGGCTACAGTTAGCCCCATGGTGATTCTCGAACATGGATCAAAAAACCCATCCAAATGAATTTCTTACCTCACATTGGCCTAACTTGTCTGGTGCAGCATCTTCATTTGCTTTGACATCCCAAAGCAGGGGTCTCCAACCTTGGCAACTTTATAAGACTTGTGGACTTCAACTCCCAGAGTTCCTCAGCCAGCAAAGCTGGCTGAGGAACTCTGGGAATTGAAGTCCACAAGTCTTAAAGTTGCCATGGTTGGAGACCCCCTGTCCTAAAGGGCTTTGCTTGACCTTCAGTCTCATTTGAGAAGTCAACATCCTAAACTCTGACCAGTAAAATCTGTTAGGAAGTTTAATTTAACAGCAATGACTGAGTATTCCCTACATGCTGTAGTTTGTTATTAAGATCCAAGGAGTACAAGAGATCAAGTAGCTAGGAAAGCAGAAACCTTCCAAATGATAAACACCGCTAGATGTTCCCTGGAGTATCCGTCTGCAATCTCTTTTGACCCAGTGAATAGTAGGGCGCGTCAAATTTTTCAACTTTCAATTTCCAAACATTAGGCGTGCTCAAAGGTTGTGACACGCCTAGGTGATTGTAAAGATATTTTGGATAGTTTAATATACTTCAGATATGCTTGGTAAGTAACTATATAAACATCATAACTTTTTAACATTTTGTTTGTTTCATTTGTAGGCAGTCACTAGCTACTTAAGCTGATGGAAAATAGAATGGACAAGGCAGGCTTTCTAGATACTTGGGAACTACAGATTTACCTAATGTTCTTTCTACTCGTAAGCCAAGTATTTGAGTGCTGATTATTTGCAGATATGGCTACGTATCTGTATTTATTTGTGATCTGGGAAGCTCCTTAGAGTTCTGCAGATCATTTATTTAAAAAACAGCATTTAAAACATTCAGGACAAGAAAAAGAGAAAAGGTCTTTTAGAGACCTTACTGTATTGCTCCTATTCTCCCTTGACTTTGAAATTCCTGATAATATTTTAAATCCAGGGGAGGGGAGAGAGAGAGAGACAGGAATGAGAATTGTCTTGTTACCAAGTTGAAATTTATTTATTTATTTATTTTTATTGTATTTGCACAATCCTTCCTTACGTTTCTAAAAGAAAGGCACAAGTCTTTCTCTTTTTTTTTAACCTTAATGTGAACATGCAAAAGGCAGGAGAACAGGTGCCTGAGAAATGAGAATTGGCAAAAAAAAACCCTCTGTGTTGGGATCCTGATGATTTCCCTACATATATAACCAACAGAGAGCCCAGAGAATCGCACCGAAGATCCTTCTCTCCTACTACTGGCAAAGTCTATGGCACAAAGGAGCATGCATCTTGACGAAATCTGCCTTTGTGAAGAAAATTCATAAGCCTTTGTCTTATACACTAGGATCCTGCACTCCTCCTTATACATAGCATTTTCATGCTTTGGGGCATGGGCCCTTAGAATTCCTATATAGGTGAAGGTTATAAGGTATTATGCAGGAAGCTCACTGATGCTGCTTGTTAGTGGTTCTTGCAAAGCTTGGTGGCTCCAGGAACTTGTCCAGGCCCAAATAATGAATCATTACTTTGCTCACTGATGAAATATTAGTTCTAATAGGAACATGATACATTCCAGGCCACCCCATATACGTGTCTTCAGAAGTACATCCTTTGATTGTGGTGCAGCTTAATGGAAATAACAGCATTGTACAGTTCACCTGATAAAACATGCACTTGTTATTAAATACCACCCAATACAATGGAGCACCTGGGTTAAGTAGAGCTCAAAGCCAACACCAAAAGCATAATTATCTAGACTACCAGCCCCTAATCCAGGATTAGCTAGCGTTAAACTGTGTGCACCTCAACTTTATTCTTACCTGTCCTCGTGCACCATCTCTTCTTATTTTGTGGAAATACCACCATATATTTGTGCAAATTAAGCTTGAAGTTTCAGGGCTGCTTGGTTTGATTGCCTGACACATGCACACTGACAGAGAAATAAGCAAAAAAATGGATTCAACAAGCAGGACGAAAAGCTTTCCCTAAGAACCAGACTCAATCTGCCAGCACTTGGCTGTAAAGATTGGCCATAAGCCTTAACAGCTGCAGCAAATAACAGCTTCTTCATTCAGTGCTCTGAATCTGGAAAAGCTTCATCTTGCAAGGGTTGTCTTTGAGCAGCAATGCTTAAAACAGCCGCGTTTCTTGGCTTTTCAGTTTCGCACCACTTTTTGTGTCTACAGGCTTCAAACTTTGCAGCGGAGGACAGATGACAAGTGGAGTTCCTCCTATCTAGTTGGCTTTCTGACCCCATTGCCCACTTCACCTCCTTTCATCTGCTGTAGCAAACAGAGCTCCAGGTGTAGAGCACAAAAAGTGAGGGGGAGTGAAATGATGTCAAAATAAGGAAAGAACAAAATGGCTTAGGAGGAGTTCCAACGCGCTTTCTCCAACTGCTTTTGGACTCTCAAAATGATAATTCAGTACTCATGGGCACACCATCTTCATTTCCAACCATATAATTTTATACTTTTTTATTCTTTGAATTTAAAATAATAAATAGGAAACTGATGCCACAAAATAAGGCACTCTTCTTTAGTATTGTATTTGTGCAAAACAAAATAAAAAAGGAGACCCAATACTTTGTTAGGAAACTTAGCACTTGCCCAGGAAAGAGAGAGAGAGAGAGAAAGAGAGGAAGGAAGGAAGGAAGGAAGGAAGGAAGGAAGGAAGGAAGGAAGGAAGGAAGGAAGGAAGGAAGGAAGGAAGGAAAGAGAAGGAAGGAAGGAAGGAAGGAAGGAAGGAAGGAAGGAGAAGAAAGAGAAGAGAGAAGAGAAGAGAAGAGAAGAGAAGAGAAGAGAAGAGAAGAGAAGAGCTACAGTTAGTATGACTACAATAGAGCCCCAAATTTCAGTTGCTAAGCAAGATAGTCATCAAGTGAATTTTGACCCATTTTATAATCTTTCTTGCCACAGTATTTTAAGTGAAGCATTGCAGTTGTTAAATTAGTAATACCGTTGTTAAATGAATCTGGTTTAGCCACTGACTTTCCCAGGTCACCAAAGGTGATCACTGACCTTGGAACACTGCAACCATCATAAATATGAACCAGTTGCCAAGCATCTAGACTTTTGATTTATGTGACCATGGGGATGCTGCAATGTCCGTAAGTGTGAAAAATCATCATCGGTCACTTGTTTCGGTGTAGTTCTAACTTCAAATGGTCACTAAGTGAATTGCTTTATGTTATGTATGCAGGTTTGAATGTCATTGGTTAAGTTTGAACTGTTCTTGTAAAATGTTAGAAATGATTGGTTTAAAAAGTGCGGGAAAACCCTGCACTCTGATTGGCTGGCAACTGCGGCTGCTGGCTATAAGTAGCAGCCGCAGCCCAGCCAAATCGGGTCTGTTATGAGCTGTAGTCACTGATAAACTCTTCACTGAAGCACTCCGCATCTGACTCTTCATGCAAATCTAACACTTTACATCGAGGACTATCTGTATTGTGAAATGGTAGAGAGCATCCTGGAGAAGCAGAGATGTGATAAGGAACAACCTCTCTGGTCTAACTGGAAGGACTCTGCACCTGTCTCTTATTTTGTGACAGTTCTCATAATGTCCACTAGCCCCCAAAACTTTGTATCTCCACACATATCCAGCAGCTATCATAAGACATGTCAATCTATTCTTTAATTTAGACATCCCTGTAAAAAGTGATGAATGATAAACTGGAATTTTTGGAGTTAGTAGGGAAGTGGTAACACACATGAAGAAAAGTCCACATTCAGTCCCTGCCATTTCTATGTCTGAAATCTTGAACAGCCATTCCAGTTGGTGCAGCTTAAAGAACCCTAGTCTGGTTTAGTACTAGGCAACTTTCTATGTTCCTAAAATGTCAGGAAGCGTACTCTGTTTCAAAAACATGTTGATACGGATGCTGAACTATCCAATTAAAGCAGGCTTCACAGATTAGAAAATAATGTGTGGAATTCTAGTTGTTAGATCAATAAACCAATAAATAAACAGACAGGCAGAATTGATAATGTTTTTCAAGTTTCTTATCAAGAACCATCCAATTATTAGACATTCCAAAAAGAGCTGTAAACATTTTAAGCACACTTTTTAGATCAAATGAAACCTTGTTTTCTTTGGAGCACTTGTATTTATTTATTCATATTTACATATAATGCTCCAGTCAATAAAGTTTGGGCAATTTGCATTCCGCTTCTAATAACATTAAAAACCATATAAATAACAAATATCAGGCAGTAGCAAAGACCCAAGATATACTTCTCCAATAACAGTAAAAGATATCCATACTTTTGGGAATGATTCTTCAACCCATCTTTTCCTCAGCCAGCCAGAGATGTGAAAGCTTTTCATATACTTAACATGTGGAATAGGGAATAAGGTTCTAAAGAAAATAGACCATCATTGAGAAGACACAAGAAAGTGATTCCTTAACTGAGGGACCATGATCGCTCCCTCTCATGTTATCACACACACAAATGCTACTTTAAGACAGCGAGACTTTAAGCAATAGATAGTTCAAAGGTGACAACCAGCACCTTAAATTGCATCTGTAAACTACTTGGTAGCCAACAATGCTCTCACAATAGAGATGTTACATGGGAAAATTTCAATGCACCCATAACTACTCAAACAAACCATATTCTGCATCCTGAACTTTCAAAAGAAGAGAAGAGAAAAGAGAAGAGATGGAAGGGTCCTTGGAGGTCTTCTAGTCCAACCCCCTGCTTAGGCAGGAAACCCCATAGCATTTTAGACAAATGGTTATCCAATCTCTTCCTAAAAACTTCCAGTGTTGGAGCATTTACAACTTCTGGAGGCAAGTTGTTCTAACTGTCAGCAAAATTCTCCTTAGTTCTAGGTAGCTTCTCTTCTTAATTAGTTTCCATCCATTGCTTCCTGTCCTTCCCTCAGGTGCTTTGGAGAATAGCTTGACTCCCTCTTCTTTGTGGCAGCCCCTCAGATATTGGAACACTACTATCATGTCTCCCCTAGTCAGGGATGGGATCCGACCGCTATAACTACCGGTTCTGTTGTTCTGCATCGTGCATGCATGCGCAAGTCATGCGAGTGCAATTTACGACCTGCTGAGCTGCCCGGACAGCTGAGCAGCACTGCGTGCGGGTGTTCAGCGGTTGGAAAAGCCCTTTTTTCCTGCTTTTTCAACTGCAGCTGTGCCATGCAAAGCAGCTGCAGTTGAAAAAGCAGGAAATAAAGGACAGGTAAGAGCCCGGACGGGCGGGTGGCCCAAAACAGCAGCAGACACAGAACTGGTTCTGTGTCTGCTGCTCTTCAAAGCTACTGGTTCTGTAGAGCTGGACAGAACCGGTAGAATCCCACCCCTGCCTCTAGTCCTTCTTTTCATTAAATTAGACATACCCAGTTCCTGCAACCGTTCTTCATATGTTTTAGCCTCCAGTCCCCTAATCATCTTTGTTGGTCTTCTCTGTACACTTTCTAGAGTCTCAGAATCTTTTTTACATCGTGGCAACCAAAACTGAATGCAGTATTCCAAGTGTGGCCTTACCAAGACATTATAAAGTGGTATTAACACTTCACATGATCTTGATTCCATCCCTCTGTTTATGCAGCCTGGAACTGTATATGTTCTTCAAGGGCAGGCCCATAAACCAAGCATTACTTTCTATAGTAATACTTAAAACAGTGGAGGGAATCAGACTGAAAGATTCAATGATGGAAATACATTGTTTTGTTCAGATGGCAGCACTAAACTGATGTTGACTAATCTTTTTTTTAAGTTAAGTAGAATCTATCCTACTTAGTCCTTAGATAAGAGACTGTTATGTTTGCATGAAGAGTCAGACGCGAGGAGTTCCAGCAAAAGACTTTATTAGTGACTACAGCTCGAATAGACCCGTTCTGGCTTGGCTACGGCTGCTTCTTATAGCCTGCAGCCATAGCTGCCAGCCAATGGGAGTGCAGGGATTCTTCCCGCACTATTTAAACCAATACCATTTGACATTTTACAAGAACAGTTCAAATAAACCAATAACATTCAAACCTACATACATAACACCCCTCCCCACTAGGTTCAGTCCATACCAAACCCCAACCTATCTAATGTATTCCTTTAAATAGGTGGGGCTCTTACGTGTACGTTGAGACCTTCGTGGTTCAGAAGCTTTAACGTTCTCACCCAGTGAGAGAGGAAATGTGTCTGCTGACATTTCCCTGTTGGGACTTCCTGTGAAAGGAGACCCTGTTGAATTGTTAGAATCTGGTCTCCTAGAAGGGTCACCTAGAAGGTTCCTAGCATAGACAGAATCTCCCACACTAAAAGAACGAACTTTGGAAGTGGAATCCAGTGGTACGTTGGGTGTGTAAGTGGGATGGAGGCGGTCAAGGGAAGACCTAAGAAGCACTTTTCAAGCTTCTCAGTGATATCCCAGGACCTAGCTGCTGAAGCTTCTCTTTGGTAAAACGCCATGCGTTCAGCCCGGCCGTTGGCGAAGGGTGCCCAGGGGCAGTGAGGGCATGTCTGATGCCCTGTTGAGCTAGAAAGGATTCAAAATGTTAGATGTGAATTGAGGGCCATTGTCAGAGACAAGGATATCTGGTAACCCATGGGTTACAAACAATTTTCTTAGCTGCTTGATAACAGCCTCAGTAGTTGTGGATGACATTGGAATTACCTCTAGCCATTTGGAGTATGCATCTACTATCACTAGAAAAGTGTGCCCTCTTGTAGGGCCTGCAAAATCAATGTGGATTCTAGACCATGGGCCCCTAGGACATTCCCATTCCTGTGTGGGGGCGTGAGGTGGTGCAGGTCTGACTACCTGGCAATTGGGACAAGAGGCTACCCAGTTTTCAACCATTTTGTCAATACCTGGCCACCATACATAACTCCTGGCCAAACCTTTCATCCTTACAATCCCAGGATGACCCTCATGTAACATTTCCAAAACCTCCCTTTGCAGTTTTGTAGGAATAACCACCCTGTTACCCCACAATATACATCCTCTTAATACAGATAATTCAGTTTGCCTGGACTTAAAAGGTTGGGCAAGGTGAGGTAGATCTTGAAGAGGCCAACCTTTCTTGATCCAGCCCATAACAGGTGCCAATACAGCATCTTTGGCAGTTCCTTTGGCAATCTCAGCAGCATGGACTGGAAGCTTAGCAACAGTCTCCAGGAAGAAGGTGTTAGTTTCAAGTTCAAAGTCCTCCTTGTGGCAAGGTAGTGGGCAACGACTCAGTGCATCAGCATGTCCAATGTCCTTGCCAGGCCTGTGAATCAGTTTGTAGGAATATGCTGCAAGAAATTCAGTCCACCTCAGCATTCTTGGTGACAGGATATTAGGTGTAGGTTTATCTCCTGCCACAATGCCAAGTAAAGGTTTGTGATCTGTAACAATGGTGAATGACCTGCCATACAGATATTCATGAAATTTCTTAACAGCTGCAACAACTGCTAAAGCTTCCTTGTCCAATTGGCTATAATTCCTCTCTGCCTTGGACAGCGTGCGAGAGTAAAATGCAATTGGGGCTTCCGTCCATTGGGAAGCCTGTGACTCAAACCCCCACTCCAAAGGGGATGCATCACAAGTCAGAACAACAGGTAAATTCTCAGAGAATTGTATCAACACAGCATCAGACGTGATTAGTCTCTTAATACTGTTAAATGCTGACTGTTCCTTCCGCCCCAGATCCAAACAGCATTCTTATCAAGTAGGCGATGTAAGGGCTCAGCAATAGATGCTTTGTGAGGTAGAAACATGTGATAAAGTTAATAAGTCCAAGGAAGGCTTGCAAATCAGCCTTGCATCGAGGTTTAGGGGCTTCATTGATTGCTTTAACCTTGGCATCAGTAGGATGGATGCCCTGCTTGTCAATCATATACCCCAGGAACTCAACTCTGTCTGTTTTGAGTGTACATTTGTCTTCCTTGACTTTTAACCCCGCTTTTCTGAATCTGGTAAGGACTTCTCTGAGTCTCTCTTGAAGCTGAGTGTCATTTTCAGCAGAGATTAAAACATCATCAAAATAGGGCACTACCCCTGGCAGTCCCTGCAACATTCTTTCCATAAGGCTCTGAAAAATGCCAGGTGCCACGCTTACTCCAAATTGTAGTCTTTTACATTTGAAGGCACCTCTATGGGTCACAATTGTTTGTGCTCTGCAGTAGCATCATCAACTGTTAATTGTTGATATGCCTGAGCCAAATCCAGTTTAGCAAATACTGTACCCCTGCCAAGGGAATGGAGCAGATGATGCACAACTGGTACAGGATATGCTGCTGCTGCAGCGCATGGTTAAGTGTCCCCTTGTAGTCACCACAGATTCTCACTGACCCATCAGCCTTGACTGGTGTGACTATGGGTGTTTCCCATCTGGAGTGGTCAGTAGGCTCTAAAACCCTTGAGCAATGAGTTTATCTAATTGTGCATCAATTTTTCCTTTAAAGCAAATGGGACCCTCCTGGGCTTTAAATTGGGGGCACCTTGGGGTCTAGGCTGAAAGCAATAGGGGTCCCCATATACTTGCCCAGTCCTTCGCTGAAGACCTCTGGAAACTCAGACTTCAAGGACTCTTCCCAGTCAGAACTGCTCACGTGATGGATGCCAGTCACCTCGATGCCAAGTGGCTTGAACCACTCAAGTCCCAGCAAACTTGGGCGATCCTTGTCCACGATGGTCAGGGGCAAGCGTTTGGTGTGGCCTTTAAACTGCACGTGAAATCTCTCGCTCCAACTACTGGAATCTTGTTTCCTTGGTAGTCTTTGAGAGTCAGTGCTTGCTTCTGGAAATGCTTTTTCTGAATTTTGGGAAAGAGTCTGTGGATGGTGTCCCATGACAGCATAGATAAATAAGAACCTGAGTCCACTTCCATTTGGCAAGGTCTTCCTTCAATAAACACCTTCACATGAACTTTTCTGCTTTTTAAGGTTGAAGAATGACCAATAGTGATTGTTTGGTGTGTTTCACTCTTGCCATTTGCTTCTAAATTTCGCCCCATTTTTCAATGACATTGTTGGGCTTAAAGTCTCTATCAGGGAATTTCTTCCTAGCGGTGGAGTTCTGGATGCTTTGCAAACTCTGGCTATGTGACCCGTTTCTCACAACGTAGGCAAATGGAGTCAAAGAACTTGCAATCAGTGCGGGGTGGCCCCCACAGCCTCTGCAATAGAACCCTTGCCTGTTCTTCCCAGAGTCTTTTCTATTCTTTTCCATTCTGAGTTTAAAATCCCCTCTTCTGCCTCACTGCCATCAGAATCAGAGTCTATTTGTTCAATGAGTAGATGTGGATTTATCCCCATCAGAATGGCTTGAGGCCTGGCTTGAAGCCTTGTTAATCTTTTTCATGGCGCTGCTGAGGACTTGGTGGCTTCCGCTGAAACAGCTTCTTCAATGGCCTCTTTAAACGTGATCTTAGGTTTCATTAATAGTTTGCTTTGTAAAACCTTATCCTTAAGGCCTAAAACAAACCGATCCGCATGGCCTCTTCTAAGTTGGTAAAGTCACAAGCACCCCAATGTCCCTTAAACTTGCCACGAAGTTATTAACATTCTCGCTATCCCCTTGATCCCGACGGTAAAATTGTGTCTCTTAATGAGGCACGATACTTGTGGCGTAATGGGCTCTCAAAGTCTTTCTAATTTGGGCCATTCCATTACCTTCAGCTCTGCTGCTCCGCCAACGCCTTGCCGTTTGAAGACTGCCGGACCGCAGTGCATGAGAAAGACCTCCTCTTCCGTCTCTCGGGGATGCCGGCGAGATCGTTTCCCTCAGGAACATGTGGAAGCGATCCGCATCGATTCCCAGTCTTCCGTCGCCGGATTGAGCGGTGCTGGGGGTGTTCAGCGCAGCCATCTCACTCAGTTGCTTGTTCGTCGCGTCGTCTTCTCTTCAGGAAATCCCACCTTCGCCAGTGTTATGTTTGCATGAAGAGTCAGGCGGAGTTCCAGCAAAGACTTTATTAGTGACTACAGCTCGAATAGACCCGTTCTGGCTTGGCTACGGCTGCTTCTTATAGCCTGCAGCCGTAGCTGCCAGCCAATGGGAGTCCAGGGATTCTTCCCGCACTATTTAAACCAATACCATTTGACATTTTACAAGAACAGTTCAAATAAACCAATAACATTTTAAGTAGGATCTATCCTACTTAGTCCTTAGATAAGAGACCATCATGAATTTCAACAGCTGATAACCACCATACATATTATTCACATTTCCAGTAAAGATTCAAAAATACCTTTATACAGTCTAGACAATTTCTGTGGTGACAGATACCAATATATTATTTTATAAAAATTCTCTTTATGGCTAGAACATAATGTAAATCTTTTCAACCACATATTGATCCATTTGTATATTGTAACCAGATCTTTAGTCCATTTGCTCATACATTCGCTTGTTCTTCTACTTATATTTCAACAAAGTTGATATATTTTAGCAATAACGCGTTCTTCATTTTTACATAATTCCATTTCAAATTCAATCTTGCATCGTTCAAACCATAAAACCCTTTGTCTACTTTAAATGTTTCTGATAATTGTTTAGAAGAAATCATTGACAAGAATATCCTTCTGTTGTCAAATCTTCTGTTGATTTTAATTTTACAATCTTCATCGTAAATTTTAATACATCACAATGTTTTATTTTAATACATCACATTTATGTTTACTTATAATTTTTCATCTATAAAATGCTTCCTGTGCTGACAGATTTTTTGGGGGGGTATAACCTAGATTTATATTTATTCCATATTGTAAGAATGGCCTACCTTACATAATGATTTTTGAAATCTACATTAAGCTTAATTTTGTCATACCATGGATATTCATGTCATCCAAATTTCAGATCATGTCCTTCTAACTCCAAAGCTTTAACAACACCTGTTTTCATCCAAACTAAGCAGCAGGGTGCAAAATACAATTTCAAATATAGTAGACCCAATCCTCATTTTTCCTTTGCTTCTTGTAATACTCTATATTTATCTCAGATTTTATCCGCTGCAAATTTAGATATATCTTTCTGCCATTGTTTAAGTGGTACATCAGTTGTCAAAACAGGTTTTGTCTGAAACAAAAATAACATTCTAGGTAAAACATTCATTTTAATCACAGAAATTCTCCTCGACAATGACAATTGTATTTTATCCTTTCTTAACGTATCGTTTTTAACTTCATTTCATGTCTTAGCAGAGTTATTTTGAAATAACATACAATTAATATTTGTCATAGTCATGCCCAAGTATTTTACCTTCTTCTCAATCTTAAAATCAATTTTATTCATCAGATCTGTTTGATCTGGTATCTTTATAACACTGTCTGGTATATTATTTTTGTTAACATTTTTGTCTTATTTGCTAGTCTTGAAACCTGATAGTGACCCAAATTCTCCAAATTCTTTTTTTTTACTCATTAAAGGTTTGATTCCCTTTAAAGAGTCTGTGAAAACTAAAACCAAGTCATCTGCAAAAGCTTTTAACTCATATGTCTCTTTTTCAAATCTTTGCACTCACAATCCTCTCATCTTGTCTTATGTCTCTACTCAACATTTCAAGAACTAAAATAAACAGAACAGGGGAGAAATTGTTGTGCACAAGTTGATAAAGATACTAGTCTGTGGCTTCTAGCTAAAGGCATATCTTGTCCATCTTTGGTTACTACTTTAATTTTAATCTAATTTTGGTGTCCTAATATAGATGCTATAGTAGTATCTTTCTAACTGTTTGGCCCTGTAAAATAGAGTTCTTCATGCTTTGCAGAGTTTGTAAAAGTTCACCTTCAAAATACTTACAATACAAATCCAATAACCAGTCTGGTCCAGACACCTTTCCCGATTCACTGTTTTTAATAGCTTCTGAAGTTTCTCTTGGTGTCATTGATTCATTCATAATTTTCCTCTGTTCTTCTGTAATCCTCTGTAAATTTTCTTTTCTGAGTTAATCATTTATTTCCTCCACTGAAATATTCCATCTTCTATACAAAGAATAATATAGGTAGTCCTCAACCTATGACCATAATTGAGCCCAAAATTTCTGTTAAGTGAGACATTTGTTAAGTGAATTTTGGCCCATTTCATGACCTTTCTTGCTCAGTAGTTAAATGAATCTCTGCAGTTGATAAGTTACATAACCTGGTTGTTAAGTGAATCTGGCTTCCTCATTGACTTCGCTTGTCGGAAGTCGCAAAAGATGATCACATGATCTTGGGACACAGCAACAGTCATAAATATGACCCAGTTGCCAAGCATCTCAATTTTCAGCACATGATCATGGGGAAGCTGGAAAGGCCATAACTGTGAAAAATGGTCATAAGTCACTTTTTTTAGTGTTGCTGTAACTTTAAATTAGGGGTGGGATTCAAATTTTTTAACAACCAATTCTATGGGTGTGGCTAGGTAGGCATGGCCATGTGATTGGGTGGGCGTGGCTTTTTTTGCAGCACCTCTCCCCATCCCCCCCACCCCATTTTTGGGCCTCCTGGGCCTCAGGGAAGCCTCCTGGGTAAAGCAGTAAAACAGTGAGGAGGATCCACATGTGCAATAAGGACTGGCTGGGTGGGGAGGGGAGGAGTGGGCAGAGAGGGGCGGAGCCAGCCAGGGGCACAATTTGCGGTTCTCGAACTGCGCAGAATCATAACAACCGGTTCTATAGAACCAGTCCAAACCAGTAGAATCCCACTCCTGCTTTAAATGGTCACTAAATGAACTGTTGTAAGTTGAGGGCTACCTGTAGTGGGGAAATTATCATAATGTCTATGCTTAGTCAAAATATATAGATTATCCATTTACTAAATTCAAATACATGCTTGATTCCAAATAGTTGCTTCCATTCTCTATCAGTGAGTTTCAGGACTTCAAAGCAATTCCTGATGTTCTCCCTGAAAAGGGCTGGTGTATGTTAAGACCATATTGTGGAATCTGACTGGCCTTCTTCTTTGGCTTAAATTGGAGTTTGACCTTGAGCATTTTACGATCTGTTTGACAATCAGTACCTGGTCATATCCTTGACATTATAATTGGTAATACCCCACATTTCAATTTTAAATGGCGTAATGTTTATACATTGTGCTATAGATACACTCCCCATCAGCTGTGAATATTTGCTTTTTCCATTGCAGCACCTAGATTATGGGGTAGTTTACCCCTTGGAGATAGCCCTCTCCTTGCTACAGTTAGGGGAGACTTAAAATAATTATTTTTACCCAACTCATTTAAAGTTTTTAGACTCTAAAATCTTTCAGACTTTTAACTTTGTTTTTCTTGCATATGATTATTTCACCATTAAGGGGGTGAGTTGGTGTGTGTGTGTTGTGTGTGTGTGTGTGTATGCACATAGAAACAAAGAAAGACACATTATTTGCCCAGTAAAATTATAGGTATTTACATTTAACTATAAGATTAATATTGAGTTGATCTCATAACATGACCAAGATGTTGTATTATGTCTGTCTGTGATTCCAAAGTTTTCTGAACTATTTCCCAGTTTCTAAGTCTCCACTCCAATATTACAGTTATGAATACCTTCCACGCCCCTTTTTATTTCTCTCTGACTCATGTATGATATTATTACATCTCTGAAATAATTCATAAATTTTGAGCGATTCATGCCTGGGAAATCATTACATTCAACTAATGTAGTGAAGTGCCCCTTTTTTAGCTCAGTATGACACAGTTAATTGACATTGCCAGCATTCCAGCTCAATTAAGTGTAGCATCTAAACTTTGTAAGCATCCTTTCACTGATTATCATTCCTATTAAATGGAAACCAAGAAGCATGCAAAAAGAGTAATGCAACTACAAAAAAATAAACTTGATTTTAGAGTACATTAAAAAGAACTATAATTTCCAAATCACAAGAAGTAATGGTTCCACTTCATTTTGCATGAGTCACTTCTGAGTGCTGTGTTTGAAAGAGGATGTACCAGAGGATTCAGAGAAGGGCAAGAAAAGGAACACAATAATAGTTATGGAATACCAGAGATTTGTGCTTTCCCTGAGAAAACTGGGAGTGGATGACAATGCTAAGATTTTCTAAAGCATTTAAAGAGTTTCATACAGAAAAGTGGAAGATTTGTTTGGCAATTTCATCATGGAACAAATTACTGGAAACAAGACTCCAATGTCTTTAAGCATAAACTGGACAGACATCTCTTGGTGATGTTGCGACTCAGCCTTCCCCAAACTGGTCCCCTCCAAAACACATTACGATTGCAACTCCCACTATTCTTCAGTACCAGCACTCTTGGAAACAAATAGGGGGAAGGAGGTACCCTAGTTCTAGATTTCCGGCATCAGTTGAGGAATTGGACTAGATGATATACATCTTTCCCTTCTAGTAGTGTAACTCTATGATGTCTCTAGTAGAAGTCCTTTGCTGCTATGGTATTTCAGCAGTGATGAGGTAGACTCTAGGCTGAAACTAAGCATCAGTCAGCAAATAGCTCCATTTGTAAACTGTATTATTTGGTTCAATGAAATGCTTTTTATGTAAAAATTGAGAAATGACTTTCTCGTTTTCCATTTCCTCTTCATGGTATGCCACTACTACAAATGAAAAGCTAATGCATTACTAAAATAGAAAGGAAGGAAGGAAAGAAGTAAACTGATGATCTTCTCAACCTACTGGTCTCAAAATAAAAAATGTTTCTAATGTGAATGCTACCTCTTGGGAGCATGAGTCATCTACTGCTATGTTTTTGGATGTTTGTTTTTCTTTGTTGCTCTATTCTTGAATTTTGGCATGTCATTACCCCTCAGTTAATAGAAAATGCCTTCTGAAAAGCAAAAACCCTAAAAACGTATGAAATATCACAAAGGTGCATGACTGAAACCTCCACAACTCTTTGATTTTGGTGCTGTAATAATAAGATATTAGCAGTTATGATAGAAGAAACAAAGGTGATCCAAGTGTAATTCTCCTGCCATACAATAACCATCTCTCTACATGCAAAGCATATGCATGATGCATCCAAAAATCAATACAGACACTGTCAGGCACAAGGAACTAAAATGACACTGTGAATTGATCAAAGTTACTTTTTGTTGCTGCATGCCTATTTACAAGAATCTCATCAGTCAGACTCCATTCTCTTGGGAACAGTCAAATAAAGCTTCAGGGATTCTGGGGAGGTAAGATCTTTGCTGCTTCCTGCTGTGCAAGTACTCTAAAGCTTAGCCTCCTCTTCACACCTCCCCACTCTATCTAGAGACTCCACTGCAGATACCAAGCTATAGATCAAAACCAAATTTCGGACAGATTCCACCTGCTTCTGCTGACTAGTAAGTAGTATTTTGGAGTAGTGGTAAAGGTGAAGACTGAGTATTAACCCCACCTCAGGCATGAAAATGGCTAGGTGAGATTTAGACCAATCACTCTCAACCCAGCTCGCTTCACAGGGTTGTTGTTGGGAGTGAAAATAGGAGGAGAAAGGAGTACCAGGTATGTTTGCCACCTTGAATAATTTATAAAATATAATAAAGGAAGGAGAGGGTGGGGGAGGGATAAAGAGAGAGAGAGGGAGAGAGGGAGAAGAAGAGGAGAGGGAGGGAGGGTGGGAGAGAGAGAGAGAGAGAGAGAGAGAGAGATTTATATACAGTAAATAAGAACATTTACGGGTTTTCCTACATTATGGCACAGTAATAGATCAAAGTGCTTCCAGATGAGGTTATTACTGTGAAATCACACTATCTCATTTGTGGAATTTTACTGGAGGTAAAGTCCAGACAGTGTCATTTTCATATGTAACCCCTTTCCCACTAACTTGCTTCCCTCATTTTTCTTACCAAGCAGAAATGCATTAAAGAACAAAAGTAAAATGGTGGCACCATACCACCATTGTGCCAGGAACTATCAGCAGCTATTTTGTCTGCCATCCTGAACAAAAGCAGTCCTAGATTTCCATAGATGGGATGGGCGTTGCAGTTTTCTCTGTGAAAATGAAACCCAGATCCATTCCATGGAAGAGGGTTTGTGTGTAAAATCAAGCATCTTCCCATCATGTTATTTAGCTAATTTCAATGTTGAAAGAGTCCCTGCTCTCTCTGGCCTTCAAGAAGCACTATTATTTTACCTCCCTGGCAATCCTTTCCAATTGTTTAACTAAAGCAGCCATCTGCCTAACATTTGTGACATATAAATGGTTATTACTCTGATAATTTTCTCTGATACATAAGGGTTTTTAATGCTCTTTAAGGCTAATTCTGATGTATCATTTCATCTTTGTTAATTAATATTGAAAGTCATCCTAGGATCAGGTTGCTCAGAGCATTCAGGCTAACAAAAATGCTGCTTCATCTGAAGACGTTCAAGTTATTATTCTCCACACACTCTCCAGCCATGGCAAACTATACAGCCTCCTAGCCTGAAGCTGGGAGAATAATCAAAGAAATGCTACCATATAAATAAATAAATAAATAAATAAATAAATAAATAAATAAATAAATAAATAAATAAATAAATAATAGCTGCAACTGATACAGAATGGACACCTATGTAACACCACTAGTTCATGAGTTGCATCAGCTTTCAGTAGGCTTGTGGGTGCAAATCAATATGGGGGTTACCACCTATAAGCTCCTTCATGGCACAATGCCAGGTTATTTATGGGGCTCCAATTATTTCTGCCCATCCCACAAGGTCAAGGGCTTCCTTATTAAATGCCACTGGATGGGACCCAGGAGACATACATTGGTGGCTGTAAGAGTGCCTGCCCCATTGAACAGCCTGAACTCTGCTGGCTTTTTGTAAGTTGTGTAAAAAATTTTTATTGTTTTTTATATACAACAAATTCATTCCATTTCAATCGTGCCTTCATTAGGTACATATTTCAATTTTTTTAACCATTATTAATAATGTTCTTCTTATCAAGTCTAACAATACAACAATAATCACATTCCCATGTAAATAATAATATCAAGTATATCTATTACATTAATTTATCTAAAAATACTAAAAATACATCCAATCCCTTTTAATTTATTCTATTTTCCATCCATTGATAAAACACATCCCATACCATATAGTATTCAGATTCTTCTTTTTCTTTGATTTCTAGTGTCAGCCTATTCATTTCTGCACATTCAAATATTTTTTTCAATTATTTTTCCCTCTATTGGTTTCTTATCACTTTTCCAATTTTGAGTAAATACAATTTTAGCCACTGTTAAGACATGTATAATTAAGTAAATCTTTTCTTTACTATTCGCTTTTTGTAAGTTATTGAAAACTTGGATAGTTTCTCAAGCATTGCAGCCAGGGCACCAGGGGAGCCCATATTTAAGGAGTGATGTAGTAGATTTTTAGTGTACATCTGATATTTTGCTTGTTTGTTTGTTTTTAATCTGAAGATAATTGCTGGAATTGCATTTGTGAATTGGGTACTCATAAGCATTGAATATATAAATAAACAAAGTCAAAAGAATGATTTGAGGCTTAATGTTTCCTCTCAGGGTGAAATTTGAATCCATCAGAATATTTTATATATTCATTATTCCTGTTCAAAAATGGAAAATTCCTCGGGATTGGATGGCAATTTGGCTCTATTCATGAAAGTATGCTCACAACTTCCTTGTTGTGAGATCTAAGACTATCAGTTTAATTGTCTTACCTCACATTGTCTTAAGTACAGCTAACAGCTGACACAGTGTCTCAAGTAGGTTTACAACTCAGCTCAGTCAATGAATGTCCACTTACTCTTTTACTTTGTCTCACGAATGTATCTAAAGGTCTAGAATCAATGAAATTTCTCTTAAATTGTGTTCACATTGCATTCATGTATGTGTTCAATCTTACTGACCGCATTTCTAATTTAGTTCAGAAAGAAAAAAACACATGATTTTGGACAAGATCTCCTTTGAGCTGAGCTTAATTCTATGGCTTTTGAGAAACATTGTCATAATTTCCCTAGCTATTCATAAAAGTCATTTGCCACTGTCCTCCAAGATTTTTTCAATTCTCCAGTCCAGCCTACAGTCCTGGCATTACTTGGTGGTTCCCCATAGCAGTAGTAAGTAGACTCCAACCTTCCTAAACTCCTGAGTCCAGATAAGATTAACTAAATCATTAATCCCCACATATAATGTGCTATTACAAGATCAATGGGATGGAAAGTCAGTTCCTTAGGATCTTGAATACATTAGTGCTTAGGCCCAAATCAACCAATAATGAGAGTAGAGATTGGATGGCAGCAATTGTGAGCTATTACTTTCACAAAAAAGTTTGATCAGGCAAAAACAAAATAAAACCAGTAGTCAATTGCAGGGTAAAAAGGGTGGGATTGGGGAATATCTTTTTGAAATCCGAAAATATTTCACTCCACATTATTAAAATTAAAAATAACATTACAACTGTCAACCTCCTAGACAATGAAATATTCACATTCAGAATATTTATGCCAGCAAACCATATTAAATAATCATGTATAGGTGAGTAATTAGCTCAGCTGTCAAGCAGCGTTAAATAACTATACAAGAAAGACAAATGAATTGTTCAAGTTAATATATCTAAGAACTCGATGAAAAGCTAAGAATAACTCTAAGAATAACTCTACATCTGTATATAAACAAGTTTTTTAAAAAAAACAATGAATAGGTCAGGTTAGTTTCGTGTTCAAGGGTAGCATCTTAGATATCTTTGAAGAATAACCTAACAAGGATGTGAAACCATAGTTTACCTTCTGTTTTAAGAAGAAGGTTCATACATTTGCAAAAACTAGGTGGTTTTTGCCATTGTTATTTGCCAACTGGCCCATAAAATACAACTTTTCATAAACTCCACAGATTGCTTGTTGGTTTCAGGATCCAATATTGGTCGACAACTGGGACCAGAGGTTTTTTTCTGAGCTTTTGGACTCGTGCTGGAGTCCATCTTTGAGGATTTGTTTGTTTGTTTGTTTGTTTGTTTTTGTATGTGCACATGAGTATCTATATGCTTTCTTGCAACTAAGCACCGTGAGTTTTAGCAAGACCAGACTAATCAACAAGGTGGCAATCCTTGATCCATTTATCCTGGCATATTCCCTTACACATTCTATAATAAACAACTCAGTTTATAACTTTCATTTATATTGATTTTAAGCAAAGTAAAGTGATAAGCCAGTGATTTGCCTCAAGGCTACCAATATCAGCCAGAGCAGAAGAAAAATAGCAAAAGCCTCGAACAATCGCAGTTTATGTAGACTTAGGCTAATTAGTCAAATAAAGCTTCTTCAAATCCAGATTCCTTTTCAATTAGCTAGTTTCTCCTGAAGAGGTCAGCTAAAATGATCCGAGGACCACAACTAGATTCTTAGGAGCCAAAAGGTTATACGAGCTGGGTATTTTAACTTACCCATCATAATCATTTTTAGGGTTTTTCTACTCTAATGAAGATCTGTGAGTCTAGTTGTTGTGGTTTGCATGCCATAGTTCGTGGCTTAACCAATATGATTCATTCAATATAGATTAAAAAAAACAATTCAAAGCAAGTTTGGTAAAGGGGGACATAATAAAGATGCATAAAATTATGTGGGAAAAGTGAGTAACATGTAGAGATGGTGCTATCTGGTAAATGAAGAAAGATTCAGAAGAAATTAAAGAAAGTGTTTCTTCACACTGCACGCATTGGAACAGTGGAATTCATTTCCAGAGTGCAGGGATGATTGTCAAATTGCACAGCATTAAAAGTAGATTGTTTAAAAAAAATGGACAATAAGACCATACCTGATTATTTGTTCCAAGGTCTATATGAGGTGTAACTTACTTGTTTCTTGGAATGTTAATTTTCAACTTATCCACCATTATTTTGGTATGGCATGCTTCTCAAGTACTCCAGAGATATTTTGCAATGATTTGATTTACAGTACTGATCACAGTTGCTACCCTAGCATTTTACCCCATATATTTAAAAACTGAATAAACTGCCTCCCTCTTGCATATCAAAGGCTGTTTATATACAGGTAGTCCTTGACTTACAACCACGACTGAGCCCAAAATTTCTGTTGTTAAGTGAGACATTTGATGAGTGAATTTTGCCCCATTTTACCACCTTTCTTGCCACTGTTGTTAAGTGAATCACTGCAGTGGATAAGTTAGTAACTCGGTTGCTAAGTGAATCTGGCTTCCCTGTTGACTTTGCTTGTCAAAAGGGGATCACATGTAAGTATGCAACCAATGGCCAAGCATCTTGCTCACATGATCATGGGGATGCTATAAAGGCTGTAACTGTGAGAAAAGGACATAAGTCATTTTTTTCGGTACCGTTGTAACTTTGAATGTTCACTAAATGAACCGTTGTAAGTTGAGGACTACCTGGACTATATTGAAAAGTCAAAACTGCACAGTGAGTTCCTAGGCATCCTACCCTAGCTATGGTAGTTCTGAAGCTTGACAAGAGCTGATTATTGCCTTCAATCCTGTTGGAGCTTTTCAGAGGCACTTAGGCTGGCTGTTACATGGACAGACTACTGGATCAATCTGATTCAACATGACCAGGGGTGGGTTTCTACGGTTCCATCGGTTCTGTAGAACCGGTAGTTCTGAAGAGCAGCAGACATAGAACCGGTTCTATGTCTGCTGCTGTTTTGGCCCACCTGGGCTGTTACCTGATCTTTAACAAGTTCTGCTGCACAGCTGCAGTGGAAAAGCAGGCTTTCAAACACTGCTGATGAAGATTTACAGGCACATGCACAGCATGCAGAGAAGCACATCGTAAATCACCAAACATCGTAAAACATCATAAATCACCACGAACCGGTAGTTAACCCTGTCGGATCCCTCCCCTGACCATGATCCTTCCTATGTTCTTAAAAAAGGACTCTATTCAATACACTACTCTTTTATTGCTTGCTGTTCAATTATTTGCCAAAGTTTTTAAGATAATTTTTTCCCCACTGCTGTCCTCTATAATCGCGTTTTGAAATTGGGTTCCACCACGACAAGAGACTAAAGTGCTGTTGTTCAATGTAACTTATTCTCTTTCTCCACTCTTCAAAAATTGCTAAACATTTTTGTAACTCTGCAGACCAACTGATTACTCCTTCTTGTTACACACAATACCTACAGAAAACACCATGGTTGGACACAGAAAACAGGAGTAATGATGAAGTAAATTTTGGTATTATATAAACCTCCCCTTACAGTTTATCAATGGGAGATTAATTATTAATTGTACCCAATCAAATTTTGGCACATACTATAATTAGGGTACATTATCTTAGTATCTTTAGTCCTTTCTTTCCATAGGACATTCTGTGCATGGAAAACATTACGATGAAGTTATGCCAAGATTTCAAGCATTTACTTTTTTTTAAGCTACATGGCCAGTACTAAACATTGGGAAATATTTTTTTAACTTATCAATCTACAAATTTATTTATTTATAATTTATGAAATTTATTTGCTGCCCATCTCGTATCCAATGATGATTTACCTATCAGTATTCTCCCCTTTTTGGAAACTTTAAAAAGGATCAAGATGAGTAAACTCTAGTTTGTTTTAAATCTGCAGCCAAAGCTTTTAGCTAGGCATGATGATTTATCACTGTAATAATTTGAAGAGCAACTGTCTGCATTTTAAATTGCCTAACCCCAGTTCAGTGCAATAGTCCTTTATTCAATTATTTTAAATTATTTTTAAAAGGGTTTTTTTTCAGTTCTCTTCTTTAGCTAAAATTGCCAATTTACAACTTATTTCAAAATACAGCAAATTATCCCTCCTTGGTTTGGAAACTCTTCTGCTCATTGGAGTGGTGGACATCTGCCTTTGTCCTTCTTCAACAGAATCTGTGATATTGCCTCCCTACTGTAGAGCATGCAGTTCACAAGACATATGCAGCCCCAGACCAATCTTTGCAGGACACGCCACCAAGTAAGTCCTGGGATTCAAAAGTAGTGTAGACCAGGCCTGTGCACTTTGTCAAAGGGGAAAGGACTATTTTACTAAATTAGAAGTAATCATGACCCATAAAAGGAATATCTGACACACCAAGTCAGTTTGTTGACTTTTTAAGAAACACCAGCAGGCTACACAAGACTGCTTGGCAGGCTGTATGTTGAATAGTCTAGCCTGGTCTAAAACATGATTTCCCCCCTCCCTGCATTTGGCAACAAAACAAGAGGGCTTGTGAAACTCACCTTTCCAGCAAACCCTGCCCATCCAATACACCACAGCCAGGCTCCGGCATTTGAAAGAAAAGAAAAAAGAGAAGGGAGGGAGGGAGGAGGGGAGAGGAGAGGAGAGGAGAGGAAAGGCGAGGAAAGGAAAGGAAAGGAAAGGAAAGGAAAGGAAAGGAAAGGAAAGGAAAGGAAAGGAAAGGAAAGGAAAGGAAAGGAAAGGAAAGGAAAGGAAAGACAGTCTCAATCAGCTTAAAACCCCTTGTTGGGAACCAAATTACATCAGAACATGCTTAAGATTAGTCTGCATCTTGATAGATACTTTATAACAGGTACATACATGAGGGTTTAGGTGTGACATCCAGGCGATGTCTATCAGGGTGTCTCTGAAACAATATTAACTGAAAATATTGCAGCGGGTTCTTTACGGGCACAAAAAAGAGAGAGAGAGAGAATTTGGCCTACTGGTTAAGACACCAGGCTAGAAAGCGGGAGACTGTGAGTTCTAGTCCTGCTTTAAGTCTGAAAGTCACCTTGGTGACTTTGAACCAGTCACTCTCTCTCAGCCCAACTTTCTTCACAGAGTTGTTGTGGGAAATATAGGAGGAGGAAGGTGTGTTGCACAGAGGTGGTATTCAGCAGATTCTGACCAGTTCTGGAGAACCAGTAGTGGAAATTTTGAGTAGTTCAGAGAACCAATAAATCCCACCTCTGACTGGAGATTCTACAGTATCCTTCCCCTGCCACACCCACCAAGCCACGCCCACAGAACCAGTAGTAAAAAAATTTGAATCCCACCACTGGTGTTGGATATGTTTGCCGCCCTGAGCTATTTGTAAAAATAAAGGTGGGATACAAATAAATAAAATAAAACATATAAAAGTAAAAATAAAAATAAACATTCAGGACCTTCTCTATGCTGCCTTCAAATTTGATACTGGAATTGAAACACCTTTGTTACCCTCAAACTGAACTTTTGTCACCAGACTGAACTTTGTGATCAGGGAAATGAAATATCTTTGTTACTTGTAGTCAGGAGAACAAAGAAACACCCTTTTTTTCAATCTGCTTATGATACTTATGTTATCATCAGTCTGAGACATTTTTATTATCCCACTATGGATACTGTTGGAATAATGATGACAAGGAATTATACCTGACAGATACCAATTACCCTTAGAGTTTTTCAGAAGTAAAGAGGTCATCCAGAGTACACAGTTAATTAACAGCAGTGGAAGTATGTTACTTAGTAACTAGATGAAGCCAAATAAGTTTCTTTGTCTAGTTTTCTTGTTTATAGGAGGGAAAAAAGGAACTAACAGAATCTACAGTAAAATTGTTATCCTTTAAGAACCATGGACTAATTTGCTCTACAGCTCAGTTTGTTTAGCAACTACAGTTTTACAACAGACTTACCACTGAAGTTGATTTCAGCCCTACTAACTGAAGCACCACAATCGTAACCTGTGAACTTTTGCAAGAATCATTCAGCAACTCTTATTTGCAAACATTTGCTAGGGATATAGAGAACTGTTTTTTTTTTCCTTTTTGAAAGCTATTAACATTTTCCACTTCTTCCCACTATTAAATGTTTCCAATCAGACAAGTTGTATCCTTGTATTAATATATTTATAAAGCTGATTGGAGAAACTAATCAAAGTTGGGACTGGGATATCTCATGTTGACTTTCTGATTAACTCCAGCTCATTCTTTCTTTAATTAAACAAATGAAAATAGCTATTGCAATGGTGAACTAATGTCTGGAAGCTGTCACCAGGTGGAATCACTGGCACTAGCTCCAGCATCATGCCAATGCATTTAGAAAAAGGAGTGTTAATGTATATATGTGTGTATATGTACCAGTGGTGGGATTCAAAAACTTTTACTACTGGTTCTGTGGGCATGGCTTGGTGGACGTGGTGTGGCTTGGTGGGCACGGCTTGGTGGGCATGGCAGGGGAAGGATACTGTAAAATTCCCATTCCCTCCCCACTCCTGATGGAAGGAAACTGCAAAATCTCCATTCTCTCCCCACTCCAAGAGAAGGATACTGCAAAATCCCATTCCCTCCCCCACCCCACTAATGTGCTTCCAGCTCCTTTCTCCTGTGAAGGTCAACAAAAGAAAACCCAGCCTATCAGCTGGGACTCGGGAGGCAGAAAATAGATGGGGGCAGGACCAGTCAGAGGTGATATTTGTCGGTTCTCCAAGCTACTCAAAATTTCCACTACCAGTTCTCTAGAACTGGTCAGAACCTGCTGAATACCACCTCTGATATGTACACTGTACAGATTTTGCATAGCCTCCAGTTAGAGATGGTATTCAGCAGGTTCTGATCAGTTCTGGAGAACCAGTAGCAGAAATTTTGAGTAGTTCGAAGAATCAGCAAATACCACCTCTGACTGGAGATTTTACAGTATCCTTCCCCTGCCACACCCACCAAGCCATGCCCACAGAACCGGTAGTAAAAAAAATTTGAATCCCACCACTGCCTCCAGTTCCACTAAACACAAAGCAATTTACAAAAAGCAGGAGAAATGTGTTAGGTTAAAATCATGAGCACTTAATACCAAATAACTACTCAACAGGTAGTCAACACACCAAAAGATTCCCCAAAGACCTACTGGAAGAGTCAAATTTCAAGCAATTTCTGAACAGTCAAGAGTTTCATAGTGTTTTGTATCTTGAGAAGCAAGGTCCCATTCCTATCACTTCATGTGGAGTGACAACCCTCCATATACACTCCCCACATGGGGCAGGCTTAAATAACAAAGATAGCTGGAAGTCAAAACCCATAGAGGGGCCCGAATAGGATGAGAGCACTTTAAATTGTATCTGAAATCAGGATTAGCAACCAACAGAAGAAATGTAGGTTGGGTATTCCATAATCTAAATCTATTTCTACCAATCAGGAATAAGATAGAAATGTATTGTCCTTTCTTATAGTTCACAAACACATCGTTTTGAGAGTTGAAGTGCATTCTTGAGAGTGGCAACAGGCTTGGGCAAACAGGATTCAAGAGAAGGATAATTGGTTCAAGAAAGGTTTCAAGGCTCAATCTGCTCAGAAAACCATGGCAATAAGTAACCAAAAGATACTTATCATCCGAGGATTGGCACCACATTTGAGAGATGGCTAAGGAAGATAACCATCCCTATCTCTCACTCAAGGACTTGCCCAATTATGAAACACGACAGCAGAGTAAGTAGGAATGGATAATGTCCTTCAGCCCAGTGCTGAGGGATACCGGATCAGGAGAGGTAGCTTCATTAAGCACAATTGTCAACTTCATTTCCCCTTAATGTCTTTAGCTCTTAAGTGGTTCTGATCTCCTGGTCAGTTGATTCTTTTTAAGATATCAAGCCCCTAGAAGATCTTTATATATATATATCTATATATATAGACACACACACACATACACACCATAAGAGTCCTTGGTGGCTCAGGCTGCTAAATGCCTGCTGTTAAGATCCAGCTGTCTACAATTACTGTAGGCTCGAATCCCACCAGGCTCAAGGTTGACTCAGCCTTCCATCCTCTCGGGGTGGGTAAATTGAGGACCAAGATTGTTGGGGGCAATTAGCTGACCTTGTAAAAATGCCGCTTAGTAATAAGCAGGCATATACAATGGAATGAAGGCTATTGCTGAGCGCCATTGGGTTGTGTGGGGCTTGTGCATCTTAGGGTGCATCATAAATGTAAAATATATATTTAAGCTATGATACACCTTTCTGTATTTGCTCCATCATGTCAAGCACGGACATCAACCGTAGCCCTTAAATAAAGCATCCATCTGAGTCCTCACCTCTAACCCTTTTCTTCCTTTTCATCTGGAAACTAATTACATGAATGCTTCATTTCTATCAGGCCAATGTCTCAGGCTTCAGCAGATGTGTTTGCAGCAACAATCTGATTTAAAGCTGAGAGGATTTTATAATGGATCTAACAAATGCCAGCCTAGAAAATACCGAAAATGCTCTTTTTCTCCAGCAGACTCTCACCTGAAAAATAAAGTAGCTCTTTGATGGCTTCAGAAATGTACTTCAGCATATGGAAACAAGAACTACCTATTCACCTACAAGGGTAATGTACTTCTCAAGTATATTTAATTGGTGTTTTTAGTGCCACCCAAAAGAGTATATGCATTATTGGGGGGTTGCTAATTAGCATGAGTTGGGCTCAAGAGCCCTTGTACAAGCACCCACCTGCCATCAGAGTTTCATTATATGAATGACAGACTTTCCACTTATTAATTGGCATTAAAAACTTGTGTGTGTAAAACTTCATACCATTATGTCAACTGGAAGTGTTAACTCCTGACTCAACTAAAGCAATCTGCCCCAGAAAGAAATTGCAAAGCAGCCATCATAATAGGAACATTGCAACTTATAATTGGATTAAAAAAAACCCTCTCCATGCACTTGTTATATTTTATTTCTCACATAGTTAAATATATTATTTGCTTCAGCAGCTTTTCTGCCTAATTTGTGGAGATTTGAAAAGTCTGCTGCTTCAGCACTATCAAGGCCTGCTTTTAAACTATTATGGCCAACACAAATTATTTGGACAATGAAACTGAAACTACCTGTAAATACAAATCTCTGTGTTAAAAAGTAATTTATTCTGGTATTATAACATTTTTTTTAAAAAGAGACCTTTGGCTCACATGTGCTATTCATGGGTTTCTAAATTGAAAAGAAACTGACAGTTTTACAAACTGAATTATTTTAATTTATGTGAAATCTCAGCTAATTTATCAGATTGAAGTGGTACCCAGTTCACTGAGGTAAGAGTACTGTTTTATTCTTCAAAACAAAACAAAAAAAGAAATGCTTGTATAAATTTGAATTGGATAATTGAATCTCTTTCTTGGTTTCATTTCAACTTATGTGGAATAGTGCAGATGTCTTTTTATAAACTGATATTTAAAACGAATTAATAAAATAAAAAGACTGGCCTGCAATTATAGATACATATATCTAAGGGTAGTAACTGAACAGAATTTCATTTACGTATTTATTGGATTTATATGCTGCTAAATCCTTCAGGAGTCTCTGCAGCTTACAACAGAAGAGGTGGGGGAATAGAATTTATGTGGTAGTAACTCTAAGCCTGACTAAAAAGACAACACCTAAGACTGCATCGTAAGGAAGTGTAAAAGCACTGCCAGGACTTATGAATATGGACAGACAGCTGTTCAGAAGAATCCCCTCTCTTCAAAATTATTCTAGTGATTGTTAATATCTAGAGTTGTGAGCATTAACCAGGTGTTGGATTTCTTCAGAATGAGAGCTAAAGCCACTTATTCTGGCCTCCACACCTATTCTGCCCTTGGGCAGATATTCTAAGCCTCATTATCTTGAATCAGGAGGGCTAAAGCAGAGCTGCATTTGCCTTTCCTTAATTTGAATAGAACTCTATGCACTTAGGGATTATATGACCTGACATGGCTGTCAATGCAATCATACAGCATTTACTAATCTGCTGTCAAAAATTTAAAATATTGCAAAATATTTGTTTCTGCTCTATTACATGAGAGTTGCCTAATTTTCTCTCTACTCAGTGAGGATCTCATGCATTTGCTCAGTTATTTTCATCTTACTGCCAATATATTTAGGGGCACAAGCAGAATAACAGAACTGGAAGAGATGTGGGAGATTTTCTAGTCCAATCCCCTGCTCAGGCATGACACCCTATGCCCGTGATGGCAAACCCATGGCATGCATGCCAGAGGTGGCATGCAGAACCCTCTCTGTGGGCAGGTGAGACATTGCCCCTGCTCAGATCTACCATGCATGTATTGCCGCCTTCCACCAGCCAGCTGGTCTGCGAGTCTCTGCTGCGCATGTGCAGGGGCATGAGGGGGCAGGGGGCATGCATGGGGGTGGGGTCCAGAGGTGGTATTCAGCAGGTTCTGACCATTTCTAGAGAACTGGTAGTGGAAATTTTGAGTAGTTTGGAGAACCAGCAAATATCACCTCTGACTGGGGATTTTACAGTATCCTTCCCCTGCCACACCCACCAAGCCGGTAGTAAAAAAAAATGAATCCCACCACTGGTGAGGTGCATGTGTGGGACACACACACACACAGAGATGTACGGGGGTTGCATGCAATACATGGGGAGTGGGGCACATGTGCAAGGGGCACAGACACATCCACGGGCAACATGCACACATTACATTTTGGGGATTTAGGACACTCAGTGCCAAAAACATTAGCCATCACTACCCTATACCATTTCCGACAAACGGTTGTCCAATCTCTTCTAAAAAATCTCCAGTGTTGGAGCACCTACAACTTCTGGAAGCAAGCATTCCACTGAATGTTCTAATTGTCAGGAAATTTCTCTGTAATTCTAGGATAGTTATCCTTGATTAGTTTGCATCCATCCACCAACATCTAGAACAGCCAATTCAGCATGATTTCAAGACTCTTCCCCCCTTTCACATAACCACAGCATAAACATGACTTCTAGAAATCTTTTTTCTAGCTTGTCCCCATCATGTTGCTTGGTTTCATTTCATCCCCAGCCCAACTATGGGCCTTGGTGGCTCAGGCTGTTAATTGCCTGCACTTAAGTTCCAGCTGCCTACAACTGCTGTAGGCTCGAATCCCACCAGGCTCAA
The DNA here is from genome assembly GCA_009733165.1 of Naja naja. Lineage (NCBI taxonomy): Eukaryota > Metazoa > Chordata > Lepidosauria > Squamata > Elapidae > Naja > Naja naja. The sequence goes on from CM019148.1 coordinate 158,886,461, forward strand.
GGTTGACTCAGCCTTCCATCCTCTCGGGGTAGGTAAATTGAGGACCCAAGATTGTTGGGGGCAATTAGCTGACCTTGTAAAAATGCCACTTAGTAATAAGCAGGCATATACAATGGAATGAAGGCTATTGCTGAGCACACTGGGTTGTATCCCAGCAATTGTAAGCCGCCCTGAGTCTCCGGAGAAGGGAGGCATATAAATGTAATTAAAAAAAAAAACTATGAGTCAAACTTAACCCATTGTTTGTAGTACCAGTGTTAAATAAGATCTTCCCATTTACTGTTCAAGGACAGTCTCAAGGTGGAAAAGAATGATGTAGGCTTGGTTACCCATTGCCTGGGTGGTTACAGTCATAGGAATCTATAAAAAGGGACAGTAAATTTCATGGTGGTGTAGTTTTCTGCCCTTGAGGTTGGATGGAAACAATGAAGAAAAGACCCAAAGCCAAACTGCAGCTGAATCTTCTTTTGTCCCCACTCAATTAGACATTTTAATCACATTTAGATTTTATCAAGCTCAATCTTGCAACTATTTGTAGTAATGTGTGCAAATAAACAATGGGATGGATCTTCATTAACTCAGTAGTATCATCATTCCAGTTTCCAAGGAAGGACGTAACACTCATTCATGTTTCAGGACTTAGATATACCGACTTTTGACATTTTAAACAAGACTGAGCTAGTCACGCGCAAAATAGCTGAACCAATTTTCTTAACAGCTGAAAAACACCTTGGCTAAGTAGAAAATAGCTGAACCAATTTTCCTCAAACTTTTTGCAGAGCAATCCAGCTCTGGGAGAAGAATGAACCGGCTATTAAATGCCCAACCAAAGTTTCTTCTTGAAAATGTTATCCTTTATTTATTTATTTATATTTATTTATTTATTTATTTATTTATTTATTTATTTATTTATTTATTTATTTATCCATCTGAGCTAGTCTTGTCTTAGAAATATGCAAACAGAGGTAGACAAAAACATTAAATTATAACAAGGCGGAGGCTTAAAAATAAAAATTAATCTAAGCACTATAGAAGAAAGGCAGTGACGATAGCAATAGCAACAACAATGAGGAATCCATTTAAGGAGCCCAAGGGAACCCCCTCTCAGTCAACTTTTCTACCCCAAAAGACAGAAAAAGAATAAAACAGCTATGCAGTGTAAAATAGGTTTCTCTGAATATGGATTACTAAAGCATGTTACCAGGCAGATGCCACTCCAAATTCCCCTTGCTCTCAACTCAGAAAAGGCAAAAACTCAGAGCACAGTCTGTTCTACTGTCTTTTAAGGGCAGAGGAGGTTGTGTGAAACTCCAGAACAGAATAACAGAGTTGAAAGGGACCTTGAAGGTCTTGTATTCCAACCCCCTGATCAGGCAGGAAACCCTATACCATGGTGGCACCGTGGTTAGAATGCAAGTACTGCAGTTCTCCTGACTGCCGGCTGCCTGCACTTTGGCGATTCGAGTCTCACTGGCTCAAGGTTGACTCAGCCTTCCATCCTTCTGAGGTCAGTAAAACGAGGATGCAGATTGTTGGGAGAAATATGCTGATTCTGTAAAGAACCATATTTATTTATTCTTTCTGTAAAGAATAAATATGCTGATTCTTCACAGGTTAGAAAGAGCTGTAAAGCACTGTGAAGTGGTATATAAGTCTAAATCCTATTGCTATTGCTATTTCAGACAAATGATTGTCTGATCTTTTCTTTAAAATTTCCAGTGTTGGAGTATTCACAACTTCTGGAGGAAAATTGTTCCATGGATTAATTCTTCTGTCAGGAAATTTCTCCTTCGTTCTAGGTTGCTTCTCTCCTTGACTAGTTTTCATCCATTGCTTCTTGCCTCAGGTGGAGAATAGGTTGGCCCCCTTTTTCTATGCAGCAACCCCTGAGATATTGGAACACTGGTATCATGTCACCCCTACTTCTTCTTTTCATTAAATTAGACATACCCAATTCCAGAAACTGTGCTTTATATATTTTAGCCTCCAGTCCCCTAATCATCTTTGTTGCTCTTCTCTGCACTCTTTCTAGAGTCTCAACATTTTCTGTTGACCAAAACTGGATGCAGTCTTCCAAGTGTGGCCTTACCAAGGCATTATAAAGTGGTATTAACACTTCACATGATCTTGATTCTATCCCTCTGTTAATGCAGTCTACAATTATGGTGTCTTTTTTGGAAGCTGTAGCACACTGCTGGCTGATATTATCCACTAGGACTCCAAGATTCCTCTCACAGTTACTACTATTGAGCCAGGTACCGCCTATACTATACATGCGCATTTGGTTTTTCTTGCCTAAATGTAGAACCTTACTTTTTTCACCATTGAATTTCATTTTGTTAGACAGCACTAGTGATGTGATTCAACCGGTTCGGTGAGCACGTGCTTTGTGCACATGTGCTCTACATTTTAAAAAGCCTGTTTTCCTTCAGTCTGATCTAAGTATAGTATATAAAATTATACATTGCAATGTCTTTTCAGTCAATAAATACTTCAGCTTCAACCATAACAATACAAGAGCACACAATAGATACAAACTCAAGGTTAACCACACCAGACTTGATTGCAGGAAATACGACATCATCAACAGAGTGGTCAATGTCTGGAATACTCTACCTGACTCTGTGGTTTCTTCCCCAAACCCCAAAAACTTTAACCTTAGACTGTCTACTATTGACCTCACCCCTTTCCTAAGAGGCCTGTAGGGGGCGTGCATAAGTGCACCAAAATGCCTACTGTCCCTGTCCTATTGTTTCTTTTATTTTCTTATATGTATTCATTTCATGTATTCACAACTATGTTTATCCTTGTAAGCGATTGACAAAATAAATAAACAAATAAATAAATAAAACTCAATTACTTACCTTCTACTGCAGCATCTGAAACAGCATCTGAAACAGCTGCAGCGCAACAAACCACTCTGCCGCGCGAATCAGCTGTGCTAAAAAAACAGGAAATAAAGCACAGGAAAGAACAGGGGTGGGGCCAAATACTCACCGGAACTACCAGTTTGCCTGAACTGATCCAAACTGCTAGAATCCCACCCTGAATAGCACTCAATATTCGAGTCTGTCAAGATCCTTCTGCATTTTAAACCTATCTTCTGTATCTTAAGCCTATTCAGGGCTGGTTGTAAACTATGATATCTATTTCCCCAAGCAAATCTACCTAGAAGTAGCTGCTACAAGTACTACCCCTGTCATTGCTCTTGTTGCTACTATTAAAGACAAATCCAGACCAAAAAGATTTGGAGACTCATAAAGGTTGTGCTTTCTGTATGGTGGGAGATATTATCAAACACCTACATCACGGCAACACTGGCTGTGAGGGATATAGGAACTATAGTCCAACAGTGCTAGAAAGTACAAGATGGAGGAAGGTTAAATTTGTGGTCAAGTATTTTGCTTTCTTTCGGTTCCCTTTTCAGCACCTACTGTATTTTTCCCAAATAATTGAAACTGATGTTTCAATAATACTAATTAGAACAAACTTTTAGTTCATAGTATCATGCTAATAGAGGTATTAATTCAGTTTGGATCCTGTAAATCCTTTTCATCACTATCATGAACATGAAAATGTCTGGATAATTTAATAATATAAAATCTTTTTAGAGTCACAAGATTGTGAGGAAACAGCTCAAGTATTCTCTGGTATTTCTGGAATATGTTCTAAAGTCATCTGACAATGAATTCCATGGAACTTATTTGCAATTACTTCTTAACTGAAATACATAGGTTCGCATCATTGATCTACTTCTGTGCTAATGGCAGCTTGTTCTATTAAGACATGTTCTATTTTTGGGTTAGGGTTAGGCTCTGGGCCAAAGTTTATTAAAATGTTTCATAGCTTCCCAGAGAAATCCTTTTTCAAGAAATGACCTGTAAAGTAACATTTCTTGATTGTGTCCGTGGTAAAGAAAGGAACATTTTGAGAGATTGGGATATCAACCCTGCTACCTTTAACAGCTTTAATACCTTTAAAACCCTGCTACCTCTGCAGTAAAGGTAGTCCTTGAGTTATAACCATTCATTTAATAACCATTCAAAGTTACAACAGCACTGAAAAAAGTGATCGTTTTTCACACTTATGTACTGTTGCAGCATCTCCATGGTCACATTATCAAAATTCGGATGCTTTTTTTCAGAATTTTTCAGCATTAATTCAGCACCAGAAGAATAAACACAGATGGCTGATGCTTCATTTAATATCTTTATAAACATAATAAGTAGATTTTACAAACCAGTTGTAGATTTCTCCAACATGGAGCAAACTCAAACAGCAGCAAACATGTTACAAGTTCAGAGCTTCAGCCACAACTTCAGCAGCTCAGAAACAGACATCAGTTTCACTTTAGTTCAGCAGGCAAGCAGAGGAGAGAAGCAGTTTCATTTCAATAGAAAGACTCAGAGCTCAACATAGCTTCAGAGCTGCAGAGCTTAATATAGCTGCTTAATATAGCTACTTTTAGTTTCAGTTTCCAGCCTAGGCTTCTTCTAGTTTCAGTTTCCAAAACAGACCTCATTGGCTGACTTAGTTGTTATACCTATTCATTGGCTGACCTTGTGCAGTTAGTAAAACAGTTGTAAAGTCAGTGGCTTTCCCCCATTGACTTTACTGGTCAGAAGATAGCAAGAGGTAATCACAGGATGCTGGGACACGGTACTCATCATAAATATGAATCAGATGCAAAGCATGTCAGAGTATATTCATGAACTGGAATAGAGCTTGGTAACAAGGTCAGCCAATGAATAGGCATAACAACTAAGTCAGCCAATGAGGACTGTTTTGGAAACAACGGTGGCAAGAAAAAACTGTCATAAAATGGGGCAAAACTCACTTAACTGTCTCACTTAGCAACAGAAATTTTGGGTTCAGTTGTGGTCATAAGCTGAGGCCTACCTGTACCAACAATTCTTTCAGATGTTCTTATAGACACATATTGTAGTCTTAAGTCCTCTAGAAGATAAAATGGAAACCTGCTTCTTCAAAACTATTAAGCTGCAATTGCTGAAAATTACTTAAGTAATTTCTTGCCATTTTGAAACACAAATCACACTAAGATCCCCCAAAAAGTGGGGGAGGATGAAAACTCCTACAATGTATATGTGATGAGTTGCTGTCTGCCTTGCATTAACACCCTGATGACCGTGGTCTTCAGGTCTCCAAATTACATAAAGTATATCCTAACACGCAGGGGTGGGATTCTACTGGTTCTGTCCAGTTCTATAGAACCCCTTGTTAACTTTCTAAGCAGTTCAGAGAACTGTTAGTTAGAAGCAATCTCCTTTTGTTTTTTTCCACTCTTATTACATTCTTGGCAGAAAGCCTAGACTTCCTATCTCCAGGGCTTCTGAGGCTTTCTTAAAGGGGAAGGGTTGTTTTAAGATTTTTATACTGCTGTTGGGAGGAAATGCTTCCCTGGACAATCAGCACTTTGAAGAAATGATTGAATAATAAAGCAAAGCTTTTAGTGACAGGGAACCAAGATTAGTGACATTCAGCAAGGCTTCTTGACTAGCTGGAAAGATTGACATTCAAACATGAGTTTACAAACCCTTTCTGAGTTTTGGGCTAAAACTGGTTTTTGGTGAAGCTTAATTCTGTGCTTGGTGACATTTAATCCTGTGTTTATTGATGGGATAATTTTCCCTATTCAGCTTCAACAAGCAACAGTTACTGTTGTGATTTAATTATTTGTATTGTGTTTGAATTTTTTCCTGCCTCATGGTTTCTTTTTCTATCTGGGGAAGGTGTCTTCCTTCACTGCAGTACTATCTGGCACTGTGCTTTTGGGGTATACTTCCAAAAGGCAGAATGCAAGCGTGGCACTGATTTTTTTTACTGCCTTCCTGGGGGGCATGTGACCTTTCCTTAAATCTGGATGATTTCTTTAGGATACCTTGTGAGGTGAGTGAGACCAGCTGGTATCTTTAAGTGGTGCAAATGGATCCAAGGATTGCTTTTCCTGGGTGTGCTCTTTCTGGAGAGCTCAAATGACCTCTCTGCTAACAGGTTTCACTTTATGAGCAAGAGTTGACTGTTTCATAGTTATCACTGCATTTAACTATTTTCATTCCTCAAGGTGCTCTGGCACCCTGCCTGATTTGTAACTCCGGCTTGCAGGTATTTTTAATGTAATGATTGGTATTAAGGGCAGCTTTTTGCAAGCAAAGAAGCTTTTTGTATTTTTGTACAGATAATCCTTGACTTACAACAGTTCATTTAGTGACCATTCAAAATTACAATGGCACTGAAAAAAGTGACTTATGACCATTTTTCACACTTATGACCGTTGCAGCATCCCCACTACCATGAGTGGCCAGGCAAGGAGAAGCGCCCCTTCCCTTGACATAAGTGATGTCAAGTTGGCCACGCCCACCCAGTCACATGACCACCAAGCCACACGCACCAACTGAGCCATGCCCACAGAACCGGTTGTTGAAAAACCCTGCTAACATACGACCTTTCATATCCCATCTAGAATTTAGTGGGTTAGAGCAAACTTAGCAACTTTAAGATTTGTGGACTTCAACTCCCAGCATTCCCCATGGCTGGCTGAGGGATTCTAGGAGTTGAAGTCCACAAGTCTTAAAGTTGCCAAGGGTGGAGGCCCCTGGGTTAGAGTATTATTCCAAATACTTCACTGACTTGAATGCGAGAGAAGACAAAACTAATAAATTGGTTAATTCAAAGGAGGGCTTTGGGTGCCTCGCTCTTAAAAAATCAAGAACTGAATCCTGGGCTATTCAATCATGTTTATGGTGGTGCCTTAGATTTACTGCTCTTTGGCTGGCTGTTTAACAGCTCCATAGCAGGCACAACACAATCCTTTTCAAGCAAGGAATAGCTATATAAATTGACTGAGGCAAATGAATGAAAAGTTCAGGTGCGTGTGTCCATGTTTGTGTATGTATGAATATGAACCGGAAAAATCAGGTGTGGGAGAAAATGAAATAGATGAGTCCCTCCATTCTTTAGCAAGACCTAGATAAGTGATGAAATCTAACAGAAGGGCATGCTAAAATCTTCCTAAAATTAATGAAGGAAAAAAAATCACATTCTCTGCATTTATGGAAACATGAAAAATATCTAAATACTGATCTTGCCTGGCAGCAAATTTGACAGTGCTAAATTCATTATAGAATGAAAATGACTGAAATAGCCAGTGCTTCTGGGAAAAGGTTAAAAAAAGGAGGGGTGGAATGAATGATTCAGTATAATATCTCTTTGGGATCTAATAAATGGAGCTGCCAGCTTCATCTTTACAAGCACTTTAATTTCAAGAGACAAAGGTCTCATTTCTAATATTAGTATTCTATTCATTGGAAATTACGTTTTAACCTAGTGAGCCCCATATGCCAACTGGTGTCAGCAGCAACCAATTTACACCTGGAAAAGAATGTTAGGAGTGAACAATTTGCTCTACACAATCAGACTACCAGTCACTCTGAAATCAGCAAGGGGTCCTGGTGTTGATTAATAATTAATATCCAATATGCAGACAGAACCAATTAGGCCCACAATGCCGGAGCTTTTAATTTCAACTTCTCTTCACTTTTATTTATCTTTGGCTTTCCATCCACATGTTCGCTTGAAAGGGAGACTTGGTTCAGCTCCAAATATTTTTTTAAAAAATTGTATGGTTCTGTCCTTGAAGTATTTTGGAGCAACTATTACTATCTCTGAAATCTGCAAAGATTTGTCTCCTTGTTAAAAGCTGCCTTCCTCTAAGCAAAGCCAATTGCTTTACTTTTTTAAACAAAATAACAACAAATTCATTTTCTGCCCTCTCATGAGTTCACCATAATCCAAGAAGTCTGACCCAGAGATAGGAATGAATTTATAAAAGGCTTGCATTGAAACAAGTAATGCTGGATAAACACCTTGCTGGGTTTCTTACCTTAACTGGATTTTACAATGCTCAATGTTTACATTTGATGCATCTGTGATGACGTGACTGAGCATAGCACAAGCAAAATGAGCTGACTTAGGGCAGCAGATTCATATGCAGCAAGTCTGAATTATTTATAACAAATTGTGTGCTGATACACACCAGCTATATACATTCAAATCTGTTTAGGACCATGATTTCTTCATGCTGGAAGTTTCTTTGAAAATCTCATTCTGCCAATGCTGTAAAAATTATATGTGTGTGTGTGTGCGTTTGTACATACATACATACATACATACATACATACATACATACATATATATAAACAATAAAAGTTTAAAGGACATCATCTGACCTTTTTCATAGACACTAACTGTTTTTAAGGTTGCCCTTTCATTTGGTTTATTAAAAAGTCTTTGGGGAATAAAATATCACAGAGCAGGCAAATAAAGTTGCCAATTGCAAATGTCGTCATTGCTCCGTTTATACCAGTATTGTTGATTCTTAACCAGTGGTGGGATTCAAAAATATTTACTACCAGTTCTGTGGGCATGGCTTGGTGGGCGTGGTGTGGCTTGGTGGATGTGGCTTGGTGGGTGGGGCAGGGAAAGTATACTGTAAAATCTCCATTCCCTCCCCACTCCTGGGAGAAGGTTACTGCAAAATCCCCATTTCCTCTCCACCCCACTAACCTGCTTTCCAGCTTTGTTCTCCTGTGCAGGGGAACAAAAGAAGACCCAGCCGATCAGCTGGGACTCAGGAGGCAGAGAATAGATGGGGGCGGGGCCAGTCAGAGGTGGGATTTGCCATTTCTGCTACCGGTTCTCCAGAACTGATCAGAACCTGCTGAATACCATCTCTGATTCTAACATACAAGATAACCTCAACTATTTTTTTCACTGCAGTTTCCTAAAAATTTATTCCCTATTTATCCAATTTTTCCTCCAAGGTTCATAAGTCCCTGGATATTCTTTCTCCACCCACCCCCTTTACATATTTTATTCTAACAGCAATGCCTGAACTAAGACCAAGGTAGTTCTCAGACAATGTGATTTTTTCCCCCACAAAGTAATCTTCATTTGAAAATACAGGTGGTCCTCAACTTACAACCACAATGGAGCCCCAAATTGATGTTGCTAAATGAGAAATTGGTCAAGTGAGTTTTGCCCTGTTTTGGGACCTTTCTTGCCACATTTGTTAAATGAATCGCTGCAGTTGTTCAATTAGTGACCCCGTTGTTAAGTGAATCTGGCTTTCCCATTGACTTTGCTTGTCAGAAGGTCACAAAAGGGAATAACATGACTCCAGGGCACTGCTGTCATAAAAGTGAACCATTGTCAAGCATCCAAACGTAAATCACATGGCCGTGAGGATGCTGCAATGGTCATAAGTGTGAAAAATGGTCATAAGTCACTTTTTTTCCCGTGCCATTGTAACTTTGGGCGGTCACTAAAAGAACTGTTGCAAGTCAAGGATTCTCTTCAATGCTCTTACTCCCACCTGCCTTGGCTGGATTCAGAAACTTTTGCCAAGAGTGCAAATGGCTCAGAATCCCAAGTCAGAAGGTTGAGTTGCTGGAGTGACTGGTTGCAATGAAAGTCTTTTTTGAAACAAGTTTTTAGTCCCAAATAGTCTTATAGCTGCCTTTTTGTTTGACAACCTGAGGTTATCGTCTTTTTTTAAATGGTAGGCCTTGCATTTAGCTAGGCAAGCTGAACCTAGGTCTTCTCAGTCCTAAATTAACATCTAGATCGCATTGTTTTGATGAAAAAAGCCAAACCTGATTTTTTTTTTGTATGCAGAGCAGGTACCCGTATAACCATTTCCATTTCAGCACCATCCTCCTCTCCCCTGTGATTACCTGCTATTAAAAGAATGCAGAAATTTACCACAAACTGTGCTTCATACAATTTCGGTATCATAGCCATTTCCCCTTAGGTCATTGTACAACCCTACCTTTAAATAGTACATAAATAGAAGTAATCAGAATGAAATGTAACCTCATGATTCAGTACAACAATGTGTGGGGGGGAGGTTGGGGGAGCAGCAAAATACAACATATATAGCACTCTTCAAATCATAAGCTCTACAGGACTTTCATTATCTGCCCACTTAAAACAGTGAAAATGACCTTTCAAAAATAACTTGTAGTACCCATGTTCCACGAAAATAAGACTGGGTCTTATTGTCTTTGGGCCCTAAAATAAGCACTAGGGTTTAATTTTTGGGGGGTGTCTTTTTTTCTACAGGAGGCCCACTTCTTCTGCCTGCTTGTGGTGAAGGAGGCCACATGGCATACCAGTGACCCCACCATGAAACAGGGATGGTGGAGTTGCCCCACGTGCCCCACACCAGCTTTCCTTGGGGCCTCTGCAGCCAGGGCACCCATGCCTCAACACCTGCCATGCCTCGCACTGTGGCACCAACATACCGCTCAAACTCCTGCTCCATTGTGGCCGTGAGCAAGGAAGAATGGGCTGGCAATCACATGGGCTCTTGCTGCAACATGGATGCTGGTGCTGCTGCTGTGGGGCAAGTCTTGGGAAGTGGATGGCATGGCTGCAGGGGCCCTGAGTTAAGCAGCTGCAGGTTGCATGGGGCAGCTGCACCACCACCCCACCTCACTTCATGGCCACAGCATCGCAAGGAACCAGATGGAATGGATGTGCGGCCAGGTACTCAACCTCTTAAGTAGGGCTTATGTTAGATGTAGGGCTTATATTGAGTGTGCATAAGTGCACTATCATGCCTACTGTCCCTGTCCTATTGTCCCCAATTATTAGTTCCTATTTCTTGTATTTAAACTTATGTTTATTCTTGTTTCTGTTATATTGTAAGCTTTTGACAAATAAATAAATAAATAAATAAATAAATAAATAAATAAATAAATAAATAAATAAATAAATAAAAATAGGTGCACGTGTAAAAACATGCTGTGGCTTATTTTCTGGATAGGTCTTATTTTTGGGAAATAGAGGTACTCCTAAAGTACATCAACATATTTGCTGATGTCAAGGAGACTTTTGATATTTAGGTAGCATAGTCTACCTTGACTTCTGAGTTATGTGTTCATGTGCATATTTTTTATTTTTCTTTACTAGGAGAATACTTAAGTAGTCCTGTACAGAGCTATGGTTTCAGAGCCTCTGTGGAATCTCAAGTCCTGCCATCACGAGACTTTCTGGGTTCACCTTGTGTCTTCCACAGACAGCAAATGACCTGTGATAGCTGCAGGTCTGGTTATAGCTCTCTTTTGTTTTCTTGTGGGTATTCCAGGAGTATGTGGTGTTAGATTTCTTACAAGATCTGGACAAAAATTGACTATTGACTTTGAGATTTAAGGATTAGTTCTAATTTAACTAAAGAAAAAAATGTGGATTTTAAATATATGACAATTGACAATGTATTATGGGTTGGATTAATATAAATATAAATATTGATCATGTAGAATGTTTATTAACATTTTAATATGATTTAAATACAGATTACTCATTTAAATTACAGAGAGGTTGTGGTATTGTATTATTACTTCTGTACTGAAAAAAGTCAGAGGTCACTTTTGTTATATATTTGATGTACTTTTGTCACTTTTTAACCTGTCCGGTAGTTTCCTCCCTTTTTTCCCCTTTATATTAATTTGTATTTTAATGTTTGCTTTTGAAACTTAATGAAGAGAAACTTTTTTAATTCACATTTATACGCCGCCCTTCTCTGGAGACTCAGGGCAGCTTACAATCTTTACAGCACAACCCAATGTGCTCAGCAATAACCTTCATTCTATTGTATATGCCTGCTTATTACTAGGGCTTTTGGCTCCCTCCAAGCAGCATTTTTACAAAGTCAGCTTATGGCCCCCAACAATCTTGGGTCCCCAATTTACCTACCCCGAGAGGATGGAAGGCTGAGTCAACCTTGAGCCTGGTGGGATTCGAGCCTGCACTAATTGCAGGCAGCTGGAACTAAGTGCTAGGTGTTTAACAGCCTGCACCACCAAGGCTCTTGATAAACTTGATAAAGATATTTGTAAAAATCAAATAGAAAATATCTATCCAACTTAATCTTTCCAGTGTAGCAGTTCTGATATCAGGAAATTAATGGTTGCCAAGTTTTCCACTGGACTTAGATGGATCTATTCCTTTCTTCCAAAAGCTGGCCATATTTATTCTGTCTGTGTGTTATCCATCTGTCTGTGTCTGTCTCTCCATTACCTAAAGCATGCCCATTCTCCCCACCTTCCTGATTTTCCAAATCAGGGGGGGGGAAATGTTTTCCTAGGAAGTCCTCCTAGGAATTAAAGCATTATAGCAAAATGTTTTTTAGTTAGTGCTACTGAATATAAACACAAAGCTGCAATCAAGATGAAACTCAAACAAAGTCTATTAAAAACATTTCAAGGGAGACGTTAAAAAATACACAATGAATTTAGAACCTGTCATTTATACTCTTCGGTTAAAAAACAGTACTTTCATCACAAAACTATCGATTCCAATTGAGTTGTTTATGTAATGCCACCATAATCCCTCCTTAACTGTTCCATAAACATCTTTTTTCACAATAAAGTGCCCTTCCTCTATATATTCTGTTATTACACCGGTAACAGGAGTGTTAAATACATTTTTCATCTATTTTTCTATTTATACACTGTATGTCTTACTTATGTTTATTAATGAACATGTATTTTTGTATCTTCAAGGTACTGCTGATGTGTTGCTTTGTTATCTCATGTGCATAAGGTAATCCATTGTGTACTACTTGTGCAGTTCATTTGTGCAGAGGCTGAAAGGTAGGGGCTGATGTATGATTTAAGCAAAAGACTTCGCATTTAAAACTGTAATTAATTATAAGGCATCCAAAAACCTCTGTGATATTTTGTGAGGATTTTCAACTTTCAAAAGATAAAGTTAGAAAAAAATGGTTAGGTAGGTAGGATAGGATATGTGTGTGGGGAGAGAGAGGGAGAGAGAAAGAGAGAGAGGAGGGAGAGGAGGAGAGAGAGAGAGAAAGAGGAGAGAGGGAGAGAGGAGAGAGGGCGAGTAAGAGTGAGAGAGAGAGAGAGAATCCTTGACAGTGGGAAAATGCGGCTTATGACTGTTTTTCACATTTATGACCATTGCAGCATCTCCATGATCATGTGATAAAATTCAAACGCTTGGCAACTGACTCATATTTATGACAGTTGCAGTGTCCTGGATTCATGTGATCAGCTTTTGCAACCTTCTGACAAGCAAAGTCAACGGGGGAAGCCAGGTTCACTTAACAACCATGCTATTAATCTAACAACTGCAATGATTCCCTTAACAACTGCAGCAAGAAAATTGGGGGGGGGAAAACTCACTTAACAACTGTCTCTCTTAACAGAAATTTGGGGCTCAATTGTGGTCATAAGACAAGGAGTGTGTGTGTGTGTGTGTGTGTGTTTGTGTAGCAATGAAAGACAGATAATCAATACTGAAAACTAGGGAGTTGGATTCAATATACTACTTTTATATCTTCAAGTCTGCTCTGAAAAAATGCAAGCGTTTTCAAATTGCAGGGTTTCATGGAGCCTAACAGAAAGGGAGAGGTCTGATTTCTTGTTGATTTATTCTTTCCTTGCAGCTGCAATGTGGCCAGAGTCCAATGTAAAAAGAATGCCCTTATTCCTTTCTACATAATTTCATCTTTATTGCATTAGATAAGGGTTTGCTTGTAGATTAATGAACCTAATTTGAATTTTCCTTACAGTCATTATAAAATTGCTACATAATTTCCTACCCACCACCCTGAAAGTTGAGAATTCTTCTATAAAAGAGGAAGAAAAAGCTCTTCCCTATATTAAGAATAAGTAGATGCTCATTATGGTATTGAAACCTATAAAAACATTCTTGTTCTATATTCCCGTACAAAACTATTGAGGTTTTCTTTCTGCCCTTGCGATTTGGTATTATACAAAATCTTACCTCTAACATAGAGGTGGGTATTCAGCAGGTTCTGACCAAGAATCGGTAACCCAATGTTGTATAATGGTTGAAAAAAGAATCAGAACATTCCGGCTGTAGTTGCCCTCAGCCACAGAAGTTCACAGACTAACTTTGGGCCAGTTAGTATTTTACAGCTGAACCTACAGCACAGAGGATCAAATTAAGAGAACCCCCTGCGTCTGTTATGGATAAAGTTCCCCCTTCCAACACTGTTCAGACACATTGTAAGAATAGTTCTTATTTTGAAAAGTCAAATAGCATATTGTCATACCCCTGGCATACTAATTTGGGTGGGGTGCAGTAAAAAACACACTGAAGGCACAAAGATGAAAGGTGAATCAACATCTCCACAACATCTGTCAAGTAATAGAAAGGAAGGGGAAGAAATGGCAGAAGAGCTCAGAAGGTTATTTCATGCCTGCCATTTCTTGCATATGATCACTTTTCCCCAAGGATGACTCTTGATTTGGTTCTTCCGTAGAGAAACCAAAATCGCCTTCCACATTATGACTTGATTTATCGTTGAAATGCAGTAATTTGATAATAGTCGAACTTGAGCATGAATTATGATACAGTAGTTGAAGCTCATGAGAGAAAAATTACTTCCCCTGATTCTCTGAGGTCCTTTCCTCATAAATTTCTGCACTTCTTGTCTTATTTCTTTACTTCATCAAATGATATGTAAAATCAACTTGTCAATGTGCATCACTAAATCACATAGCAAAACTGTCTTATACTAAGCCAAGTATTGTCTAAGCAGGTAGATCTTCAATGTTTAGCTATAACCAAAGACACCAGAAATTGAAGCTGTGACCTTTAAAATGCATGTGCTTTGGCATGCCTCAGGTGATCCATGAGTCCATGAACTTCTGCTAAGATAATGGAAGACACTGGTTTTGATAAGTTCTTCCTTTTTGCTGCACCCTGACACTCTCCTCTAACAATATTCCAGAAGAATACCCATCTTGCAGAGCAGCTCTTCAGGAAGCACAAAACGGAGAAAGAACCTCTCACAATGTTGCCTTTAAAGGAAAGGATTTTCTCATGCATATTTGTCATGCTCCAAACCCCAAAATGACAATACTTCCAATCTGGGTTCCTTATTGTTTCACACCTATGGACAAAATCCTGCCAGAATGAGGACTCTACTTTTTCACACTGAGCCTTGCTGGCACAGGGGTTATAGAATAGAACAGGGCAGGGCAGGGCAGGGCAGGGCAGGGCAGGGCAGGGCAGGGCAGAACAGAACAGAACAGAACAGAACAGAACAGAACAGAACAGAATAGAATTCTTTATTGGCCAAGTGTGATTGGACACACAAGGAATTTGTCTTTGGTGCATGTGCTCTCAGTGTACATAAAAGAAAAGATGCATTATTCAAGAGTCAAGAATCACAAGCTACAACACTTAATAATAATCATAGGGTACAATAAGCAATCAAATCATACTAGGAAACAGTCAATATAGATTGTAAGGATACAAGCGACAAAGTTACAGTCATACAGTCACAAGTGGGAGGGGATGGGTAATAAGGAGTGATGAGAAGATGAATTAATTAATTAGAGTTCGATATTGCAGGCAAACTCTGCCCACGGACTGGAGTTTGATCCTGATCAGGTTCTTGGTTGACTCAGCCTTCCGAGTTGGTAAAATGAGATTGTTGGGGGCAATATACTGATTCTGTAAACCACTTAGAGAGGGCTGTAAAGCACTGTGAAGCAGTGTGTAAGTCTAAGTGCTATTGCTATCTGCATCTAAATATACTCTGGGAACTGTGAAGAAAGATCTGTCTTTACTCTCCTTCTCTCACACATAATATCTGGACCTGGTTGTCTCTTACTCCTTTGTAATGTTACTCTCCTAGAAAGAGTATCTATTGGGTTCCAGCCCCTTCAATTTGCGAGAGGGAGATTCTGAAAATTAATCAAAAGTCAGTGATTAATCAGTAGCACTGAAGGTCAGACATAGTTTGTCAAGTACGCAGTAGATGATAAAAGCATCATGGGAGTTCTTTCTTAAACTCCCTTTCCAAGATTTCCGATCATGTGACAATATTTCATTTTAGTAATTTGTACTCTCATTTCTCTAATTTGTGCAATTAGAGGCCTAAAGTAGAGAAACATAACTGAATGTTCTCTAATCTGTTTAATATTATTATTTTAGTAAGTTTGAAAATAAATTAAAATAATTGTCCAAGGGCTCATTGATTGTCGAAGCATATTTGAAATGAACTAATCAAGGAGTAATGTCATTTCCTCCTGGACCGTGAGTATTACTTGAAAAAAAATTTACCCTGTTAATCTCCCTTTCATATTTATTTTAGAATGTGGTGATAAACATTTCATTTTCTGCCTACTTTGCTCTGGTTTGCAAATTTCAACTTTCTGAAATTTATGTTAAAAAAAAAGCCCATTTTCTTCCAGAGAATAAATTATGTTAAACTAGGAAATGTGCTCATCAGTGCACAAGGCATGTGTCTGACATGGGAATATCTCATGTATAATTCATTTGAGAGAGAATCCAGTCAGTGTTTCTTGTTCAGAGCAACATTGTATATTTTGTGGCCCTTTCTGACTATGACACAGAATTTGACTGAAGAGCACCTTGATGAATTCACCCGAGTCAATAATTCAATGGTCCTTGAATTTGTGCCTTTCATATTATGAGGCACATGTGCCTGGACTTGTGTCTCAAAAACCATTCACTGGTTCTTTTGCTTTGGGATTTTTTTTTACAGGGAGTAAAGAGGATGGCCTTGTGGGAGAGAGGGGAAAATTGATACTAAAGAGACTAAAAGAAAAACATAAATTAAGTCTGGGACATGTAGAAAGTGTGCAAAAATGTCTCACACAGACACCTTCCTAAATCACAGGTTAGAAAAGAGAGAAGAGGGGAGCACAATCAGACTAAAAGGATTATGTTACTATAGTTCATGGTTGTCTAGTCTTTTGGGTTGTCTCAGCCACATTGAGCAAAGAGGAATTTTCTCTATATAAAATATAACAAAATAAGAGAATTGGAAGGGACTTTAGAGGTCTTCTAGTCCAACCCCCTGCTCAAGCAGGAGACGCTATACCATTTCAGACAAGTGGTTCTCCAATCTCTTGTTAAAAACCTCCAGTGTGGGAACACCCACAACTTCTGGGAGCAAAGCGTTCCACTTACTAACTGTTCTGACTATCAGGAAATTTCTCTGTAAGTATATAACATAGTTAATATGTATTAATAACAAACTTCCTTATTTTTTATATTTTTTATTATTTCGTGGGACTGTATTATTAGCTGTTGTACATGCTTGGTATAGCTGATTTAAATAAAAGTTGTATTTGTCTTGGTGTAGTTTATTTCTTGGTCGGGTCTGCAATGTAGGGCTGATAAATTTACATTCAACCTCAACTGTACAGTACAGTTGTGTTTATGAGAATAGCCATTTGGGAAGGTAGAGGAAAGAAGAAAAATATTTTGGAAATATATCTTCGTAAAGGAAGTAGCTTACTAAATTAGAGTCAGTCAGGTGAAAGTTTCTTTCCTTAACTCTGTCAAAAAGAGCTAATTCTAATGCTGAAAGAGGAGAGGCATCAGCTGTAATTAATTCTCCATTCAGTGCTGTATGATAATTTCCTTAGCTAGGATTTGTGATTGAAATGTCTGCCTGTATGTGAAGCCCACTTCCATCTTCTAAGCATATAATCTAGGAGAGCATCCACATCTTTTAACTATTAATGTGAAATGAATGAATTTCAAATCAAAATGGAACACTAGTTACCAAGACTACATTGTTCTCATTCATCTATGGCAGGGGTGTCAAACTCGCGGGCTGTGGGCTGGATGCATCATGTGCTGGCCCCGCCCCTGCCCAGTTTAGCGAAGGGGGGAAAGTCCCAATACATCACGTGATGCTGCCATGACAACACAAGTTTGACACCCCTGATCTAGGCAGGGGTATCAAACTTGTGGCATCACGTTGATGTCACATGGTGTATCACAACTTTTTTCTCCTTCGGTAAACTGGGGGTAGGCATGGCCAGATGCATCCAGCCCAGGGGTGTGAGTTTGACAGCCCTGATCTAGGGATATTACTGGCCTCATGATTTGCTCAAGCAAGGTAAAAGTTACAGGCTATTAGTAAAGAAAGGAAACCAGATTTTGTAGAGTGATTCCAAAAAATGACTGTGGGCATATCTCTGCAAAACACAAATACACATTTTCTTTTCACATCACATAATTAAAATAAAATTATATGCTGCTCTATATTCCTAACCAAAATTCTAAGATTCTTGAAAGGAAGGATGTAAGCAAAATTACTTCCTTAAATATCTTTTTTTTAATCAAACTCTTCCCAGCACAGAGCTTCTGGCTAGAAGCCAGAAACATTGCTGGTTGGTTATTCAGCCTGGAGATCCTTTCACTGGTTCACTTGTGATGAATGTATTAAATGTTCTTATCCAGCTCTGCCACACTGAAGGATAGAAGCTCTAACAGACTGCTGTCATATCACATGTTTTCTCACTCCCAGGGATGATAGGTTGAGGATATGTGGGATTTGTCTCCTTCTGAATTAGTAATGTGGCAGATTATAGAAGTGTTAAGTTTTGAGTTTAGCATAGGTAGCATGCCCAGCAGTCTATTAGTCTGTCAGACCTTGGCAAAAATGTATCTCTTGGAGAAAAATGATAAATAAATAAAAAAGGACCTCCACCAGACAGCACTTTAGCAGATATACTGCCAATCACATTTCTTCATACATTTTTATATTGAAATAACAAATTGATGAATAGTTCAAGCAAAACTCATACCAATATTTCAACATATTCATTGTAGGTCATTTCTAAGGCATTTTCTTTATATATATATATATATATATATATATATATATATATATATATATATATATTTCATGGCTGCAATCACCAAGTCTGTAGATTTGAGGGAGGGGATGGTGCAAGAACATAACTGCTGTAAAGTGAACATGAAGGAAGGATATTATATAATTGTATGCAGAGAAAAAGATAATTACAAATGGTTTAGTCAAACAGAACAGGGAATACTTGAGGCTAAAAGAGATGCAGTTAATGATTATGTGATTCTGATTAAAATTTTAAAAATTGGAGTGGGTATAAAGGGCTAAACAAGGAGCAGACTCAATGAAATTAAAAATAACAGTTATAATTAGGGATGAAAATGAACTAAAAGAACTCTGGGAGTATTTTAAAGATTTGTATATAGTGATGATAAAAGATATATCAGAGGAGGGAATTGAAAGGACATAAATATACTGTCCAATAAAAACGATGAAAAGAAAATTATACAGGTAATCCTTGACTTATGACCACAATTGAGCTCCAAATTTCTGTTGTTAAGCTAAATATTTGTTAAGTGAAGTTGCTCCATTTTACGACCTTTCTTGCCACGGTTATTAAGTGAATCACTGTGGTTGTTAACTTAGAAACACAGTTGCTAAGTGAATCTGGTTTTTTTTTCTTTGCTTGTCAGAAAGTCTCAAAAGGTAATCACATGACCTGGGGATATTGCAACTATCGTAAATATGAGTCAGTTGCCAAGGGTCTGAATTTTGATCACGTGACCACGGGGATGCTGCAACGGTCATAAGTGTGAAAAATGGTTGTAAGTCTCTTTTTTTAGTAACTTTTAACATGTTGTAACTTTTAACATTCACTAAATGAACTGTTGTAAGTCAAGGACTGCCTGTATACACAATGAGAATTGTTGAAAAATGATAGTGCTACAGGTATTGTTGGTGTAACTGAACAGATATTAAAATGTGGATATGACTTAACTTACAGAGATTTAAGAACTTTGGACTGAAATGTAGGTTGTTGTTATTAAAGATGAAACCAACAAACTATCCCAAAATGCACACAGGAGATGAAATGGATGCCTGATCCCATATTGAAAATCACTGCAAAAAGCAATTGGCAATAGAGACAGAGGAAGATTTTCTCAGCTCAGCACTGAGTTTATTTATTTATTTATTTATTTATTTATTTATTAATGGGACTTATATGCCGCCCCATCTCCGAAGACTCGGAAGCTTACAAATAAAACAACAACAACAATAAATAATTTAAAAGTTTAATTAAACTAAATAAGCCCCATTACAACTACAAATTCAACCCATAAAATTATCCTATAAAAACTATCCATAAAACCATCCCATCCCAAAAAATCACAACCCAGATTGGTTAAACAACCACGTCTTCAAGTCATGGCGGAAGGTGCGGAGGTCAGGGGCCAGACGGAGCTCCAGGGGAAGTTGGTTCCAGAGGTCTGGGGCCAGAGGTCTGGAGTTCATAGGCAAACAAGAAGAAACAAGGAATTAAGCAAGCTAAGAAACTGAGGGTAATTTATCCAACCCAGTCTGGACTTAAAATAAAGAAAGACATACGGCTATTTGTCTGGTGACTGATATTTCAGATATAGAATCAGGTGTATTGGAACTGAGAGCCGGTTTGGTGTAGTGATTAAGACATCAGAGTAGACCTGGGAGAGCCTGAGTTTTAGTTCTGCCTTAGGTAGGAAGCCAGCTGGGTGACTTTGAGCTAATCACTTTCTCTGGAAAGTCCTGGAAAGTCCTGGAAAGAAGGGCAATGATAAACCACTTCCAAAAAACCTTACCAAAAAACCCTGCAGTGATTAATCTAGGCCTGAGGTGTCACGTGTCTTCATGTGACATATCAGGACTTTTTTCCTAAAGTGACCAACTGTCCTTCTTTAGGGAGAACAGTCCTCCTTTTGTATGTTCTGTGCTCCCTAGAAAAGTGTCCTCCTACATGTCCTCTTTTTTGATATTTGAAGACTAATCTGTAAATCTCCGTATTTGATCAATGCCAATCCGATCCGTTGTGTGTGATGTGACGTATTTATATTTGACATGACGATTCATCAAAGCTCGGTACAGTGTGGTGAGATGCGATTATGTGACGCATGCACTCCACACAGGAGAGTTGTTTTGAGAGAGTGTGCTGCATGCAAGAGTGCACCGTGTGCAAGCGGCTTTGTTTTTTTTCTTAAATTTATTTGTGTCCTCCTTCTCATTGTAAAAAAGTTGGTCACCTTATTTTTCCTCTTCACTAAACCGGGTGGGGGCAGGGCCAGCATGTGAGGCATCCAGCCCATGGGTCATGAGTTTGACACCCCTGATCTAGGCAGTAACCAGGAGTCAATACTGACTTGTAAGTTCAAATAGTAAATAACAAATAATAAATAATATTATTACATCGTACAGCTATTCTCATCTTGTTGGATGTTAAAAAGGCTTCTAATCCTTCAGAGTAAGTTTCTGGGCTATGTTTTAAAAGATATGGTTTCCCATCATCTTTCATAGAGGAGGTTACAATTTGGTATCTCCATCCCATTGCCAGAGTTATAATAAATTCATGTGTTTTTACACTTGCTAAGTTATATTGTGGTACCTGACAGGGATGTTCACAGCCTCCTTTAATTTTTAACTTGGTTCTTGAACTTCTGGCTCTTTTTATTAGATAGTCACTAGATGTTATGACTGTTGTAGCAGTGGATAGTGAATACAAGGTTCTTATAAACTAATGATATTTTGACTATTGTATAATACTTTATATTATGTAATACTAGCTTGATGAAGCTGTGCAACAATATAGTTTAAATTTTGGCTTTACCATTGACTGGGAGGAAAATCCAATTGGCTTCATTTAAAATTAAAAATATTAATACATTTCTGTAAAAATGGGTTTTATTATTCATACAGATGGTATATCACAATGTGTTGAATTAAATATGTCTAAGTGTACAGAAATAAGTGTACAGAAATAATATTAGTACTGTAGATATAAATTCATAGTTCATATTTGAATCCTGTGAGAAAGATTAATGTAATTAGAATTAATCAAGATTGATGTATGTTTTATTAGGAATTCCAGTGTTAATTTCTCTTATATTCAGGTGGATAAATCATTGATAAAATGTTTATGGAAAAACAGGATCCTTGGATTTTCTTTGGATAAGTTCAGTTTGTCTTATGATGGTTGTGACTTATAATTTACCAGGCTTCTGGGCATTTTAAAGAATATTTTAACATCTATATTTTTGTGGAATGATAACTTCTTTGCATATTAATACTTCAGTGATCCCTTTGGAACAGCATCCCCCTCAAAGATCTATATGTTTTTTCCCCACTTTCAAAAGTCACTGCAAACCTGGTTGTTCTCTTAGGCCTTAGGGAACAGTAAGGTTTGAGCCCCTGTAGGGTGTGTTTATTGTTATGGAGAATTTGTCTTCAAAATGCCTTTGATATTGATTCTTTACTTACTCTTCTCATTTTTTTTAACTGTAGGTTTCCCAGGATCATTTAGAGTCAGAAAGAGCCTTAATTGTGTGTAAATATGGGAGAGCTGGTTAATTATAGTGCTTTAAGGCATCAGGCTAGAAAGCAGGATATTGTGAGTTCTAGTCCCAGCTTAGGCACAAAGATAGCCAGGTGACCTTGGGCCACTTTCAGCCCTAGGAAGGAAGCAATGGCGAACCACTTCTGAAAAGCTTGCCACGACAACTGCAGGGTGTTTCCAGGCAGTGTTTGAGAATGGGACGTGATTGAAGATGTAAATGTAGATGTAGATCAGTGGTGGGATTCAAATTTTTTTACTACCGGTTTCTGTGGGCGTGGCTTGGTGGGCGTGGCAGGGGAAGGATACTGTAAAATCTCCAGTCAGAGGTGGGATTTGCTGGTTCCCCAAACTACTCAAAATTTCCACTACTGGTTCTCCAGAACTGGTCAGAACCTGCTGAATACCATCTCTGATGTAGATGTATAGATGTTTCAGACAGGTAGGTAGAGCAGAGAGAGGTAAAGATGGCAGTAAAGATTATTGGTAGTTGTGGTATCCAGATGTGTGTGTAGGTGTGTATGGGTATAGGACAGGGGTCCCCAAACTTGGCAACTCTAAGAGTTGTGGACTTCAAGTCCCAGAATTCTCCAGCCAGCTGGCTGGAAAATTCTGGGAGTTGAAGTCCACAAGTCTTAAATTTGCCAAGTTTGGAGACTTCTGGTGTAGATGAAGATGTATGTGTGTAGCATGTGTATATGTGTGTTATATATGGGTAGATATATACTTTCTTTTGAGAGCAGACAACAAAATTTCATTTTTAATGTGGACCATTATATTATATATATAGTGCATTCTACTATTTAGAAATAACAGACAAAATGCTAAGTGCTTGAATAATTGCTATGTACACTGGTTTAAACATGAATAATATATTTGACTACATGCAAAAGTATGTTCAAAATGGCTGTTAATACCCTTCTTATTACATTAACCTCATTACTTAGAAGTAATTCAAGGCCTGAGGCCAAGCTGACTGTTGTTACCTTGCCAAGGCACTATTGATAAACTGTTTTGCCAAACCTGAATTTCTCTTAGAAAAAAAAAAGTAGCCCCCATCATGTTTTAAAAAAGAAGAAGACTGCATTTACATAATATGCTTGTGATAAATGTAATCATGATTTCTTTCAAGTTGAGGTGATACGACCACAGAGCTCTCCTTTGTTTGAATAAGCACTCTGACAAGAAATAGAAATTAACAGCTTGGAAGTTTAAGACATTTGCATTCAACCTAAGTAACAAAGAATGAACACTGCAATCTGCTCTTTTTATTAACAAGTCTCAATCTCACTTGTGGAAGTTCTGTCAGCAAAGGAAGACATTTTATTGGCACTGAAGGACAATTACTATGTACATACACACACACACACACACACAAAACTATAATCCCCTTTTATACGCTTATTTCAAACAGATAATTGAACCAAAGCCATTAGGCTAATTCCAAATGCTTTCATATCAAATCATAGAGACCACAAAGTGTCGTCTAACACTGCTAACAAAGTGAAGCCATCAAATTCACCTCAAAATTAAGAATAAGATATTGGGTCTCTATCCTCCACTATTTTTTTTACAACAAATGACAATATAATAACTATATCAAGAAAGCAACATTATGTTACCACGAGCAACGTGTACAATATGAATTTGGGGGCTGTAATTCAAATAAAAAAAATTAGTAGTGGGTTTTATAATGCAAGCCAAATATACATATTGATAGATTTATTCTACTAGCCACAAAAAGCTGGTACGGCAAACACTAAGATAAAGCATATTAAAATATCGTAAGTTATTCAGTTGTGCACTTTAAGTCAGGGGTTCCCAACCCCCAGGCTGTGAGCTGGGCTCCTGGGTCGTGAGCGGTTTCAAACTGGGCTGCGGAAGCACTGAGTGAGCACATGTGTATCCTCCACTGGCACGAGCAGCATGCAAGAGCATGTGCAGGCACTCCATTTGTGCGAGCGGTGGGCATGTGTGCCTGTCACTCATGCAAATAGAGCTGCATACATATGCACTTGCTGGCCACTTGCATGGAACCATCCCCTCCTCCCCCCCACAGCCGCCGATTTGCAAAGTTGGAAAAGTTGGGGAATTCTGCTCTAAATGGTTCAGATTCTTCTGGCAGAAACTTAGGGAAAAATTCAGACCAGCTGATACTTTGATGAAACCAGGACCAATCATAGTTTAAGTAAATCCCCCTGTTGGAAATGGTGTCCTGGTAAAATACTATTATGGGGTGTCCTGATGCCAGGTGTCAGGCAGTGGTGGCAGAAGGGGGAAACAAGGTGCAGTACTGTCCTATCCCCATTAGGTACAAATAATCAGGAACAAAAGTTGAGTTCAAAACACTAAGAGTTTGGTCTTGTCATTTATATACAGGAATTTGAACATCTAACAGGTCCCAGATAAATTGGCACTCGATAAGGACTTGGGTCTGTTGTTACATTGTGTTACTGCACAATGACTCCAAAACTGCGCAATGACTCCAAACTGATTATGCCTTTAACCCTGCTCTCCAGCTCAGACAGCTCATCTCCTCCAATTCCCACCTCCTGATTGAAGGCATAGCTTCTCAGAACTCTTGTTCCAGCACTAGATTTACAGGGTGGGAAAGGGAAGGTTCAAATGCATATCAGATATGTCTGCCAAATTGGCCTGTTTTGTCACAATGACAAAACAAGTTATCACTATGCAAGCTCCCTCCCTTATGTATATATCATCACTCCAGCCCCCTGAACATCTCTCTCAGATACACTAGCCATGATGCATATCAGAATGCAATCTACAGTGATGGGTGGGTTGGCATGTCTAAAATCAAGACCTACAAACTGCTTATACTCCAGTCCATGGCACTTTGTTCTCAGACACTAGTCAGAAATGACTTGGATGTTATAACCATGCAATTTGAATCCTGTGAAAACCTGGCTGTAGAATCCATAATTAACTTACCCAATCAATAGTACATCTCTAATCCCCCCTTTCAATCATGTCTTATTGTCAGAGGTTGCCTGACAAGTCCCTGCAAGTTTTCTTGTCAAGGTTTTTCCGAAGTGGTTTGCCACTGCATCCTTCTCGTAGGTGAGAGAAAGTGACAAGCTCAAAATCACCCCAGCTGACTTTGTGGCTAAGGTGGGACTAGAACTCACAATCTCCTGGTTTCTGAAGAGACCAGAAGATGGTGCTCATCTCTTGTTTCAGCAGGTGTCTCTCCTTTTCTGAGGGATATCCAAATAATTAAAAAATAAAAATTAATAAAAATTAAAAATAGTAATCAACAATAATGAATATATAAATTGAAAGGAAAAGGGGGGGCTCAAACCACTAGGTCTTTTTCTGCCATTAGTTTTCTATGTTTCTATAATAAGGTATACAAAAGCTATGAGTGAAAAAAGAGCCATGGAAAGACACACTCGGCATCACAAGACAAGATTGAAAGACTTGCACATGGATTAGAGAACAAATGAAAGTATACAATATCATCAAGAGAGTAAAAGAATTTCAATGGAAATGGGTTGGTCACATAGCAAGAAGAATGGATGGCAGGTGGACCAAGGCAGTCATGGAACGGACCCCAACTGATAAAAAGCGTCCATGAAAGAGACCTAAAACAAGATGGATTGATGACCATCTGCAAGTATTGCGGGCCCAATTGGCAAAGGACTGTATTGGTTGGAAACATGCAGAAGAGACCATCATCCTGCAGTGGATAGTCAATGGCTAGGATGATGATGATGATGATGATGATGATGATGATGATGATATGTGATACTCCAAGGACTTTGGAATTAACCTGGTAGGTGGGTTTCAGTTCTGTATTTTAAATTGTGTAGAAAAGGGTAGTACAGAAGATCTCACACACTGGGGAGACCAGGGATCAAGTACAATTTATTACACACTGACCTCGTGCATTTTTTTAGTTTGGTGCTAATATTCAAATTAGGCACCAAACTAAGAAAATATTGGAGATATTACCCCTGGATTATATTATCCCTGGACTATAACTACCATTTATCCCATTCAGTTAATGATGGGAGTCAAGGATATCAGTGGAGTTCAAATCAGTCATTGGATTAAATTGAGCACAAAATGTGCACTTTGGCTGCAACTTTGACTAATTAATGAAAGCGTTCTCCAACCTCTAGGAGCATTCATGATGAACCTCAGGTCCAGCATAGGTCTTAGCCATATATCCAGATCTTATCAGTGCCATCCAGATACTCCTAAAATCTCCCCTTAGACTTGCCAGGATCCCACAGCAAACAGGGTCTGGCAGGACAGAATTACAGCCTTCAAGGACCATAGATTGAGCAACTATCCACACAGAGAAATCCAACTTGTTCACAAGAAGAAGAAGAAAGAATTACAAAATGTAATTAAAATGAGGAAAAAATCCCTTTGCCCAAACACAAAAATACCTCTCCATTCTGAAGGCTAATTACCGTTCATCAAAAAAGAGAACCCAGCAATCAAAGGTTAGGATTCTAGTTGCTAGAGGCGAAGAATTTTATATTATACTTTAGAGTTGTTCATTCCCTCTTGATTGTCCTCCAGATGAGACAGTATATATTGTAGTATCCTTCCATGGTCTCCACTCTCCCACTTGGAGATTCTGAAACTAATGAAACATAAAATGGAAAAGTGAGATATTTCCTGGTAGTAATACTACCTGAAGTGCAGAAGGGAAATGCTGAATAATAGACTTCTGTCCTGCCCTTCCTTCCTTCCTTCCTTCCTTCCTTCCTTCCTTCCTTCCTTCCTTCCTGCCCACCCCCCTCCCTCCTTTTCCTTCCCATCTTCCCACATCAACAACACATTCCACGTTCCAGTGACTCGAATTGGCCTCTAATTTCTCCTATCCCTAAGACAGGCAACAATATAGACATTACCAATAGGTTGAACATAACCAGCCCCAGATCTTCGCTCTTTCTGCCACGATCTGAAAACTTGGCTGTTTGAACAGGCCAGGCTGGACTGACCTCTTGGGGGTGGGGTTAAACTGATTTTATTTGGGCTTGTTAGGTTTAATTTGTTTTTAATGTATTTATTGATTGTATTTTTTAGTTGTGAGCCGCCCCGAGTCCTTTTGGAGAGGGGGCGGCATACAAGTCCAATTATTAAATTAAATTAAATTAAATTAAATTAAATTAAATACAGTATAAGTCTGTTCTTTGTACAACAAACTACTGGACTGGCTGACACAGGAGAAATGCATGGCAGACAAGCCACTGAGATTTAGCAAGGGCAGATTTACAATGGATCAGTGTGGACATCTTGCAATTCTTAGTTTAAAAACAAAACCACACGCACACATGGACAGCAATGCCCTTCGTGTGCTGCTTTTATCAGTCTAAAATCAGCCTTCAATTCCAATCCCAGGATGGAAGCCTTCAATTCCATCCCAAGCTCTGGTGGAAGCTCTCCCGTACACCTTAGGAAGTTACCTAATATTTTTGATTACTTATATCAACCGACTGCCATAGGATGCTGCATGAAAATACAGAGCCCCACTGGGCACAATGAAGCTGGTTATCTTACTGCAAACATTTCAATCTGTCAAAGAGTGAAACAGGATTACATTTTGGCTCTTCTGCTGTTCAATATCTTTAAATATTTACCCCCCTCCCAAAAAAATCACCTCCTCCCCAAGCTCAGGGACCGGCATCTGGCAATGGTGCTATATGATGATGACACAACAATTGTCTCACTTACACAGGTGAGGGTTCAGGGAAGCTGGCAGGCCTTAGTGGAATTCTACAAGGAGGAAAGTCATATAAGTGATTGCCCCAAGACTGAAATTATGGATTTCTTGGGAAGATCTAGCCATCATAAACATCAATGGCAAACCAGAATTAACAAAATAGAACCAGTTCCAGCTTTTAGATATCTTGGAGTTGGATCCATTTCTCAAGCTTCTGGAATTTGGCAGGAACAATCTAAAAGTCGTTTCTGCCAAAGCCAATAATAATGCCAAGACACTCTTGGGCTTTTCTTTTTTTTAAGCTGAACTAAGGCTGATAGATGCCTATCTTTTATTATTAAAGCTGTTTCAAGTTAAATCTATATCCCAAACATTCTATTTATTTATTAAATTTAGATATACACCTCCAATACCTTAAAAGCCTTGTTCAATTGAAGTTTTTACAAGTACTCATCCTTGATTATTTTGAGGCATCAAGATGGAAAGGGGGGGAAATCAGCTGAGCTATTTCCATTCCTTTCTGGAAACTTTTCAGAATTACAAACGAATTGTTCAATCTGATTTCAACCCTTAGCTACAAATATTCTCCTTTATCAATCTGATTTATTCAGCACTTTTATAGTCATAATGAACCCAAGGCCTTAGTGCATTTATTCTTTCACCCTCATTTATATGAGAATTTATTTATTTATTATTTATGAATGATTGCAATGTTTATTGCTTTTAAAATAATAACAAAGGGAAAGGGAAGAAAAAACATAACATATGCAGATATGTTTTCAAAAAAAGAAACAGTGTATTAAAAAGTGCTTTTAAAAAGTGAAAAGTACAACAGAAAAAAACACGTATATATTATTACAACATTTACAAATTTGTATATGCGAATATTATTCTACAGTTGTCCAAATTGGAAAATTAACACAAATTGTTTTTTTCCCAACATTTTATACTTGACATTAGAATAAACATGATAATGTAGCTCCAAATTTGAAAAACTGAGCCCTCCCTCTTTAATTTTCTGTAATGACAGTCTTGGAATCAAAGAACCCCATAGAAATTTTTTCCAAACAAAGAATTTATTTTCTGAAAATATTTTCCAAATTAATGAACTAGGATTCCTCTTGAAATATAAGAGATATAATTTATCTGGGAATAAATTTCATTTGCAGAGTATTCACCTTTCCCCAGAGAAGCTCTCTCTACATTATTTATGTTGCATGTTAAGTGTGAGGTTATGGTGGAGAGCTAGGCTTAGTAAATTGCCAGGCAGGTGTTTCAGCACCTATTACTGCTGCCTTGTTTAGATCCATTGCTTTAGAGGTTAAAAAACAAAATATGTCCTCAGGCATAGAAGGAACCCTATACAGAATAGAAAAGATAATCAGGCTCTACAGATAAGTAAAACATTATCTCCTTTGGCTGGTCTTCCATTATCCCACTCCCTGCCACTGGGAGGCGAACCAATGAGGTGGTTCCACCTCAGGTGCCTGATGGACCCTGAATGGTTCCAGATGGCACTTGGACCATTACCTACCTCCCTGACCCACAACTCAGCAGAGGCCCTAGTGGAGGCCTGGCAACAGGCGGCCTCTGGGGTGCTTGACCAGGTCGTCCCCTTGCAGCCCTTAACCTGGCGCAGATCCCGGTTAGCTCCCTGGTTCACCACGGAGCTGCGGGAAATGAAGCATCAGAGGAGGGGCCTAGAGAGCAGTTGGAGGTCCTCCCAGTCTGAATCTGACCAATCCCAGTTAAGGTCCTTTTCCAGGACCTATCTGGCAGCGATGGGAGTGGCGAAGAGATCTTACTTCTCCACTCTCATCGCATCTGCAGATAATCACCCAGCCACCCTGTTCAGGGTCACCCGCTCCCTCCTTAATCAAGAGGTGAGGGGGGACCCTTTGCAGGGGCGGCCGAGGAGTTTAGCCACCATCTGCTGGATAAGATCACTCGGATCCAGGCCGGTTTGGACACCTACTGGCTTGAGTCGGACACAGAGGCGATGACGAGTCTTGTCGATATCATCTGGGAAGAGTTTGACCCTGTGACCTCAGATGCAGTGGACAGGATTATGCAGTGGCTGTGTGCCTCCACGTGTTTATTGGACCCGTGTCCCTCCTGGCTGGTATATTTTTATTTTTTATTTTTTTATTTTTAATTACATTTATATGCCGCCCTTCTCCGAAGACTCAGGGCGGCTTACAATTTTTGGGATACAACCCAGTGTGCACAGCAATAGCCTTCATTCCATTGTATATGCCTGCTTATTATTACTAAGCGGCATTTTTACAAGGTCAGCTAATTGCCCCCAACAATCTTGGGTCCTCAATTTACCTACCCCGAGAGGATGGAAGGCTGAGTCAACCATGCCGCCTGGGAGGTTACACATGGCTGGCTCCAGGCAGTTACCAATGCTTCATTGTGGGAGGGGGTCTTCCCTAGTGCCTTGAAAGAGGTGGTGGTGAGACCCCTTCTCAAGAAGCCTGCCTTGGACCCAGCCAATTTAAACAACTTTCGTCCTGTCTCCAACCTTCACTTTTTAGCGAAGGTTGTTGAGAGCGTGGTGGCCCAACAGCTCCCGGCTTTCCTGGAGGAAACCGAGTACCTAGATCTGTTTCAATCGGGCTTCAGGCCCGGTTACAGCACGGAGACAGCATTGGTCATGCTGATTGATGATCTCTGGAGGACTTGGAACAGGGGATGTTCCTCTGTCCTAGTTCTATTAGATCTCTTGGCGGCTTTTGATACCATCAACCATGGCATCTTATTGTGGTGTCTTTGGGAGCTGGGAGTGGGAGGCACCATTTTATGGTGGTTCTCCTCCTTTCTCTCGGGACGCACACAGTTGGTATTGATGGGCAGGCAAAGATCGACCCCGAGGCCCCTCACTTGTGTGGTTCCTCAGGGGTCAGTGCTTTCTCCCCTCCTGTGCAACATCTACATGAAGCCACTGGGTGAGATCATCAGTGGTTTCGGGGTGAGGTATCATCAATATGCTGATGATACCTAGCTTTATATCTCCACCCCAGACCACCTCAGTGATGCCCTCCCTGTGCTGTCTTGGTGCCTGGAGGCGGTGTGGATCTGGATGGGGAGGAACAGCCTCCAGCTCAATCCAGACAAGACTGAGTGGCTGTGCATACCGGCATCTCGAATCCAAGAAATTTCATCTTTGGTCATGGGGGGAGAAGCGTTGCCCCCCGTGGATAGGGCGCACAACTTGGGTGTCCTCCTGGATGTATGGCTCAATATGGAGGAGCAGGTGGGAGCCGTCACCAGGGGGGCCTTTGCCCAGGTTTGCCTGGTGCGCCAGTTGCGTCCCTACTTGGACCAAGATTCCCTATGCAGGGTCACTCATGTGCTTGTGGCCTCTCATCTCGACTACTGCAATCTCTCTACCTGGGGCTACCCTTGCGGACTAAGCGGAGGCTTCAACTGGTGCAAAATGCGGCCACGTGGGCGGTGATGGGAGCGGCCCGATTATCCCAAGTGACACCCCTCCTGCGTGGTCTGCATGGGTTACCAGTTGCCCTCTGTGTAAGATTCAAGGTGCTGGTGTTAACCTATAAAGCCCTGCATGGCTTGGGTCTGAGGTACTTGCAGGAGCACCTCCTACCAGCATCGAGATCCAATCGCGCAGTATGCTCCCACAGGCAGGCCCTCCTGGGGGTGCCGTCGGCCAGACAGTGTCGGTTGGCAGTCCCCCAGGGGAGGGCCCTCTCTGTGGGGGTGCCCACCCTTTGGAACCAGCTACCCCTGGAGCTACGTCTGGCCCCTGACCTGCGCTCCTTCCGTTATGATCTAAAGACTTGGCTATTTTCACAGGCCAACCTGGATTGAGCGGGGTTGGGGATTTTAATACCGGGGTATTTTATTATTTTATAATTATTTGGATTGGGTAAATTCAGGAATAAGTTTTATATATTGTATATATGTTTTTGTGTAAGCCGCCCTGAGTCCCCCCAGAGATGGGGCGGCATATAAATCCAAATAAATAAATAAATATTCTCACTGTTTTTCATGCGTCGATCAAATCATCCCTATTTCTGATCCCTGTTAACATGCTGTTAACAGTATGTAATTAAATTCAATAAACGTTTTCATCCATGATTGATCTATCATCTATCTATCATGCTGCTCTCAAATTGAAACAAGTAAATTTGAAGTTGAAGGTATTGTTAGCATTAAAACTGATGTGGGTTGGAGCATTTGAAACATATACATTCATTTTGTAGGTTCCACTTTGATACTATATATAGCAGTAAAATGTATTCACGGAACAACATAGAATAGGAATTGGATTATGAATTAAAATGAATCTATAAATATGCTTTTTAAAATCTTTTAGAAGCCCCAAGAATCACCATAGTTTAAATGTGACTGTGTAGATTTCTAGAGTCCATCCTATAGTTTTGCACAAAGTTTTTTGACGCCTAGAGGGACACTTACTTTCTGATAGTAAAGGGTTTTGTGAGAAGAACAGGCCTCTCTCACTTTCTTGCCCAAATGCCAAATTACCCCCCCCAAAAAAGTTTTCAAGAATTCAGTCTTCTTTTTATTATTAAGATGTTACTTTATTTTTTCTACCCCAGTGTTTTCTGGCATGTTCAGATTCTGCTTTTTTTTTTCCAGATCAACTGAGTGTCTAATTGGTTGCCACTGAAACTGACTGACTGGGTTAAGAAAGTGTGACTGGCCCAAAGTTATCCAGCCAATTTCCATGCCTAATGTAGGACTAGAACTCATAGTCTCCTAGTTTCTATACAGTGCCTTAACCACTATACCAGGGGTGTCAAACTCACGTTGTCATGGCGGCATCATGGGATGTATCGGGACTTTTCCCCCCCTTTGCTAAACCAGGCATGACGCATCAGCCCACGGGCCAAGAGTTTGGGAGCACTTTACCGAACAGGTTCTTTCTTATATAACAGGCTTTTTTATATATTTCAGTATCATTTTAATGTATCTGTTTACAATGTGTGCCACTGCTGCTCCAACCCAGTCTTCCAATTAAATCTCATTACAGTTCTGTTATGGATTCTAGCTAAATATAATTAATGCAATCAATCAGCATGTTCAATCTTCCCATTTGTGAATACAGCTATAATGCCTTTGACCTCTTTGGTGGTAAAACAGTCAAACATTATACAAATATGTAAATCAGGTGTGAGCTGCAGGTTTAAGTCATGAATTAACCATTCAACTAAGTCAGTGCTTATATGTTAAAATGTTTAATGTTGAGTTCTAAACTAGTGTGTGATTTAAGATAGCCTTCCTAGTGCCTTTCAGATTTGATAGAGGTCAACTCCCATAATTCCCAGGTAACCTACGTCTGAACCTTTCCATATAAATTTCCAATCTTGCAAGGGTTCCTTAAGGCTATCTTCATATTATGTGTGGCCCAATAGCTTTTAAACATGGATTATTAATAAACCGTTGTAGCTGAGATGAAGCCATGTTCAGAATCTAGTCAGTCTTCACTTATACCAGGTCTGTAACAATGTGATCGATCAGAAAAACAGAATAAGAGAGTTGGAAGGGACTTTGGAGGTCTTCTAGTCCAACCCCTTGCTCAGGCAGAAAACTCTTCACCATTTCAGACAAATGCTTGTCCAATCTCTTCTTTAAAACCTCCAGTGTTGGAATACCCACAACTTCTGGAGGCAAGTCGTTCCACTGATTAATTGTTTTGTCAGGAAATTTCTCCTTAGTTCTGGGTTGCTTCTCTCCTTGATTAGTTTCTACCCATTGCTTCTTGTCCTGCCCTCAGGTGCTTTGGAGAATAGCTTGACCTCCCTCTTCTTTGTGTTAACCCCTGAGATATTGGTACACAGTCCTGAGGATTTCCTTCCTGGTCAATGTAAAGTACTATTTTGGCAAACGTCTGTCTAAGAGGAAGAGTAACAGGATTTTTCTGTTTGTTTCCAGCATTGTGGTTATTCAGAGAGAGAAAGATGTGCTATGGCTAGTTGTCTGAATCCTTCCTTGCATGAGGGAAGACAATTATTGTTCTCACTGCTCAGGTTTTGGTATAATAGTATACTTTATCAAAGGACATGCATTACTTAGGAAATTTTTCTACAAGTCTAAAGTCTTCATCATGTGAGATACCTTCTGAATAACATTCCTTAATAACATGTGTTTTTAACTCTGCTTTTTTGAGATCTCTGCCTAGTAGATAGGAAATGACCACTCTAGTCTGTTCTGAGTTTCATCAGTCCCTGAAGCTTTGATATATTACTTATGAATGTTAATGTATAATACAGTAGAGGATGTATGACATCATGAAACAGCTACAGTATGCACTATAGCCCAGGGTAATTATTTTAGATTGAGAACCACAGTTGGCTTTTGAATGCAGAAGGGGACAACTCACTTGCCATAGACAACTCACCACAGCCAACTCACCACAGGACAATTCGTTGCAGGGCAATTCAACAAATTAATTATTTAAAATAATTCTAAAAATATTTTAATTTTTGTCCACCATTTTTTTTATATTAGTGTGGGCCTGGACCTGGACCTGCACTAAGTTGACCTGCAGTGAGTTGGCTGCGGCAAGTTGGCCTAGACCTTTTGAAGCAGGCAACGGACTTCTTTTGGCTGTTAGTCAAAATGGAAGTTACATAAATAATTGAAAAATACAATATTTCAAACATACAGAACTATGCTAAATGTGTTCATGCCATAATTAGGAAAGCTGTTAAGGAACAAAGTTCATTGCCAAGTATATATGATTACCAAGTTATATAATGACACTTTACTTATCATGAATTCAAACTTTTTATTTTTTTTCATCCCACTTTTGGGCAGGAGGAAAGATTCAGGCCATTTGCTTGTGGCCTCCTCAGAATTAGGGATTCCACCAGGAGGTACACTTTAGATCAGGCATGACCAACCCTTGACCAATGGGCTGCATAGAATCCTAGACAGCTAGTAATGCAGTCTCACAAATTCATAAATTTTTAACATAATGATGTGACTCCTATATATTAACTATATCATATATTTTATATGCAGCACAAAACAATTCCTCTTTACTCAGTGAAGCCCAGGCAAGTCAAAAAAATTAGGCATCCATACTTTAGAGGAAAGTGAATATAACCTGGATTAAAAAAAACAGTTTAAGTATTTGCAATACTTGAACATTAAATATGCTGTACATGAAGCATCTACATCAGGGATGTCAAACCTGTGGCCTGTGGGCCAGATGCATCACACACTGGCCACGCCCACCCCCATTTTAGCAAAGGGGGAAAAAGTCACATACATCATGTGATGATATTGTGATGCCACGTGTTTGACACCCCTGCTCTACATGACAAAATCATACCATTTCCTTATCTACTGCTTAATCTGCAAGTGAGATTAAAACAATTATTCTAGTGAGTAAATGAGGGAGGAAAGAAGAAAGAGGGCAGTCTTCTTGCCTGCAACACCTGCTTCAGCCAATGGTTGATGGTCAATCGTTGATAGTCAAACATTGGCTGAAGCAGCTGTTTTAGGCAAGAAAATTGAGAAGCAGACTGGGCCTATGAATGGCATGCAGATGTTTGCCTTTTTAAATGGCCTCCTGCCTTTGGACACAGCGAAGAATCAGATCTCACTAGGTTTATTTGCTTTTTGGTCAATTTCTGTATAGGACA
Organism: Naja naja; assembly: GCA_009733165.1. NCBI lineage: Eukaryota > Metazoa > Chordata > Lepidosauria > Squamata > Elapidae > Naja > Naja naja. The sequence continues at coordinate 158,922,031 of CM019148.1, forward strand.
TTAGGAGGGGATGGCATAATGGATCTATCTTTGACAGTATGCTTTGGGGAGCTAAATCCATTGGGCAGTTTGGACAGAAACTGAGGTGTAACCATTCCATAAATTCTACGGTCTGAACTTCTAGAGAACTTTGGAGAATAGATAAGTGCTGAAGAAATGCAGCTTGAATAATTCATATGAGCAAAATTTCTACAAGATGAAGGGCAAAATAGGAAAGAAACAAGGACAGTGATATAGTAAAGTTAGCAGAAAATGTATAATTCTCAGGTTAGAATATAGGCAACAATTTCATATTTGTGAACAAAATTAGGTATTTACAGTTTAATTTGGCTTTCATAACATATGGAGATTTCCCACTGCTGTCAAATTAAATTCTCTACAAAAGATTAGGGACAAATGGAATTAGTATGAAAAATTTATCAAATGTTCTGGGATCAATGGATGAAAAACTCTATTTAAATGTCACTTCTTGTTGTAAGTAGGTTTTCTTGCGTGATGTGTTAAAATAATACATGCTTGTTTCTGTACAATGTGCTCCAGTTTCATACTAATCTGAAACAAAGAGACAAAATAATAATATTGTAAAGCATCTGGCAGTGATAATTTAATTTATCTTAGTTTTGGTAAATATCTCTTGGGCATCTGTTGTAAGTAGAAGTCAGGAAAAAACACATAAGTTAATATCATGAATGATAATGGCATGAACAAAACAGCAGCCTCAGATAACAGACAACAGATAATCCAACCTCCTGCCCAAGCAGGAGACCCTGCACCATTTCTGACAGATGGGAGTCCAATTTCTTCTTGAAAGTCTCAAGTGATGGTGCTCCCACAACTTCCGAGGGCAAGCTGTTCCATTGGTTGATTTTTCTCACTGTCAGAAAGTTTCTCCTTATTTCCAGGTTAAAACTTTCCTTGTTCAGTTTCCATCCATTATTCCTGGTCTGGCCTTCAGGTGCTTTGGAAAATAAGCTTGACCCTCTCCTCTCTGTGGCAGCCCCTCAAATATTGGAAGACTGCTATCATGTCTCCCCTTGTCCTTCTCTTTACTAGACTAGCCAAGCCCAGTTCTTGTAACTGTTCTTCGTATGTTTTAGTCTCCAGTCCCCTAATTATCCTGGTTGCTCTTCTCTGTACTTTTTCTAGAGTCTCAACATCTTTTTTATAGTGTGGTGACCAAAACTGGATGCAGTACTCTAGGTGTGGTCTTACTAAGGCTTTATAGAGTGGCATTAGTACCTCACTTGATCTCGATTGTATCCCTCTGTTAATGCAACTTAGGATTGCATTAGCTTTTTTGGCTGCTGCTGAACACTGCTGGCTCATATTTAGCTGGTTGTCCACTAAGACTGCAAGATCCTTCTCACAGTTACAAGACAACAGAATTCTATTGTAATCACCATTGTATTGGGTATATGGCTGCTTACTGATACCAATCCCTGGAACAACAGACTGACTTTTTAAAAATGTGTAAGTAAATCTGAGCTTTAAAAGATTTTAATAACCTAACTCTAAAACTTTCAACGGGGCCCCGTGTAGTTCATAAAGGAAAAGATTGCCCATGTCCAGGTGTGTCTGACTCTACAGGCTATACTCATCTCTGTTTCTTGGCTGAGGGAGCCAGTGTTGTCTGAAGATGGTTCTGTGATCATGCAGCCAGCATGAGTATACGCTGAGGAACACAAAACACTGTTACCTTCTCACCAGCATGGTATCTATTTATCTACTCACATTTGCAAGCTTTCGAACTGCTAGGTGGACAGGAGCTGGAGCATCTCAAATCTGGGCTTTCAGCTTGCTGACAAGCTCAGCATCTTTAACTGCTGAACCTCGCACCTTCCAATGTAGTTCAGACATAAACATAAACCTGAGAAGAGAAGATGAGAAGAAATTAAATGTTATTAGCTCTGAATGTCTGTACAACAGAAATGTCTATTTTTACAAGAAGTATTTTAACAGTACAGTTTCTATAGGTTGGATATGTTCTGTTCTAAAGTTCTTCTGTTTAGAGAGGTGGAATTTCTTATGGTTTGAATGCCCCAATCTGCTTTCAGGAGGCTCAGGAGTTGATGGAGGTGCTGTATTGTACATGTTCTTTGCCATACAAACTAGAAAGGATTTACAGAGCATTGTACAATCAGGTACAAATAATTAGATGAGATGCAGTCATCTGTACTATACTAGTTCCTATTTGTTCACATTAAAGCCAAGGTGAGCTATTCTAAAGCAATGCTTAAAGAAGCTTATTAGATTATTTTTAAAAATATGTACATATTTGCATTTTACTTTTCAGGTTCTTATGCTCTCCCCACAAGTAGCTTATGCATATGAAAACAACGTGAACCAAACTGAAAAGTTTTAAATTGAATACTTAAAAAAAACATTGGAAAGGAAAACAAGTGGGACTTGGAGACATTCCACAAAATACATGTTGTGTTTAAAGTTATAACACAAGTGGCTGGAACAGAAAGCAAATTCACATCATTCTTGTAAGGGTGAAGAGGCATATCAGCACTGCGGAAATGGACAGATCTATGTAGCAGGGTTTTTTTTCTTTTATGACCTTGTAATACCTTGCTTCGGGGTGGGGTCAGGGTGACTGAATGGAGCTGAATTTACTGGCCGGATGCCCTTCCTGTTGCCTATGCGAAGTTTGCAGTAGATATTTTCTCTTTGCACTCTGATAGAGAAACATCTATTGCTACCTAGATTAAACTCTCAACCTTCCAAGTGGGAGGCAGGCATCTTCATTTCTAGGCCACAACACCGCTGTCAGATCTATGTAGCAAATTATCTGTAAGTAAATGTTGGCATATGAATAGTTTCTCAAATGAGCACATTTTCTCCAGTTTCTAAGATAAACAAATAAACACAAGGGCACTTAGCTATCCCCTCAGTTCTGATTTAATATTTTTAACAAAGAGTTTGTCTATGAATAGAAAAAGAGCAATTGTATCAATTAAAATTTTAGTGATTTTAAGCTTATTTTGTTACAATTCTAATGTTTACTTTAAAAGCACAAGGGATGCTTTCCACTGATAAGGGATGAGATCAAAGGAAAGGAGGCAAAGGTATAAAAGAAACATTTTTCTTTTTTTTTTACAAAACTTTATTAAGTAAATTATTTAAAACATTGGACATGGTGTAATCATCCCAACAATCCTGGCTGTCACACATTTTATGGCATAAGATACATACTTTAAATACATTTATACAGCTATACATTTCTATAGCATTTCCCAGTTTCAGTCATCCATTCTGCCATCCCTATTCCCTTTTGATTTTAGATCCGTCCTTTTTTCCCCACCATTGATAAAATTTATCCCATATTTTATAGTAGTCTATGTCATCCTTATCTTTCATTTCACAAGTTAATTTGTCCATCTCAGTGCATGACCATATCTTTTTTATTACATCATTTTCGTCAGGAATTTCTTTGTTTTTCCACATTGCGAAGGCTAACTTTGCTGCTGTAATCACATGTATTATTAGATATATCTCCTCTTTATTGTATTTTTCTATTATAATTCCAAATAGGAAAAACTCTGGTTTGAATTCTATTTTATGATCTAGCATTTCCTCAAGCCATTTCTGGATTCTCTACCAAACTCCTTAGTTTTCCTACATTTCCACCATACATGATAACATGATCCATATTCTTTGGTACATTTCCAGCAGTTGGATGGTGTGTTTAGGTACATTTTATACAATTTTGCTGGTGGAAGATGCCACCTATAAAACATTTTATTTAGGTTTTCCTTATACGATGTGGCTAATGTTATTTTGTTATTTCTTTCCCATAACGTTTCCCAATTATCCAAATTAATACCATAGCCAAAAAAATTTGCCCATGCCAACAGTGTTTCTTTTACCTGCTCTTCCACCATCTTAAAATCTAATAAATATCTATATATTTTTCTTATCAATTTATCCACTGTACCGAGTAAAATGTTATCCAATATTGTAGGTTGTCTACTAATCCCCCATTCTTTCCTGTCTTGGCCATACCTTGGCTGAATTTGTAAGTAGGCCCACCATTCCAATTCTATCCCTTGGTCTTTCAATTTCTGTCTTGATTTTAATCCTCCTGCCTCATTTATAATCTCTTTGTATGTAATAACTTTCTCTTGGCTACAGAAATTTGGATAGACTAAAGCTTCCAGTGTAGATAACCAAACTGGGATTTCTATATATATATTTGTTTTTTAATTTTATTCCATACCAAATGTAATGCCTGTCTAATCTGTTGTCATTGGAAATACCTGTGGGCATCATGTCTGCCATACCATAAGAAGGCATGCCAGCCTAGTTGAAGATTATGTCCTTCCAATGCTAACAATCTTCTATTTTCTAATGTTATCCAATCTTTTACTCAAGTTAAAGATGCTACCTGATAGTATATTTCCCAATCTGGGAGACCGAAACCCCCTCTTTCTTTGGCATCTTGTGATGATTTTAATTTAATCCTAGGTTTTTTCCTTTGCCAGATAAAATTTAGAGTTATATTATTCAATTCACCAAAGAACTTATTATCTAATTTCACAGGTATATTTTGAAAAAGGAAGAGTAGTTTTGGAAGGACATTCATCTTTATTACTGCTATTCTACCCATCAAAGATAGCCTTAGATTTCCCCATCTTTCCAGATCTTCTGATATGTGTTTAATTAATGTAACATAGTTGTCTTCCCTGATTGTTGTACATTTTGCCAATATTTGGATCCCTAAATATTTTATTATTATTTATTTATTTTATTAGACTTGTATGCCGCCCTCTCTCCCTAAAGACTCAGGGCGGCGAACAGTAAAAAAAAAACCAGTACAAATTACAATAAAAAAAGCATTAAACAAATACAAGCCTAATCAGTATTATACAAAATTTAAAATTAATTAAAACAAATACTAAAAACCAACCCGCACCCCCCGAGGTCAGTCCACACCGGCCTGACTTCAGGTCCCAGTGGAAGGAGCGGAGATTGGGGGCCAAGCAGAGGTCCACGGGGAGTTGGTTCCACAGGGCGGGTGCTCCCACAGAGAAGGCCCTACCCCTGGGCACTGCCAGTCGACAATGCCTAACCCAGGGGTGGGCAAACTTTTTGACTCGAGGGCCACAATGGGTTCTTAAACTGGATCGGAGGGCTGGAACAAAGGTGTGGATGGAGTGTTTGTGTGAACTAATATAAATTCAAAGCTAGATTACTTCACGTAGCCTTCTGGGAGAGCAAGAGAACCCTCCACTCTTTCGGCTCCACGGGCCGGATAGAACAGCTGAACGGGCCGGATCCGGTCCCCAGGCCGTAGTTTGCCCACGGCTGACCTAACTGAGGCCCTGCCTGTGGGAGCGTACCAGGCGATCGGAATGTGATGCTGGCAGGAGGCGTTCCCGCAAGTACCCTGGACCCAAGCCATGTAGGACTTTGTAAGTTGTTACTAACACCTTGAATCTCACCCGGAAGGCAACCAGCAACCAATGCAGGTCGCGCAGGAGGGGTGTAACATGGGAGTATCAGGACACCCCCATCAGCTGCATTCTGCACCAGCTGCAACCTCTGGGTGGTCCGCAAGGGCAGTCCCATGTAGACAGTGTTGCAGTAGTCGATTTGGGAGGTGACGAGCACATGAGTGACTGTCCGTAGGGCGTCTCGGCTCAGGTAAGGGTGGAGATAGCGAACCAGCTGAACCTGGGCAAAGGCCCCCCTGGTCACAGCTCCCACCTGCTCCTCCAAACCGAGCTGTGAATCCAGGAGGACATCCAGGTTCCATGCCCTGTCCACGGGGGGCAACACCTCTGCCCCCATGACCAAAGATGGTATATCCTGAGTAATCTGAGATGCCGGCACGTACAGCCACTCAGTCTTTGCCGGGTTGAGTTGGAGCCTGTTCCTCATAATGTTCTTCATAATTTTATTTTATTCACTGTCTGGATGCCCATTATATTGGTTAATAGTTCTTTTTGTTTATTCGTCATATTCTTCATAATTATTTTAGTTTTTATTTATTTATTTTCAGTCCTGCAATCTCTCCATATTCTTCTAATACTTCTATAAGCTTTGGTCCTGATTGTTGTGCTTTTTTTATGGTATATCCTAAAAAAAGTTGGTTGACAAATCAAATGTCCATCCTTCCTTCCTTCTTTTTCACTCAATCAGGTGACTTGGACATGTGATGAATTAATCTTAGGAAAAAAGGAAGGAGAAAATCTTCAGTTTAACTTTTATTCATTCATTCATTTTTAAACTGAAAGTTATACTTGGAATTTCTAGCCAAGACTAAATTAACTGATAATCTCATTTTATAGGCCATCATATAAAACCAAACTATTTATTTTCTACTTCTTGCTAATGTTTCATTCTTTAAAAAATGCATGCATGATGGCTGCATCCATTCCACAGTACAGAAATTCATTTTTGAAATGACCAATTTGTCTTTTTCTCATTCATGGAACTTGAAGGAGTTCTGAAATCTAAATCTATCCAATTTTGCAATTTCTAGCACTTTACTTTATTCTGAACTTCCAAGTGGAAAGGCCACTTTTCTTAAAGTATCCATTTCTCTTGGGTATCAATAAATCCAATGGATGATTAAAAATGTGGCAATTTATTATATAATGGAATCACCAAGTCCTCATAATACTGCCTTTTCATTTCTCCTTGAAGCCATTCTTCTGTGCCAAGTTTTCATCATAGTTACACATGATCTACAAACCACTTACAAATATCCATTGTGTCACTTTCTGCAAGAATGCAGCCAGAAAAATAATGAAGTGATGAGAATATTTGCTAGATATAGTAAAATGTCAGGATAGCTTGTTATCACTTCTTGCACAAGACTTCAGTGCCACTAATGGACCATATAAATCCATGTGAATCTATGCATTCTAGTGATTATAACATAACAGAATTTATAAATATCATCTACTTGGCAGCAGGAAGAAGATAAATAGCTTCTGGTTCAAAATTTGAACTAATAGTAAGTGGCATGTATCCAGAGATGCAGAATGAAGTATTACCCCATCTGAAATCATTTGCACAATTTCATTTGTTCAGGATATGGAATGCTACATAAAAATTGATGTTTAGAAAAATAGATTTTTCCTTAATATTTGTATTTAATGTTACAATATTTGGTTGCTATTTGTAGTTCTACATTTGATGTTAATCACAAGGCCAAGGGGAGATTACAAATATTCCTTAATTGGTGACCACAATTGGGACTAACAACTCTGTTGTTGAGTGAAAGAGTCCCTTAGTGAAACTGCAACTCTGCTTATAATCTTACTTCACCTTTCCTTTGTTTTACACACTCACATGCTAAACAAACAGGAACAAAGAGAGAAAATGAAATAGAGAGAAGGAAAATAACAAAAATGAAAAAAAAACATACAATTATGACTTCCACCCATCTTGAAATATCAATTTTTTTTCTTCTTTCAACAAAAATATCCATATCCACCCGGCGGCGCGGGTGGTGATGGGAGTTTCCCGGTTCTCCCATGTTACCCCCCTCCTGCGCTGCCTTCATTGGCTACCGGTTGCGCTCCGGGTGAGATTCAAGGTTTTAGTGTTAACATTCAAAGTCCTTCATGACATGGGTCCCCAATATTTAAGGGAGCGGCTCCTGCCGACATCAAATGCCAACCACCCTGTGCGAGCACATAGGCAAGGACTCCTTGGGGTCCCATCGGCTGGCCAATGCCGGCTGGCGGTCCCCGACGACGAGCCTATTCTATAGCGGCCCCAGACCTCTGGAACCAACTTCCTGGAGCTCCGTCTGGCCCCTGACCTCCGCACCTTCCGCCATGACCTGAAGACCTGGTTGTTTAACCAATCCGGGTTGTGATTTTCTGGGACGGGATGGTTTTATGGGATAGTTTTAAGGGATTTTATGGGTGTACTGTAATTGTAATGGGGCTTATTTTAGTTTAATTTGCTTTTAAATTATTTATTGTTGTTGTTGTTTTTATTTGTAAGCCGCCCCGAGTCTTCGGAGATGGGGCGGCATATAAGTCCCATTAATAAATAAATAAATAATAATAAATATAAGTCTTTATTCTTTTCTTTGATCAAACTAGTCAGCTTCACTATTTCTGCAAGGTCAGTTAATTTTATTATCCAGTTTACCACTTTAGGCATTTCATTGCTTTTCCAACGTTTATGCATACAATAATCTTGGCACACTTATTATATACAATATTAATTTCCCATATTTCTTTTCTAATTCCTTGCCCATAAAGAATAGACAGTAAGTATCATTCTGGTTTCATCATGAAGTTGGTCCATAATGTCTTTTGCATCATTGTATAATTGTATATTCTCTTTTTCTTTTTCAAAAATATCCATAATTCTTAAGCCTTTAATTTTGATCCTGTTTTCTTTACAGCAACCAAAATTTGATAACCCTAACTCTGCATTTTCCAACATAAATTGGGGTGTAAAATGTAACAGGATTTCTCTTGAGTGGGGCGTCCTTTGTTAAAACAATGCCATCTGATGGGACCCAGAGGTATTGTGGCCTCTGCCCTCTAGAATGATCTTCCACCAATATAGGGCTGCAGTGGTGGGATTCAAAAAATTTTACTACCGGTTCTGTGGGCATGGCTTGGTGGGGCATGGCAGGGGAAGGATACTGTAAAATCTCCAGTCAGATGTGGCTTTTGCCGGTTCTCCGAACTACTCAAAATTTCCACTACCAGTTCTCTAGAACTGGTCAGAACCTGCTGAATACTACCTCTGCAGGGTTGGTCCCAACTCTTTTGTTCTTTAGGAAGGAATTCAATATTTGGCTTTTTCTTCAAATACAAGGACCAGAATGATTGGAGTCTTGTCTGCTGAAGGGTACTTATTATAGTAGTGAATTCCTGACCACCTATTAAGAGTTTTGTATGGAATTTATTTGAAACAATTCATTTTGTTTTGTCTTTTGGTTAATTGTAAGTCACCCAGAGTCACAGTGTTCAATTTGGGCAGCCGTATAAATGTTTTCAATAAAAATAGGTCTGTGTGATTGCACTATTTTAATGCATTCCTGTGTATTTCTTCCTCTGCAGATATAAATACCACACTGAGATCAATAGAAGTTAAGTTTTTTTTTTTAATGTCACAAAAATAGCCAACATTTTAGGTACCTGATTGTTAGCTATATGGGAGAAAATAGCAATGGGATTCTTATTTTAGCTAAGGTAGATAGATGAATAGGCACACGACATTATTAAAGAACACCCAGGCTCATTTTATTATCACTTACTCCAATCACACAATCAGTTGAGGCAGACAGATCCCACAGTCCCAGTCAACAGGAAGAGGAAGAAATGGCAATATCCACAAACACCTCTCACTCAAACACTGCAACAACACTGGAATACTTGGAGACCTGCTGAATTTAAAGCCACAACAAAGTTCTATTGATTTAAAGTGTGCAATTGTTCCCATGTTCACACAATCTCAGTCACACCTCACTCACCCAAATTCTATATGCTCACTAGGCACTATGATAGCTAGAGGAATGGAAGCGTCCAAGTCCAGGACAAGTTAAACAACTAGTGTGCCCCAAGCCCCTTTTTAATCCCTAAAGTTCTTATTTCCTTTATGTGTAAATTCAGCAGTTTTCAATGGGATTAAGCTTTCTCTGTGCTTTGCACAACCTTCTCTTTGTTCAGCTTCAGATGTCATTTTTTTGTATGCTTTGGGCACTTAATAATTTGGTTCGTTTTTTCATCTAATTCAAAGGCATATTTATCCTTTCTGTATATGAACTCAGCTCACTTTTAAATTATGGACATTATTGTCATTGTCAGGCTAATGTCCCAATGGATGGATGGATGGATGGATGGATGGATGGATGGATGGATGGAATAAATATAATAACATTGTTTTGACAGAAGTACATCAGATCTATAGTATTTTTACCCCAGTTTAGTTAATTATATAAAATTATTAACTTCCATTTTCTAAGATCAGTATTAGGTACTTTCATATATTGAGTATCAAGCATATTTTCATCTATTGAACACAAATATGAAGAACCAAAACAGAGGGCTACTTGGTTTTAGAAGCTATTATTAAAAGTCTTTTGAATAAATCATTGCTATTGGTTCCTTTCCCTTTTCAAGCTCACCAAATTCAAAACTATTTTCAATCTAGTGTTTCAGTGGTTAAAATTAGAGTAACAAGTACAGCAGATCATATTAAACAAATAATAGCAATGTAATTGAATTGCATTAATTATTAGAGAAGAAACAGCAATATTTGTAACATTAAAATATGAAATTTGCATTATTTGCTTGTCATGAATCACAAGAGAAGTTAATGGTGTCATTATATGTGATGGCACTGTAATTCCTATGACATTATAATTTCTATGACTTTGTCTAATGCAAACATACCTGTAAAAGTTCTTTATCTTCTTTGCAAACAATCCATTTTATGCTTACTGAGAAGTAGATTTTGCTGGATTCAGTCAGGCTATCATCTAAGTTGAGGGACAGTTTTATACATGGGCAATTAAAGGAGAAGCTTCTCTTTTCTAAGCATTATGAGATAAGAAGACATTACAAAAATGATATTGCCGTTTTTGCACTGTACCTGAAAGAGAACCCAACAGATGGTGGAGAAAACAGTTTTCTTGAAGATACTTGTGATGACCCGTAGTCTCTCAAAATAACCCAAAACATGAATTAAAGTCCTGCAATGCCTTCAACTTAACTGTTTTATTAGTCAAAGTTTAAAGTCCCAAAAGTAAATAATGAGGCAAAAGGAAAATAAGAACAAACCGTCTCGGCGAGAGTTCCAAAGCAAACCAAGGTAAGTAATCATACGTTCCAAGCAGATAACTGGGGAAAGTCCTTGGAAAAAACACCAACAAATATAAACCTCCTTCAAAGGAAACACTAACTTTGACTCCAGCAATTCTGACTACGCAGTTACAAACTTATATACATAGCTCCCAGCTGTAAGCCCTGAGGAGGATCATGGCCCTCTCCTCCCGAGTAGACCACGCTTTTCCCTGATCCTCTCCTCCTTGCATTCCCTGGGATGGATAGGAGATGGGCCTGGATCCTCCTCTGATTGCTCAGCCAGCCTTTGCCCTTCCCCAGCCTCCTCCACCACCTCTCCACTCCCACTCCCTGTTGGCTGTTCCTCCTCTTCCTTGGAGTCAGTCTCCACCAGGGGCATGACAATGCTGTAGATGTAACTGAATTCCATTTTAGGAGAACTTTGTCTTTCACATGATTCTTGGCTACTCCATTGTATTGTCCAGGCACAGTTAAATGACTAGCAATAAACTGGCAGGGAGGAAATGAGCATCATTTGAGGTAAGGAAATGTCACCCCAGATGTTCAAGGTTGATGTGGCTCTGTCCTTGCTAAATGCCATCATCTTTCAAGAAAAACAATCATCTTATCTACTGGAGATTTGATGGCTTTTTAAAAAATGTTCTCTCACATTAAGTATTTTAAGTGTAAAGATAATTAGTCCTAATGTTGGGAAAGACTGGAAGCAAAAGGAGAAGGGGACAGCAGGAGATGAGATGGTAAGATAGTGTCAATGATGCAACAAATATGAGTCTGGGAAAACTACTGGAAACAATGGAGGATGAGGGCCTGGTGTGCTGTAGTCCATGGGATCACAAAGAGTTTTACATGACTTTGTGACTGAACAACAACAACAACAACAGTGAAGGTAATAACAGCAACAGCAGCAATAATAATAATAGTAATTTCAGTCATTAACCAGTACAATATATAAATATCATTAAACATTTTTTAAAAAACTCTAGAACCAGTATAGATAGCATATAACATAATGAAATTACGAAGTTCATCAAAAAATCTACAAAACTAGATTTAATTTAATTTAAAGGAATTAAGAGGATTGAGATAAGCTAATTAGCCAATTAATTACAGTGCATGTGCAGTGTATTTGGCTATTTGGACCTAATGCTATTATTGACTAGGTTTTTGGATAGCTCTGGAGCAAAAACTTGCCACTTGAGCTGTAACATCAGGAGAACCATGCTTCGGTAGAAACAGAGATAGGATTTGTACAGTTTGTTCATGAGTGGAGCAGTCCTCTGACTCTTTTTTCACTTATAAAGAGGAACAAAGAATGCATGCCAAAGATTCCATAGATTCTGTGTTTCTCCTTCTATGCGTGGGCAGACTCTTTTGGAATAAGGGGCCTTGTGGTTTGTGCTACTGCAGAAGAAAGGGATTAGGGTGTGCCCTAGAAAAAGTCCATCTGTATTTGTAGAAGGCTAATTTATATAGGTGTTTAGCAGGAGTTTGGGGTGGGTGGGCACTTCCTTTCTCACATGTTAAGAATCTAAGACTTGTGACAAATCTTTCTGGAATTCCATATCAGTTGTCTTTGGTTTAATTATATTCACAGCATTGCCATGAGATTTCATAAACTGAAGTGAGAAATCGTATGTAGTAATTTTTTTCTCACAGGTGAATTGCCAAGTGTAGGGCCTTGGTGGTGCAGGCTGTTAATAGCCTAGCACTTAGTTCCAGCTGCCTGTAATTATTGCAGGCTCGAATCCCACCAGGCTCAAGGTTGACTCAGCTTTCCATCCTCTCGGGGTAGATAAACTGAGGACCCAAGATTGTTGGGGGCAATAAGCTGACTTTGTAAAAATGCCGCTTAGTAATAAGCAGGCATATACAATGGAAGGAAGGCTATTGCTGAGTGCATTGGATTGTATCCCAAAAATTGTAAGCCGCCCTGAGTCTCCGGAGAAGGGCGGGATATAAATATGAATTTTTTTTAAAAAGTGTCTTTGTACTTGTCACTAATAGTGGTAGTAAGCCACTGGGGTTTAATAAGACTCTAACCCAAGTTAGCAGAATTCTGTACTAGATCTGAGACTCAACACCTGACACTTCTGTTTCTAGTCTCCACGTTGTGTCATCCTGGGGCACTATAATAGCCCAAAGGAAATTTGAGCAGATGTGTTCTTCAATTGTAAAATGACAGAGTGGACCTTGAATACTTTACATTAATTGTGCAATTAACCAGTTTTGACATTTCTGCCCTAAAGTCCTTTCTCTGTCTCTCACACAAAACCTCTTTCAGGTATACCTCAACTTTTTGTAATTACCATTACCTCAGGTAATGTCCCACAATGTTGTAGGTAACTGGAGAGAAGTCATATGCCTCTTCCTTTTCTGGAACTTTGTTTTTTACTTCTGAGTATAATCTAAAGCTTTTGAATTACATCCTGGTCTCCCATCCAACTACTAACCAATCTCAACCCTGCTTAACTTCCATGCCCTGACAAAGGATGGCCAGGTACTTTACCTGCTGAGATATCACACAAAGATCATAATGGAAAAATAGCCCAAGGCTAGCTATTTCAGTTAACAGCTCACTTGAAATCTCATGATACTCACTAAATCCAATCGTTCTGCCCAATAAGGCAATATAAGACACCTATGACTTATTATGTAACATTGATTTCCTAGCCTGACTGGTTGCTACTGCCTCATTTTCCCTGCACAGTAGTAAGTAATTTACAACTTTGCCCTTAATGAGGCACAGTTTAAGCAAAGACAAAACCATTTTTTGCAATTTCACAGTATTTTATGGTTCCACAGATGGCCTCATAAATCCTACTAATTAATTCTTAAGGGTTTTATTCATTTGATTCTTATTTACATTGCAAAAGATCAGGTGCTGACTACATTCTGACTTTTGGCTAAGGATAGCAGGTAGACATGGGGAAACGTGAATGTCCAAGCCACAGGATAAAAACTGGAGGGTAGTGCCAGAATCAGAAATCTATAAAACCTAATCAGTATGATGTCTATGTCTTTTTGAAAAACAGGATATTGGTCTGAGTTCATAGACAATGAGGACGAAGCTTTATTTCAAGTGCTGTTGCAAACATCAAACAAGATGTTTGGTTTCCCCTGCTATGGAACAGAAAAGTCATAATTAAAAAACCAAGTGCGTCATCAGCTCTCATCTCCCTCTTCCTTCCCCACCCTCACCCCGACAAATTATTATCTGAGAAGCTGAGTCACAACTGAAGGAAAAAGATTTTAAAGAATGTAAAATGGCATGAATTTGTGATTCTTTTTATACTTTCTGGGAGAATAGACTTTCGGGGGGGGGCAGGCTGGTTTTTAGGTTTTTTGCAGCATGCAATAATATGTGAGACTTAAGACACTTATAAATGATTGAAAATGCTTTTTTTCCAGATCATATCATGTTGTTCATTTGTACTCTCTTGACTGAATGGAGGAGCAGGTATATAAGAGTTCAGGTTTTTTTTAAATTCTCTTAAATTAGCAAACATATCTAATACTCCTATTTCTCCCAACAACAACCCTGTGAGATGAGTTGGGCTGGGAGAGTGACTGACCCAAAGTCACCCAGCTGGCTTTCATGCCTAAGATGAAACTAAAATTGCCAGGAGATCTTACATTTATTTATTTGTTTGTTTGTTTGTTTGTTTATTTATTTATTTATTGGACTTGTATGCCACCCCATCTCCGCAAGGACTCGGGGCGGCTCACAACTAAAAACCAACAATCAATTAATTACTAAAAAACTATTAAACAGTTACAAGCCCAATCAGACTAAAACCACAATACAGATTATAAAATTTAAAAATTTAAACCCCCCCAAGAGGTCAGCCCAGCCCATCATCTAAGCTAAACATTAATCAGAAATAGTTCACAGTAAAGACATCAAAATTAATATTCAAAATTGCTTCACTGTATTGCCATGCCAAATAATATTTTAAAATGCTGTGTCCCAAATTATAATTTAAAGCTTATATTTTTAAAAAAAGCTTTAAAAGACAAATAGCTAGATACCTCACATGTCCACCCACTATGGAGGGGGTAAAATAAACTGCCCATCATCATCCTTTGTCAAAGCGGAATAAGAAATTGCACATCTGCAAACACTGAATTCTTAGTTCAAAAATATCAGCAGTTTAAAAATATATGGGGTGCTATTCACACCCACCGTTAATTGCAATGCTGTTTGATAGCATCCTTGTTCTTGTGGTGAAGAAGTCACTTTAGGGAGGGGGAGGAGGATTAAGTGGTTTATCCTACCTCCAATTTCCACCTTTATATTTCATTTTTTAAATAAAAAAAGTCATAAAACATGTTTTTCACGTTTTGCTTCAACCACAAAAATATCTAAAGTCAGTTTTGCCTTCACATTACACCAATGTTTGGACCACATTGCTAGTTTATCATAATGCTGTGATGTTTTAAGAGGCAGATAGAAGAAACTCCAGCCACATAATTTGTGTGATTTGAGAAATCCATATAAATACCTGTCTACACCAGTATAAATGGTACCCAAGTTCAAGTCCTTTAAGGAACTCCTTAAAACTTTCCAGAAAAAAGAGAAAGGGAGCTTTTGAGCAATCCAACATTTCATACTGAAGTTCTGTTTTTCTTTATTTTCCTTTTCCCTCCTTTCAAAAACCAAGAATACCTAGAGTCCCACTGAGCTTAAAGGGCCATCTTAACCAAAAATATAAACTGACTGGGGAAAGGCACTTAAAGCTAATGCACAGCATGACAAACAAGACAATGGGGAGCCCTGCCAAATGGGATGACAAGGCTCTGCTTGTGATCCAATAATGGACCAAATAACTACACTAAGTAGCACTTTAGTCAAGCCTTCCTTGGGATCATTAATCCATCATTTCACACAAACGGATGTATAAGCCCCAGTGCAGAGAGCTCACCATCTTTTAATATAAAACAGATTCACCTCAGTTAGACAAATGTAATCTCAGTCCACCCACCCACTTCTTAATCCATTATCCAAAGCTCGGCTCAGTGACTTATTGCAGTCAAGTGCTATACAACTTTTCAAAATTATAGGATAATAGTGCCAGAAAATAAGTGCTAAGATTAAAGCTTTGCAAAAGACATCTCTCCTGAAGAGGAGGAGGAAGTTCTTTTAGGGGCAATGATGAGGTGATTCTCAACTCTTAAAAATCCAGACTCTCCCTTCTCCATCACCTCAGCTTGCCCAATCGACTAGTAACATGTTCCCATTGATAACAATTTGACTTAATCTCAGGGATAGGTTTCCTGAAATAGATGCCGCCAGTTACTGCCAATTATTAAACTAATAGTGGTTTAATTTCTCATCCCTGAATAAATTCTTAATTCTGAAATAAGCTGTCTTCAGCACAGTCCTGTGGATTTAAACTCATAATTTGAGGAAAATTACCAGATACATGTTGCAAATAAATTTCACTTAACCATGAAAACACAAGAAGGATAGTATAGTAAATTTCAAATTAAACCTAAGCTAAACCGAACACACTCCATCCTGCTGTGTTGTCTCCCTCGGGTGGGAGGGGGGGAACTGATGAGAAAGATAAGCAATAAGAATATATATTCCCAGCAGGGTTACTCAAAGCATAATGATTGTCCCAGTTGCTCAGGTAAAGCAAGGAGTCACCTACTGTATGTTTGGCTAGAGAGATATAGGAAAATGCTGGAGGCAGATGACCAGTCAGTGACAGTAGCAATATATCAATTCATACACTATGGGAAAAGACAATGGTAAACTACTCTGTTATGTATTAGCATACTTACTCATGATTGGTTGGTCCGCGGCAGTGGGAAATTGATGTCCAGGTGCCTGGAAGTGGTACGGGTCTGGATGGGGAGGAACAGGCTTCAGCTCAACCCGGCTAAGACCGAGTGGCTGTATGTACCGGCATCTCGAGTTATCCAGGATATTCCACCTTTGGCTATGGGGGGAGAGATGTTGCCCCGCATAGATAGGGTTCGCAGCTTGGGTGTCCTCCTGGATGCATGGCTCAGTTTGGAGGAGCAGGTGGGAGCCATTGCCAGGGGGGCATTTGCCCAGCTTCATCTGGTCCATGAGTTGCGCCCCTATCTGTACCGAGATGCCCTATGTACAGTCACTCATGTGCTCATTACCTCCCATCTGGACTACTGAAATGCTCTTTACATGGGGCTGCCCTTGAAGACCACGCGGAGACTTCAACTTGTCCAGAATGCAGCAGTGCGGGTTTTGGTGGGAGGGTTCTGATACTCCCATATCACACCCCTTTTGTGCTAGCTGCACTGGTTACCGGTTGCCCTCCGTGTGAGATTCGAGGTGCTGGTATTGACCTATAAAGCCCTTCATGGCTTAGGACCGGGGTATTTGCAGGGAACCCTGCTGCCAGTAACGGCTTCCCAACGTCCCATGCACTCCCATAGGCAGGGCCTCCTTGGGGTGCCGTTAGCCAGACAATGTTGGCTGGTGACCCCTAGGGGTAGGGCTTTCTCTGTGGGAGCACCCACCCTATGGAATCAACTGTCCCTGGAGCTTCGAATGGCCCCTGACCTCTGAACCTTCCACCGTGGCCTAAAAACATGGCTTTTCCAACTCACCGACTTGGACTGATGGAGGGGAGGGGATTTTAACAATAGTTTTATACATTTTTGGCTTAGTGAGATTTCATATTTAATTGTTTTTTAACTTTTGTACTGTTTCTTTTTATTATTGTAAGCCACTCTGAGTCCTTTGGGAGATAGGGCGGCATAGAAATCTCATTAAATAAATAAATACATACATACATACATACATACATACATACATACATACATTGAACGAGCGGTCACTGGCCACAGGCACGAGCACCCGACTGTAAAAAGGCTGCCGCGGTTTCTTCTGTGTTCAGTTCTGTTCAGCTCTAACAAGAAATAAAGGAAGCTAAATCAGTAAGCTGGCTTCCAAGAGTGTCTCCTTACCCGCAATCTAACACTGGTGCCGAGGATGGGATCCTGAGACCTGAGGAACCAGCAAACACATAGCGACAGAGGAAGTCTGGCAACACATCGAGATGAGATGGCTGGAACAAACACGCCACCTGCATCGTTTGATCCAACAACTGAAGATTGGGAATCATACGTTGATCGCTTCTACATGTTCCTTGAAGGGAACAACCTCATGAACATTTTGGAACAAAGGAAGAGGGCAATCTTCCTTACACACTGTGGCCCCACCATTTTTAAAATGGCCAAAGTGTTGTTGGCACCAAACGATGTTAAGACGATGGCCTGGCCAGACCTAGAAAGGGTCCTGAGGGCTCACTATACGCCACCAGTATCCTGCCTCACCAAACGACCTGAATTCTACCAGCGAGACCAGCAGAAGGTGAAAGCATCAGTGATTTCGTTGCAACACTGAAGGACATCGCCGGAGCGTGTGAATTCCTCAACATGGACGAGGCCATGAGGGATCAAGTAGTCCTGGGACTGAGAGATCTAAAAGTGCAGAGCAGACTACTGAGGAAGCCTAAGATAACACTCAAGGAAGTGATCGAAGAGGCAACCGCAGTAGAAGCAACCCAAAAATCGGTGGCCACCATGCGGAAAATGAATAAGGCACTACAGGAACCACCAAAAGACACCACCATCATCCACCACGAGGACGTCAAGTCCAAATCGGAAGACAATGAAGAAGACAAGTGGGACAATCAGCTCCACTCGGAACGAGATATGAGGGGCCAAAATGGGAAAAGAAAAGAGTTTCATTGTGCCGGCTGTGAAGGGAACCATCCACGCTCCAAATGCCATTTCCTAGACACCATCTGCCAACATTGTGAATGGCAGGGACACATTGCACAGGCATGCTGAGCAGCAAAGAACTATATCCCAAGACAAAGATGGAGCACACACCCCCAGGACAGAGAGAAACAACCAGGAAGCCATTGGAACCAAGCCACAAGAAACAGGCGAGGAAAAGAGGCCACCAATGGGACAGATGAAACACACCAGACGGTGACCGTCAGACACTCCAACATGACAAACGCCTGAAAGGTACATGTCCAGGTTACCATAGAGGGACAGATATGCAGGATGAAAGTAGACTCAGGCTCATACTTATCGATGGTATCCTGGGACACTATAAAAAGACTAATTCCAAACATAAGCAAGAAACACCTTAAAAGACAAACTCTAATGTTGAAAGACTACCAGGGGAACCAAATCCCTGTATTAGGCGTTGGACAATTCAGAGTAGCATTCAAAAACTACTCCAGAGTCCTGCCACTGACCATAGTAGACCGGGACTGGCCCAGTCTGCTGGGACTCAAATGGTTTGAACCATTGGGAATCAAAGTCACAGGGATAAACAGCATCAGCGAGATGGATTGGGAGGAGACCCTGATGGAAGAATTCCGAGACATATTCAACGGAAAGCTGGGCAAGTACTTGGGGTCCCCAATCTCCTTTAATCTAGACCCAACCATAGCCCCTATAAGGTTAAAAGCAAGGCGGGTTCCATTTGTGCTCAAACCTAAAATCGATGAGCAATTAGATAAACTCATTGCACAAGGGGTCCTAAGAACCAATTGACTGCAAAGTGGGAAACCCTGATTGTCATGCCAGTAAAACCAGATGGGTCTGTGCGCATCTGCAGAGACTACAAGGCAACCCTTAATCACGCACTCCAGCAAAGCACATACCCCATCCCAGTGGTACAACATCTATTGCATTCCCTGGGGTGGGGAAAAATCTTCGCAAAACTAGACCTCACACAGGCCTACCAACAATTACCAGTAGACCCCGAGACAGCAGAAGCCCAGATGATCGTAACACACAGAGGGGCATTCAAATGTAACAGATTACAGTTTGGGGTCAGCGTCGCCCCAAGCCAGGGGCATTCTAGAGCTTAACGCAACGCTTACTGCAAAGGATTAAAAGGGTGGTGCCATATTTTGATGATGTCCTTGTATCAGCCAAGGACAAAAGACAATTGCACGACCACCTGAGGGAAGTTCTAAGTAAATTCAAGGAAGTGGGGCTTAAGGTGAAAAGGGAGAAGTGCCAATTAGCCGCCAGCAGGGTTGAATTCCTAGGATATCTAATAGACAGCGAAGGAATCTACCCCACAGACAGCAAGGTCAGAGCAATCAAAGAAGCCCCCAGACCTGCGAATAAAACTGATCTGCAAGCTTTCCTAGCACTTATTAACTTTTATAACATATTCCTACTGCAGAAAGTGACAATTGCAGAGCGACTACAAAGGTTGCTTGACAAGAAAGCAGCCTGGTGCTGGGAGCAACGGGAAGAAACAGCATTCCAGGGAATAAAAAACCTGATCACACCCAACCGTGTACTAATACATTACAGCGAAACACTTCCAATAATCCTAACCTGCATGCATCACCTTTCGGCATCAGCACTATCTTCAGCCACATATTACCAATGGAAAAGAAGCCCCCATAGCATTCTACTCAAAAACTCTGTCAAAACCGGAGCGGAACTACAGCCAACTGGACAAGGAGGCATTGGCCGCTGTCACCAGAATCAAGAGACTCCACGAGTACATTTATGGGAGGAATTTCATCCTAGTCATGGATCACAAGCCACTCCTGGGCATCATCTCAGGAAACAAAGCCACACCAAACATTCTGTCACCCCAGATGATGAGGTGGTTGGAATTCCTAGCCACATACAACTACAAATTAATATACCGACCCGGAAGGGACATAAAACATGCAGACGCACTCAGCCATTGCCCCCTATCAAACATAGAAGAAGACCCAGTGCCAACCACATCTACCCTCCTAATAGAGACGCTAGAAAATCTACCAGCAACAGCAGCAGACATCGCGAGGGAAACGACAAGAGACAAAACCCTGGCGCGAATATTAAATTGGGTAGGGAAAGGTTGGCCAGAAACTGAGACCACCGAGGCCGCCAAACCGTTCTGGAACAGACAAACAGAATTTTCAATTCTTAAGGGGAGAGTACTATGGGAGGATTGTGTGGTCATACCTGAAGTCTTAAGGGAAAGCGTACTGGAAATGCTAAATGAGGGACACTAGGGTATTGTAAAAATGAAATCCCTGGCTAGGAGTTACGTGTGGTGGCCAGGGATGGACAAGGAAATAGGGGACTGGGTGGCAACTTGTAAATGCTGCCAAGAATCTAGGCCAACACCTCCCATAGCACCCAAACGTGAATGGGAAACACCAAGAGGGCCATGGTCAAGACTACACGTTGATTTTGCAGCCCCAACTAAAGGACATACATTTTTAATAGTCATGGATGCTTACTCCAAATGGTTAGAAGTAAGCATCATGCAATCCACCACCGCAGAAGCTGTCATTAGGCAGCTCAGGAGGCTTTTCGCAACACACGGGTTGCAGGATTTAACTGTATCTGACAATGGGCCCCAATTCACAGCAACACAATTCAAAGGATTTTTAGCACAAAATGGGATAAGACATGCACTAACAGCACCCAACAAATGGACAGGTGGAACGCATGGTACATTATACAAAGGAAACATTACAAAAGCTGCAGCCCGGGGACACACAAGAAAAGATAAACAAACTACTAAGCATACAGCATATAACTCCCAGTGCAACAACGAACAAGAGTGCAGCTGAATTATTAATGTGGAGGAAGCTAAGGTCACACCTAGACAGATTACACCCCACATATAACCCAGTAGATTCCTCCAGCAGAAGCAGGGGACCTAGTATATGCAAAAAATCTTACAGGGGACCCTTTGTGGATACCTGCGAGGGTGACCCAGATAACTGGGCCCCATTCATACAGGGTGGAAACGACAGATGGCAGAAGCTGGAAGAGACACATAGACCAGCTCAGAACCAGGGCAACGAGGGGTGACACAGACAGAACCATAGAAGAGGGGGGAGACCCGACACACAGACAAAACATAACCAGAGGGGAGGGGGAGACCTCTCACACAGGCACAATACAACCAGAGAAGAGGCGGGAGACCCCTCACACAGACATAACACAATTAGAGAGGGAGGGGGAGACCCTCCACAAACAAGAACACCCTTAGAACAAACCCTGACAACTAAAAACACACAGACCCCACTAACAAGAGATGGAAAGCACAGACACATACCTGAAACCACAGAACAAGGCAGCAGAGACAGGCCGGAACAAGTCCAGAAAGTGGCCCCTGGCAGGAGCGGTATGGCCAACTCAACCTTCCAGGAGGTTCCAAGGAGAAGGATGGGAGGAACAATAGATCCACCTGAACAGCTCAGAGACCAAACCGCAACTGAGCTGCACAGGTCCAGTCGCACCCATAGAAGCCCTGCCTACCTGCGTTATTACGTACAGTAGGCAAGACAGGATTGGGAGGACCGGACCAGGTGAGGAGGGGTGTTATGTATTAGCATACTTACTCATGATTGGTTGGTCTGTGGCAGCAGGAAATTAAACGAGCCGTCACTGGCCACAGCCACGAGCAGCCAACTGTAAAAAGGCTGCCACGGGTTCTTCCACGTTCAGTTCTGTTCAGCTCTAACAAGAAATAAAGAAAGCTAAATCAGTAAGCTGGCTTCCAAGAATGTCTCCTTACCCACAATCTAACATACTCCTGTGTTTTTACCAAGAAAACCACATGCTAGAAAATATGAAATGATTGGTGTTACAGTGCTGGATGATGACTCTTCAAGTTCAAATGGCATTCAGCATGCTACTATAGGAACCTTTCAAGTACCAATGGTGTTGATGACATACAGGTGAAACTCGAAAAATTAGAATATCATGCAAAAGTTCATTTATTTCAGTAATGCAACTTAAAAGGTGAAACTAATATATGAGATAGACTCATTACATGCAAAGCAAGATAGTTCAAGTTGTGATTTGCCATAATTGTGATGATTATGGCTTATAGCTCATGAAAACCCCAAATCCACAATCTCAGAAAATTAGAATATTGTGAAAAGGTGCAATATTCTAGGCTCAAAGTGTCCCACTCTAATCAGCTAATTGAGCCATAACACCTGCAAAGGGTTCCTGAGCCTTTAAATGGTCTCTCAGTCTGGTTCAGTAGGAATCACAATCATGGGAAAGACTGCTGACCTGACAGTTGTGCAGAAAACCATCATTGACAGCCTCGAAAGGTAATTGCAAAAGAAGTTGAATGTTCCCAAAGTGCTGTATCAAAGCACATTAATAGAAAGTTATGTGGAAGGGAAGAAAAAGGTGCACAAGCAGCAGGGATGACCACAGTCTGGAGAGGATTGTCAGGAAAAGGCCATTCAAAAGTGTTGGGGACTTTCACAAGGAGTGGACTGAGGCTGGAGTCAGTGCATCAAGAGCCACCACACACAGACGGATCCTGGACATGGGCTTCAAATGTCGTCAGAAGCGTCTTACCTGGGCTAAAGAAAAACAGACCTGGTCTGTTGCTCAGTGGTCCAAAGTCCTCTTTTCTGATGAGAGCAACTTTGGCATTTCATTTGGAAACCAAGGACCCAGAGTATGGAGGAAGAATGGAGAGGCACACACTGCAAGATGCTTGAAGTCCCTTGTGAAGTTTCCACAGTCTGTGTTGATTTGGGGAGCTATGTCATCTGCTGGTGTTGGTCCACTGTGCTTCATTAAGTCCAGGGTCAACGCAGCCATCTACCAGGAGATTTTGGAGCACTTCATGCTTCCTTCCGCAGACCAGCTTTATTGGGATGCTGACTTCATTTTCCAGCAGGACTTGGCACCTGCCCACACTGCCAAAAGCACCAAAACCCGGTTCAATGGCCGTGGGATTACTGTGCTTGATTGGCCAGCAAACTCGCCTGACCTGAACCCCATAGAGAATCTATGGGGCATTGCCAAGAGAAAGATGAGAGACATGAGACCGAACAATGCAGAAGAGCTGAAGGCCGCTATTGAAGCATCCTGGTCTTCCCTAACACCTCAGCAGTGCCACAGGCTGATAGCTTCCATGCCACTATCAGGCAGTAATTGCTGCAAAAGGGGCCCAAACCAAGTACTGAGTACATATGCATGCTTATACTTTTCTGAGGTCCGATATTGTTCTATGTACAATCCTTACTTTATTGATTGCATGTAGTATTCTAATTTTCTGAGATTGTGGATTTGGGGTTTTCATGAGCTGTAAGCCATAATCATCACAATTATGGCAAATCACGGCTTGTACTATCTTGCTTTGCATGTAATGAGTCTATCTCAAATATTACTTTCACCTTTTAAGTTGCATATTGAAATAAATGAACTTTTACATGATATTCTAATTTTTCGAGTTTCACCTGTATACTTTCCAAAATTACATTAAGGTATGTCATGCAAATTGTTAAGTTTGCATGGAGAGTCAGACATGGAGTGCTTCAGCTCTTAAGTTTTATTGTGACTTCAGCTCAGAAAGGACCCAATTTGGCTTAGCCGAGGCAGCTATATATAGCCGACTGCCTCGGCTGACAGCCAATCAGAGTGCAGGGTTTTCCCGCACTTTTTAACCAATGATTTCAAACACTTTACAAGAACAACCAATCAATTCAAACTCTGCATACATAACAGAAATAATCGTATATTACCTGTTCAGTGGAAAAACATTTTTAAAACCTATAATAGCTTTCATTTCAAAACAGAGAATAAAAAGCAAAATACTGGAATTCTCACTGTCTTTTTGTGACATAGCACCAAGTATGATTATTTCAATTGCCTTAAATATGCAGTATTCACTGTGGCAATTATCATGTTTGAGGAGACGTGAGTACATACACATGGGAGTATTTAGGGTATTTTTTAAATGAGTTTTGAGCTCAGAAATAGGAACTTAACATATGGAACTCGTTTTAGTATTTTATTGCCTATTTAGTTACCATTGACTAGAGGCATCCTCAACCTAATGTTGGAGTGTACAGAATAAAGACTCGCTCGATGGCGAGATGGGCAGCATATAAATTTAATAAATAAATAATAAAAAATAACTGTTGTTGGGATGCCAGATATTATTTTGTCCTGTTTTCTATTTTCCTCCAACAATCAGACAGCCATCTACACCCTCTGATCACCTCAAATCTTCATTTGACTATTGATTATATCCCACATTAGATATTGTATGCCTTTCAATGCAGGGTAGTCTTTGACTTACAACAGTTCTTTCAGTGACCATTTGAAGTTACAGCAACACTGAAACAGCGACTTGTGACCATTTTTCACACTTACAACCATTGCAGCATCCCCATGGTCACGTGATCAAAATTCAGATGTTTGGCAGCTGACTCATGAGCTGACTCATATTTATGATGGTTGTAGTGCCTTGAGGGGGGGGGTGTCATGTGATCTGCCAGACAAACAAGGTCAATGTGGAAACCAGATTCACTTAACAACCATGTTACTAACTTAACAACTGCAGTGATTTACTTAACAACTGTGACAAGAAAGGTCGTAAAATGGGGCAAAATTAACTTAACAAATGTTTCACTTAGCAGCAGAAATGTTGGGCTCAATTGCAGTCATAAGTCAGGGACTACCTGTAGTAACTGCAAGAAAACTCAAGCAGGAGCCTGCAATTGTTTGTCAGTCCTGCTTACAGGCTCCTCTTTGGGTTATTTAAAGATGTGGACTAAAAGGATATGGAAAGCATGATTTTATGCTCCGTCATCTTTATTTAAATGGAAGTGAGCTACTTTTACAATGTAGTGGATATTTTAGCTTTCATCAATCCTGCTGCATGACCTTCATAACAGATAACAGATAATCAGAGTTGGAAGGGACCTTGTAGGTCATCTAGTCCAACCCCCCGCCCAAGCAGGAGACCCTACAACATTTCTGACAAATGGCAGTCCAATCTCTTCTTGAAAGTCTCAAGTGATGGCGCTCTGACAACTTCTGAGGGCAAGCTGTTCCATTGGTTGATTGTTCTCACTGTCAGAAAGTTTCTCCTTATTTCCAGGTTAAATCTCTCCTTGTTCAGTTTCCATCCATTATTCCTCGTCTGGCCTACAGGTGCTTTAGTAAATAGCTTGGCCCCTTCCTCTCTGTGGCAGCCCCTCAAATATTGGAAGACTGCTATCATGTCTCCCCTTGTCCTTCTCTTTACTAGACTAGCCAAGCCCAGTTCCTGTAACTGTTCTTCGTATGTTTTAGTCTCCAGTCCCCTAATTATCCTGGCTGCTCTTCTCTGTACTTTTTCTAGAGTCTCAACATCTTTTTTATAGTGTGGTGACTGTTAAGTTTGCATGAAGAGACAGACGCGGAGTGCTTCAAGCTCTTAGTTTATTAGTGACTACAGCTCAGAACGGACCCAATTTGGCTGGGCTGCGGCTGCTACTTATAGCCAGCAGCCGCAGTTGCCAACCAATCAGAGTGCAGGGTTTTCCTGCACTTTTTAAACTAATCATTTCCAACATTTTACAAGAACAGTTCAAACTAAACCAATGACTTCAAACCTACATACATAACACCCCTCCCCACTAGGTTCAGTCCATACTCAAACCCCAACCTATCTAATGTATTCTTTTAAATAGGTGGGGCTCTTACATGTATGTTGAGACCTACGTGGTTCAGATGTTTTAAGGTTCTCACCTTGTGAGGGAGGAAATGTGTCTGCTGACATTTCCTTACTAGGACTTGTAGTAATGGTAGAACCTGTTTGGTTACTACAACCTGGTCTCTCCTCCCAATCCATCTCCAACCCAATGTCAGCACCTAAATCAGGTAATGATGTGCAATCTTCCATTTGTGAAAATAGTTGTTGGTATTGTGACAGGTTTTGGGATGGTTCCTGTCGTGTTAGCTCATTACACATGGGGTTGATTCTTGCTTGTTCATTACACTCATGATCCTCCCCTTCCCCCCTAGAAGAGGCAGTAGGTATGGGAACCAGAGAGGAGCAAAAGCGATGCTCCTGAGGCAATCTGGATCTTAACTGATCAATGTGCCTGCCATCCTCCGTTTGTACCCTGTAAGACCTGGGGCCTGTGGTTTGAGTTATCTCAGCAGGAATCCATAATGGTTCACCCATAAGGTTCTTAGCATAAACAGAATCACCCACAATGAATGTGCGAATTTTGCTAGTGGAATCTAGTGGTGCGTTGGGTGCGTAAGTGGGATGAAGGCGGTCAAGGGGAGACCTGAGTTTCCTACCCATCAACAATTCAGCTGGGGTTAAATTAGTTGAGGGGTTGGGAGTGATATGCTGAACACTGAGAAGTTTTTCAACTCTCTCAGTGATATCCCCTGGACCCAATTGCTGAAGTTTTTCCTTGGTAAATCGTACCATACGTTCAGCCGGCCGTTAGCAAGGATGCCCAGGGGCTGTCAGGGCATGTCTGATACCCTGTTGTGCTAGATATGATTCAAAAAGGTTGGATGTAAATTGAGGGCCATTGTCAGAAACAAGCACATCAGGTAACCCGTGAGTTACAAAAAGCTTTTTAAGCTGTTTGATGACAGCTTCAGTTGTGGTGGATGCCATAGGGATAACTTCTAGCCATTTGGAATATGCATCAACTATAATAAGGAAAGTGTGCCCTCTGGTAGGGCCAGCAAAATCAATGTGAATCCTGGACCATGGGCCCCTAGGACATTCCCATTCCTGTTTGGGGGTGAGAGGTGGGGCAGGCCTGACTACCTGACAGTTGGGACAAGATGCAACCCAATTTTCAACCATTTTGTCAATACCTGGCCACCATATATAACTCCTGGCCAATCCCTTCATTCTGACAATACCTGGATGACCCTCATGTAACATTTCCAAAACCTCTTTTTGCAGTTTTGTAGGAATAACCACCCTGTTACCCCACAAAATACATCCTCTTAATACAGATAATTCAGTTTGCCTGGATTTAAAAGGTTTGGCAAGTTGAGGTAGATCTTGAAGTGGCCAACCTTTCTTAATCCAGCCTATAACAGGAGCCAATACAGTGTCTTTGGCAGTCTCTCTGGCAATTTCAGCAGCGTGTACTGGAAGCTTGGCAACAGTTTCTAGGAAAAAGGTGTAAGTCTCAGGAGCAAAGTCCTCAGTGTGAGAAGGAAGTGGGCAGCGACTCAAAGCATCTGCATGCCCAATGTCTTTGCCAGGCCTGTGGATGAGTTTGTATGAATAAGCAGCAAGAAATTCAGTCCACCTCAGCATTCTTGGTGACAGGATAGTGGGCGTAGGTTTGTCCCCTGCCACAATGCCTAACAGAGGTTTGTGATCTGTGACAATGGTAAATGTTCTCCCATATAAATACTCATGGAATTTCTTGACAGCTGCAACAATTGCCAAGGCTTCCTTGTCCAGTTGGCTGTAGTTCCTCTCTGCTTTAGTCAAAGTGCAAGAGTAAAATGCAATAGGTGCTTCCCTCCCGCTGGGAAGCCTGTGGCTCAAACCCCCCCCACTCCAAAAGGGGATGCATCACAAGTCAGTACAACAGGCAAATTCTCAGAGAACTGTATCAGTACAGCATCAGACGTGATTAGTCTTTTAATATTGTTAAATGCAGATTGTTCCTTCCTCCCCCAGACCCAAACAGATTTCTTGTCCAGCAACCTATGTAGGGGTTCTGCAATGGTTGCCTTCTGAGGTAGAAACATATGATAAAAGTTAATGAGTCCAAGGAGGGCTTGCAAATCTGTTTTACATTTTGGTCTAGGGGCTTCTTTGATTGCCTGAACCTTGGCATCTGTGGGGTGGATACCATGCTTGTCAATCATATAGCCCAAGAACTCAACCTTGTCAGTTCTAAGAGTGCATTTTTCTTCCTTGACTTTTAATCCCGCTTTCTTGAATCTGGTAAGGACTTCTCTGAGTCTCTCTTGTAACTGAGTGTCATTTTCAGCAGAGATTAACACATCATCAAAGTAAGGCATCCTTTCCATAAGGCTTTGGAAGATGCCTGGTGCCATGCTTACTCCAAACTGTAACCTTTTACATTTGAAAGCACCTCTATGAGTCACAATGGTTTGGGCCTCTGCAGTCGCATCATCAACTGTTAATTCTTGATATGCCTGGGCCAGATCCATTTTGGCAAAAACTATACCCCCGCCAATTGAATGTAGTAAATGATGCACCACTGGAACTGGATATGTGCTCTGTTGAAGCGCATGGTTCAATGTCCCCTTATAGTCTCCACAGATTCTCACTGACCCATCAGTCTTGACTGGTGTGACTATGGGTGTCTCCCACCTGGAGTGGTCAGTGGGCTCTAAAACTCCTTGAGCTATTAGTTTATCTAATTGTGCATCAATTTTTTCCTTTAAGGCAAATGGGACCCTTCTGGGCTTTAAGCGAATTGGTGGCACCTTGGGATCTAGATTGAAAGTGATAGGGGTCCCCATATACTTGCCTAATCCGTTGCTGAAGACCTCTGGAAACTCAGACTTCAAGGCCTCCTCCTATTCAGTGTTGCTCACGTGATTGATGCCAGTCACCTCGATGCCTAGTGGATTGAACCACTCAAGTCCCAGCAAGCTTGGGCGATCCTTGTCCATGATGGTCAGGAGCAAGCGTTTGGTGTAGCCTTTGAACTTCACATTGAATTCTCTTGTTCCAACTACTGGAATCTTGTTCCCTTGGTAGTCTTTAAGAGTCAGTGCTTGCTTCTTGAAATGCTTCTTCTGAATGTTTGGGAGTAGTCTGTGAATAGTGTCCCATGACACCATAGATAAATAGGAGCCTGAGTCCACTTCCATTTGGCAAGGCCTTCCTTCAATAAGTACCTTGACATGCACTTTTCTGTTATTGATAGAAGAAGAATGACCAATAGTTACTGTCTGATGAGTTTCATTCTTCCCATTTGCTTCTGTGCTGCGCCCCATTTTCTCACGGAGGTTGTTGGGCTTGAATTCTTTGTCAGGAAACTTCCTTCTGTTGGGTGGAGTTCTGGATGATTTGCAGACTCTTGCTAGGTGTCCTCTTTTTCACAACGGAGGCAGATGGTATCTAGGAACTTGCATTCAGTGTGGGGGTGACTTCCCCCACAACCTCTGCAGTAGAAATCTTGCTTCTTTCTTCCCAGGTCTTTCTTTTTCTGCTCCATTCTGAGTCTATAAATTCCTTCCTCCACCTCACTACAGTCTGACTCAGAATTTATTTGCTCACAATGAGTTGTTGTAGACTTTTCCACATCAGGATGGCTTGTGGCCTTGTTAATTTTCTTCATGGCTGCTGCTGAGGACTTGGTAGCTTCTGCTGAAGAGGCCTCTTCTATTGCTTCCTTCAGCGTGATCTTAGGTCTTAGTAATAACTTGCTCTGAAGCACCTTGTCTTTAAGGCCCAGATCGATCATGGGCTCTTCTAAACAACACCCCAATTCTCTTAAACTTGCCACGAAGTCAGGCCATTCCAATTACCTTCACATCTGCAGCTCCTGCCAATGCCTTCACCATCTTGAAGACTGCCGGACCGCAGTGCGTGAGAAAGACCGCCCTCTTCCGCTTTTCAGAAATGTCGGCAAGATCGTTTCCTTCCAGATACATTTGGAAACGATCTGCATCGTCTCCCAGTCTTCTGCCATTGGATCGAATGGGGCTGGGGGTGTTCAGCGCAGCCATCTCGCTCTCCTTCTGTTCCGCGTTGCCTTCTTCTTCAGGGAGATCCCACCCTCGTCGCCAGTGTTAAGTTTGCATGAAGAGACAGACGCGGAGTGCTTTAAGCTCTTTATTTATTAGTGACTACAGCTCCAGAATGAACCCTGTTTGGCTGGGCTGCAGCTGCTACTTATAGCCAGCAGCCACAGTTGCCAGCCAATCAGAGTGCAGGGTTTTCCCGCACTTTTTAAACCAATCATTTCTTACATTTTACAAGAACAGTTCAAACTAAACCAATGACTTTAAACCTACATACATAACAGTGACCAAAACTGGATGCAGTACTCTAGGTGTGGTCTTACTAAGGCTTATAGAGTGGTATTAGTACCTCACTTGATCTTGGTTGTATCTCTCTGTTAATAAAATTTAGGATTGCATTAGTTTTTTTGGCTGCTGCTGCACACTGCTGGCTCATATTTAGCTGGTTGTCCACTAAGACTGCAAGATCCCTCTCACAGTTACTGCTATTGAGCCTGGTTTCACCCAGTCTGTATGTGTACTTTTGGTTTTTCTTGCCTAAGTGTAGGACTTTACTTTTCTCTACATTGAATTTCATTTTGTTAGATACAGCCCAGTGTTCTATTCTGTCAAGATCCATCTGGATCTTGAGCCTAACTTCTTGGGTGTTAGCTATTCCTGCCAGCTTAGTATCATCTGCAAATTTGGTAAGTTCCCCTTCTATTCCCTCATCTAAGTTGTTAATGAAGATATTGAAGAGTGCTGGGCCTAAGACGGAACCTTGTGGCACCCCACTGCTTACTTCCCCCCATGTAGACTTAGACCCATTAAGGACTACTCATTGAGTATGGTTTGTCAGCCAGTTACCAGTCCATCTAGTGTTGGTGCTATCTATTCCACTCATAAGGTACCTGCAGCTCTGGAAGCACTCCATGTGATCAAAACATAGCACAGCACAACACAAAACATATTGCCTTACAATAATGCTGCATTCTGAGGTCACACAATGATTGGAACTCTGCTACTTCCTCCAGAATATATTTATTTGGAGTTAGACTTTTCCAATTGTTAATATTGGGAGTGGGATGGGAAAATAGTCTCGAATGGGAAGTTCCTTTGATTTCCCTTCTTCAATGCCTGAAAATTTTGTCTGTCTATTGTTAAGTGGCACAACCATTGCTAATCTTATATTATTTACCATTTCTAAACCTTATATTACTTTAATGCACTTAACAGAAATATCAAGATTACTAGCGTAGAAAGTTAACACCCACCCCTCTCCTAGAAGAATGAAATATTCTAGGAAATATTAAAAAGGCAGAATATTATTTTTCCTTGGATGAGAAAAGGAGAAACATGTTTTGAAAGACAAAGCAGTTCCTTGCAGCTCCCTGCCCCCACTTCAGCTCCAGGGTGATGGGATTAAGACATGGCCCCCTCAAGACATGATAGAATTAGCACTCTACCCATCTAATAGCAGGGTTCACTGCATTCCGAAATCACCTGGGGACATTACTTCAGCCTACAGTTCAACTAGACTTATCTCAGACAAACTCCTAGGATTTGTACATGACCCCTACAGCAGCCAATAGGCTACCTGCCCTTGCCACAGGAACAGGAAGCTCCAATTCAAAGCCCAAGAAAGGGTGTAAAAATCTCTCTCTCTCTCTCTCTCTCTCCCCCTCTCTTCCCCCCCAATCTACCCAGAATTACATATGCTTGGTGGTTCTGCTTCACCATTAAACCATCCTTCCAAGCAGCCTCCATGTTTCCAGTGTCTTTCTTCCCACTTGGAATTGAACCCAGATGGACATTTCTTCCAACACTAGGAAGAAGTAAGATTCTAAAAGTTCTACCTCCCCCAAATTATGTTGGTATTTTATTCTAATTAAAATTCAGAGAAGTCCAAATGTCCATGTTAGTGCAAACACCACAACTACAGCAGAATGAGTAGCTGTGGTAATAAAAGTTTAGAACAGCTCTAATACATTTCTTCATTTTAATCAACAAATTGTATATAATGAGGCAGGCAGCCAGATTTAGCCTACACAGCATTTCCTGAATGGTAGTTTGTGAGCAATTATTGGTATTCCACACTCATTTGACTTTTTTTTTCAGCTGAATCATAAGGGCCACTTCTGTTTTGTCTATCTGTTAGTAGCCTTATTCATTAAGTTGCAATCCTCTTTTCCCTCTAACAGCTATTTCTAGATCTTTGGTCTCAGTCTCTAATCCTTTTTTTCAATATAGGATTTAGATTGCTAACTCATATTTGCTAATAGTAAAATACCAGCTAGTACTCGGGTGAAACTAGCCCTTGAATATGATTATTAATAAGTAATGCAAATAAATAAGTGAGCACTATTGCATTCAGTCTCTATCCAGCATTAACTGAAACTGAAATGGTAGTTTTTAACTAGATTATTTCCTTCTTTAAGGAGTGTGGATTATTTTTTTCCTCTCTTGATCATTTCCATTTCTTCTGGCAGCTCTTCTGCAGCATTTAACATCAAACATCTGTCCATCTTGACTCCAGTCAACCATTATTTGAAAGATTTGTAGAAGATAACTTTCTCTTCTTCTTTACTCTCTGAAGAACGTCCCTAATGATATATTGGTTGAAAGAGGACATCTGCATTTTCCCTTAATTTGGGGAATAGACACTACCATGGAAGCTGATGTTATAGAAAATATGTTCAGCATTCTGCCTTCTATAGTTCATAATAAGATAAAGAGAGAAGATACACACTTCATAGTCAGCTTAAAGCAGCTCAACTGTTTGTTATTTATGTGCCATTTTGCCTAGGGAATATATTTAAGATTTTTCAACAAAGTTAATGTTACTTTGAACAGTAAATATATGTGTCTAGTAGCACTGCTGATATTCTGGAGCTCTGTGCTTGCTCCCTTTGCTGAAATACAGGATTATTATGTTTATTCCCAGAAGCAGTAGTGCTGGTTCTCTGCCTCCTTATTACACTGCAGGAAGAATAAGTTCTACTTTCAGCCAAGTTACATTATTCATTTAACAATAAAAGGAGCCTTGATCACAGACAAATTGCTTAGAAATGGGTATGCAGAAGAGAGAAACAGATTCAGCAGAAAACATGGAACTTTTGCACTGTTGTTAGTTCAACACCATGCCCCTATGACCTCCTCAGGCAGCTAGGATGACTTTTTCTCAACTTGGCTAATGATACAGCTTTGAAGCCAAAACTTTTGTTTTGAGATGTTCTTTGTTTCTCTTCTGGTTTTATGTTTCTCCTACCATTATTGTTGCATCTATTCAATACAGAAACAGGATTTTCAATATATTAACAGGACTGATAAAGTACTAAACATACACACACACACATATGCACCAACCATCACTAAGAATCTGATTCAACATTTCCCTCTGCAGGAGGGTTCAACATCAGTGTCCCAGACTCCGAAGACATGACAGAAAAGCCATAGCTTTTTGAAAACTCAAAAGGGCAGGGGCAATCTGATGTTCAGAAGAATACCATTTCCAAGAAGGGGATTAGCAACTACTTACAGAAAGAGGGCACTCCCTAGAGAAAGAGACATGAAGAAAGTCTTTTGTCCCAGAGTTTAATGGGCGGGTAGAAGCCATTGGAAGTAGGCAGTGTCCTAAAGACAGCCAAGAACCAAGTCATGAAGGGCTTTACATGTGACAACTAAGCCTTGAAATGCACATGGAAGTAGGTTGGTAATCAGTGCAGCTCTCAAAGCAGTAAATTTACATGGGTAAACTGAATGGTATCCATACCTGCCCAAGCAGTTTCACTGTGGAACAGGGCAGTCTTGTGTAAATGAGAGACCAAGCTACAAATAAACTAGAGCATGGGTGTCAAACTCGCACGCATCATGTTGCTATCACCTGACGTTTTGTGACATTTTTCCCATTCACGGACCTGGGGTGGGCGTGGCCTATGTGTGATGCATCCAGCCCACTGGCTGCCAGTTTGACACCCCAGCAGAGCTTTCTGAGGAAAGAACAGAATTCTGGGAGTTGAACTCCACACCTCTATAAGGTGCCCAGTTGAGAAACACTGTACTAGAGTTAGTGACGCTTGGGAGTGGTACTCACCATTGGTGAGAATTTTTCAGTGGCTCCTCCCTACATACAGTAGTATAATTATGAATCTTCCAGAAAATCACAGTGTCTGCATTGAGGCTTTTTGCAGGCAAACCAGTTTATTTGTTTGTTCTTTTTTCCTGTGGCAAAAACAAACACAGTAAGGCAACCACCAGGGCAAGTAATGCTTATAGCAGGCTGTCGATTTCAGTACTTCCTCATTGTTGGCAGCAACAAGCTATTTCTAAGGAATTCTTACCAGATCAGCCACATCAATCAATTTTGAAGGGTTGGGTAGAGGGGATGAAGTTTATGAAAACCTGGAAGCACTCTGAATCTAGAAGTCTAACCAGAACTCTACCAGTTGTATGTGTTTTGCCTATGTTCCAGTCTCCAGTACTGTACCTGAAAACAGGCCCAATCAGTGGTGGGTCACTATATTGTAAAGCATTTTGCAAGAATCCAATAGCTTTGAATTTTAATTCAATGAGCTTGTTTCCAGTTAGTCAGATTTCCATATCACTATCTACAATCCATCTTAGAACTTTTGGAAATAATGGGGTTTGTAGAGACACAAATGGCTGGCAGGAAGACAATCTGCATCCTATTTTCCAGAAACAATCACCTCTTTGTGAATAATATGGCTATTAACAGTAAACAGCTCAGCACTCCCCACCAATCCTTTGCAATCAGCCTATTCGTAATTTAAAACCACTTCTTAGACTAAGTATGCCATAAACATGTGTTTATAGAGTAACCTATTCTTTCAGGGGGACCACAAGAAATGTCCCTTGTTCATTCTTTATGTAGAACAGTCTTTCCCAAGCTCATATCTCAAATGATATAAGGTCTGGGCTTCCAGAATTCCTGGCCAATTAGAATGGTAAGAATTATCTAAACACCTGTACAGAACAGCAAGTTGAACAAAACTCAGGTGCTAAATTCCTTCTGGGGATATTTAGGCCCATATCCAAAATGCTCCCTCGAACTCTTAGAATCCATCAGTATTTCTCAGTCTAATCTACCTCAACAATTCTTTATAAGGATAAAATGTGGAGAGATCCACCTTTAAACAGCTAAAAATGCCTTGGAGAAAGAATAAGACGCAAATAACCACGAGACACGGATGTTCATTTACTGCTATTCTAAAATATGCTAGTTTCTCACTGGCGTTCCAATATATTTTTCACCAGCAAAGTTATTTTGACTCTTACCCTTTACCGGGAATATGTGAACACTATAATTACAGTTGTTAACTCTGTCAGCATCCAAATTAGCAAGTTGAATATAAGGTAAAATCCACCTGGTACCTAGGAGGTAGGCTTTCTTACCTACAAAATCCCCCACTTTTCCTCTTTCATATTGATGGCAGCAAACCGATTCAGGAGCTGCAAATTTTCAGCTTTGTAGAAATACCAGCAAGAGCAGCCATTATCCCACTGGAACACAAAAAGCTATTTTTGAAAATAGATCAGCCTATTTGGAAGCCCGAACATTTATAAGAATGTACATGAATATATTAGATTGAATGTGTGCAGATAGGTTTTTGATTGCTGCTGCTGCTGAACATGTGATATATAGATACAAATATATGACTACTTTTAAATGTCTTCCCTAACTAAATGGATATAATCAAATCTGACTTCTGCAAGGACAAAGGCTGTTTGTTTTAAGTTATAGAGCTGAGCCACCCTATTTTCCATCTAGCATCTGTTCATAAGGGTCTGTGCAGTATTCGTGATTCTAACTTTCCTATTATTCAGAATCATTATGTTAAGTCTCTTTCCACTGTACAAGAATGTAGGCTGACAGAAATGGAGCCCAAAAAAAGACCATTCAGAATCAAATGAGATGCAACAAGATTGTTTTAACAATTTCATGGGACACATATAATGCTTTTCATTTAATGACAGGCTTCAGCTGGAAGTACAGCAAGGGCAAATGCTTTAAACCCCTCCATTTCCCCTCAAGCTATCGTCCGGATGCAGGTTTCTTCCCTTTTAAATATAGAAAGCAGGCAAAGCCAAACCTATTTTATATTCAGTTCACATCTAATTTGGCTCTGAGAAAGAGGAAAAGATATCGGTATGGTAGAGTGAACCCCACCTAAATGGACCCTGTCAGTAGGAGGACCCTTGGGCCTACAGAGCACTGCATGAGAAGCAAAAGGGACGCATTGGAATGCCTTACAACATATACATTGTGAAAGAAGGCATGGCTGGTTGACTAGAATCTAAACAGTAATACTTCTGTAGTTAAAGATCAAAGTACCAAATGAACTAGCAACAACTATTACTATCTGCACCATGATAGTGCAGTGGTTAGAGAATGCAGTATTGTGGGTTAATTCTGCCAATTTCCAGCAGTTCTATTCTCACCGGCTCAAGGTTAGCTCAGCCTTCTGTCCTTCCGCGGTCAGTAAAATGAGGACCCAGATTGTCAAGGGCAATGTGCTGACTCTATCTTAGAGAGGGCTGTGAAGCACTAGGAAGCAGTATATAAGTTTAAGTGCTATTGCTGTTGCTATTTTAATTTCTTCAGAAAGTTTTTGGGGCCTATAACAATATACAGTTGGGATGTAGCCAAGAGCCACTGGATATGCCACATCCATCTGGTCCAGTCCTTGTTTTCACTATGTTAGACTCCAGTGTTAAGATTTGTTTTTTAATTAAGAGATGTTAGTAATATTTATATTTGTCCCACTATGCTGTTCACTACACAACAACTTGCTCCCTCTCTCTCGCTCTCTTCGGTGTTGTCTTTTGCAGGTCCCTGTTGCCTTATTCTATTTACAGAGGCTCATAAAACTCCAAGTTATAATGCTTGAATCCCTCCACGCTATCCCTGTTTATCCAATGCCATTCTGAATCAAAGCAAAAGCTATTCCCTCTGAAAACACAGAGATCTAGCAAATGTTTGAGAGAAATATTTTCACAAAATTCTATTCTCCTGTAGTTTGGCCTAGCAAATACTACAAATGCATTCATGCCACATGCAATTAGAGCCCTGGTTATTTGTTAGAAGTAGATGCAGGTCATTCCTGGGGCAGTATGACAGCAAAATGTCAGAAAAGGAGTTCTCTTTTCCAATAGTCTCAATCGGACTATTTAACATTTCCTGGATGCACTGTGCTGAGCAAATTTGAGGCAATTTATATTAGTTAAGGGTTGCATAAATTTAAAGCAAAATTATTTCACTTTGAACTTTAAATAAGAACAAGTGACTTTGTCTTGACAAAGAAAATGCTCTGCAAAATCATAAAAGTTGCTCACAATTAAATAAAAGGAAAGGGATAGTTGATCTCAGTGAAATTGTTAGTGAAGAAGAAGCTAATGGGTAAAATTATCTCTTCATAATTTACCAACTGAAATAGAGAGGTTGCAAATGGGAAATCTAATTATTATAATAGTTTGGGGGGCATAATAAAAAAAATCTGGATCAGTCAGTGCTTTTGCTCTTCCCAGGCTGAAATTGTATTTGACAGCAGTAATGGCAGAGCCCAGCCCAGACAGCACAAAGCTAAAATCCAACACGGCTGTCTTGTTCTAAATCAATTCTGCATGTTGACTGCTATTTATTTCACAGAATAGAATGAAGTTTTGATACCATTGTATTCACTAGTCAATCACTGAGTTCTCTCAGAAAGTAGTAGGGCTAATTAAAAATAATAATTGTTATCTGCACATTTTAATGAGGTTGATTTTGGTTCAAATTTATTGTATTCTGAATTAGAGGAAGCCATTCAAATGGCTTCTTAGATATCTTGCCCAGAAGTAGGTACTACAGCTTTCCTTGTGATTCCGAGCAGCATTTCTTCAGATTAAAATCTTGAGAAATGACAACATCAGTTGATTTGTAAGGCAGTGCTATCTTGATGGTTATTTAACCTAGCCTTTACCTGTGGAACTATTTCCCTTATCTTCAGGGATTCAGTGTGAGAAGTATGCCGATATTCATCACTTCACCAGCAATCTGAAGTCCAATAGAAGTTTTACCACTTGCATCTGCTGAATATTGAAGCAACCCTTAGTTCCTGATCACCGATCACTATATATAAATGCTATTGCACACAAGCAGGAATTTATTTCTTGCTTCATGAAACCAACATTTCTAATACTTCCTTTGTTCGGAGGCATTCATGCTAAACGTTGGTTTTTCTGCAATGAAAATGAAAGCAGTTTGTACATGCCAATCTAAAACCACATTAACTTATTTGACATTTTAATAAAAGCTTGGGCAGAACAGTTTAAGAGTTTAAGTTTAAACTTAAACTTAACAGTTTGAGAGCCAGTTTAGTCTAGTGGTAAATCACCAGGCTAGAAAGTATCTTAGTTGTGAAGAAAGCGTCTTAGTTATGAAAACCAGCTGAGTGAACTTGAGCCAGTCATCCCAACCCTTCTCATAGGGTTGTTGTTATGGGGAAAATATCAGGAGGAAGTTGTGTTGGAAATGTTCCCCGCCTCGAGTTATTTGTAAAAATAATAAAGATGAGATACAAATAAATAATAAACAATTGTAACATTTCTGATGCAGCCATTCAAACAAGTCTCCCTCCTCATGGGATGCAGCTACTAAAGAATATACAATTGGCCACAACATTTTTGAAATCATTTCCAGTCAGGGGGCTCACTAACAGCCTTCTAATCTTTCAGCTCTTTTTCCCACTTTTATTATTTATTTATTACCCATACAAAGAATGAGATGTAGCAACAATCATCTCTCTATTTCTTATCTTCTTCTTTGGATTGTTTGCAGAAGAAAAACCAAGCCACTGTGGAGATCTTGCCAGGAAACTTGAAAAATTTGGATTCATTCTTGACCCATTCATTTATTATTTCCACAAGTCCAGCTCTCGATATCAGGTCCTCCCAAAATTTTCC
The DNA here is from genome assembly GCA_009733165.1 of Naja naja. Classification (NCBI taxonomy): domain Eukaryota; kingdom Metazoa; phylum Chordata; class Lepidosauria; order Squamata; family Elapidae; genus Naja; species Naja naja. The sequence goes on from CM019148.1 coordinate 158,961,264, forward strand.
TACAGGAAAATGTTGACAAAAACAATTTTTGGGAAATTTCAAGTCACACGTATCTTGTATAGCTTCAATGGCTACTAATTCTATGAAATATTTTAAATAATAATGAGGAAAATTAAAACAACAGTCTATGATTTGATTTTTTAAAGAATACATTATATATTTAGGGACAGCACTTAGCACTTAGACTTGTATACTGCTTCACAGTGCTTCTACAGCCCCCTCTCTAAGTGGTTTACAGAGTCAGCCTATTGCCCACAACGATCTGAGTCCTCATTTTACTAACCTTGGGAGGATGGAAGGTTGAATCAAACTTGAGCCTGGTGAGATTCAAACTGCCAAATTGCAGGCAGCTGGCAGACAGCAGAAGTAGCCTGCAGTACTGCACTCTAACCATTGCACCACCATGGCTCAGGATATATATTTAGGTAAGGTTGTGTTGCTTGAAAACTAACTGAAGGATGGTTTAGAATTTTCTAAAACAATAGCCATGTTGTTCTTTTTAATTGTATTGCTGCATCAGATAAGGGATTTTCTTTTTCTACCTCTTTTCAGATTAGCTGTAAAAACATTCAACAAAGTTGTGAGCCAATGAGAACTAATTAAAAGCATCAGTGTGGCAGTAGTAAAGTAATGCAGTATGCAGATATGGAGCTTTTTTGAAAGCTGAAATTTAAACATGTAGTCCTTGAAATGTGGTGCTGCTTGTTTTTGGGTGAGAGAGGGGGGGGGGTAGATCAAATTTTTATAGAAAGCGAATATTTAAGATTCTGACTGACAGTATAAATAATGTGCTCGTAAAAATATAAATCAATTAGGCAACCCATGACCTATTGTGTCATAGTTTCAGAGATATTTCCTTACCTAAAGAGAGAGACAAATGATGATCTGTAGACAAAATAGCAGTGGGAGCAGGAGCAACTCCAAATATCCCACTGGCTTCCCCATTGTGGGAAGCTGGCAGGAAATATCAGAAACCTTCCTTTCTTCTTTCCTCCCTCCCTTCCTTCATTCCTTCCTTCCTTTCTTCCTTTCTTCCTTCCTTCCTTTCTTCTTGTTCCTACCTCCCTATCTCCCCCCCTTCTTCCTCCCTTCCTATAATTCTGATGGCTTTCCTATTTACTTTCCTTGTGGGAAACTTGAAGGAAGAAGGTCAGTGGGGAAGTTGGCAAGACGTTACAATAAATCTAAAGTGAGTAAGTAGATAAGTGGCTGTGGCCAGGTGGGAGGACACAAGGGGGTTCATGGAGTGAAAGTGGAACAGGTTGGCAGAGACCACTTCGGGGGCGTAAGTTAGGAATGGTGCCTGGGGGTGTGAGTGGCCAGAGCAGAACAAGCACAGAGAAACTAGAGAGATTACACGAGTGGAGGAGACTTAGTTGAGCAACGTACGCCTTTCCTGCTGGCTTCTCCATTGGCTTGTGGTTAGCTGTCAGGGGGCATTGGAAATGAGGATCATATGACTGCAGCTGACCACAGGAGTGCAGTGGCACTGAAGTAGACACAATTTTCCAACATTTCATTATCGCAGGAGAAATGGGTCATGGTATTCTGTGAGTTAATTCCTTTGGGGTACCTTGGTTCCATAAATCATAGAATCATAAGGCTGGAAGGTCTTCTAGTCAACCACCTGCCTAAGGCAAGAATCTTGATAGCATCTTGGAAAACTGGTTGTCCAATCTTTTGGAGCACTCATAACTTCAGGAGACAAGCTGTTCCATTGATGCCCTGTGATGCACACCCAATTGAATGATACAAACAAACAGACACAAGAGCTTTAGTAGTATATAGATATCGTGGTGGTTTTTTTTTCATTATTACAAGAAAAATTAAATGCTCAGGGATTCGTTTAACCTTAGGTGACCACTCCATGAATAAAGCAAATTTTGTCAAGATAATTAATGAGCTTTAAACAGAACATGTATAAAGCTACCTTTATTCATTAGTGGACTAGAAAGAGACAATAAAGCATAAATTGATTACTTTGACTGTATTATCTTTTGTAGCTGCTGCTAGTTTTCTGGCTCCTTTTTTAATTTAGAATCATGATTTCTATTATTTAGGATGGAACAAGATACAAGTGAATCCTTTCCAATTTATGAAAAAATAAATCATTGCCAAAAGGACTAATCAGCCCTCCTTTTAAAATTCATGACAATGAAATTCAATAAACACAAAAAAGAAACTTAGTGTACTAATAATATCAGGTATTGCAGCATTTATGTGGGAGGATTGGAGCCCATTTCATCAAATGCTTAGCATTAGATCTGCTGCCCCCAATTTTGGGGGGAGTAGGATTGTTGTATCAAATTTGCATCCCCAGAACAAAATGTCATAATAAAATGTCTTGTATAATAGAAGTCGAAAATAGAATCCTATATATTCAACTGTGACTGTCTTAAGTAAATCATTACCATCAATAAATTGTTAGTGGTTTTGCTTCTGCAAAATGTATTCTTAAATTCAATAAATGGGGGAATATTTAAATATAGTTTTATCTTTACTAGGTTCTCCTTTATTTAGGTAGCCTCATCTTGACCCTAGGCTATATAAAGAATTTACTGATTTCCAACAAAAAAGTGGCTAAACATCCCAAGTAAATGAATCATATAACATTCTTAGTCCCAGAAGATTCTGAGTGCTGCACAAGAAATCAATATAACATATTTCAGTAAAACACTTGGATAAAATAATAGAAAACTGACATAAAACTGACACTTGGATAAAATAATAAAAAACTGACATAAAATAGAATCATGGTTATGAAGCAACTTTGCATTTATTAAGTGTTTGTACTGGGATTGAGCAAAAGTGGCAACATGTGTACTGTACATATAGGACAGCCATGCTGTAATGTTTATGTCATAAGGAATGAGCTTATGCTAATAACTATATACCATAATTCCAAAGATCTTATTAAAGGAGAATCATGCAGATATTAGATAATGATATCTGATGATCAAACTCTATTCCACACACAAAATAAGGCCAACATAAATTTATAAAACTGAAGTGTTATTTTCACTATTGAGGCTAACGTTTTGTTTCTTTCTAGAATGGGCCAACTTGTCACGGCCAACTAACCACCACCAACTCACCTCAGGACTTCCTGAAGGACAAATCAACACACGATAACTATACTCTAGACCCATTCCTCTCTTAATATTATTAAGGCAACTGTCCACCTCTTCCTCATTTCTTAGTTGTAATAAAATCACTGGGATATTATTATTATTATTATTATTATTATTATTATTATTATTATTAACAATGACAATAACTGAAAACATGTAAACTTGTGAATATGTACCATGCTTTACAACCATGAAGTGACATCGACAGGTTGTACCCTGCCAAGAAGAATAGGGGGCAGAGGGCTATTGCAAATCCATCAAACTGTAGAAGAAGAAAAACAAAGTTTGAATGACTATGTGAACCAAAGTACAGGAGAATTGCTGCAGGCTGTGAAAACGGAGAACATTATAAAAACAACAGAAACAAAGGCAGAATATAAGGAAAAACAGCTGGATGACAGATTAAATGGATGGAAAACCAAAGCTTTGCATAGACAGCACTTGAAAAACATTGAAGGAAAATGTGATAACAACTTGACATGGGCATGGCTTAAGAGGGGAACCATCAAGAAAGAAATGGAAGGTTTAATACTTGCTGCTCAAGAACAAGCACTACAAACTAATGCCATGAAAGCAAAGATACAAAAATCCACTGACAAAATGCCGACTTTGCAATGACAAAGTTGAAACTGTTTCACACTTAATATGTGAGTGCGGCAAAATTGCGCAAACTGACTACAAAGCTAGGCATGATCGAGTTGCTAAATTAATCCACTGGTCGTTGTGTAAAAAATATGCCCTATCTGTATCCAAAAAGTCATGGGAACATAAAAGTTGTCGAAAATGAGATGGTGAAGATCTTGTGGGACTTTCTAATACAGACGCATCGCCATTCGGAACACAACACGCCAGATATTATGGTTGTCGAGGGCAGAAGCATACAATTTATTGATATCACTGTACCAGGAGACGCCAGAGATGAAGAAAAAGAACTGGGGAAAAAATCACAAAATATCACAACCTGGCCATCGAAACCACACGATTATGGATGAAACAAGTAACAGTGATACCCATTGTCATCGGGGCACTTGGTACCATGTCCCAAAATTTTACAAAACACATCAAGAAATTGCAGCTTCCACCAGTGGAACTGCAAAAAACTGCACTACTCGGAACAACATATATTTTAAGAAGATACTTGGTTGATACCTAGGATGCCAGCAGCAACCCATATCAACCATTAGCACCAGTCACTGGCATTTGTGATAGATATTTAAATGTTCAGATGACTGAGTTTCATGTTTAATGAATAAAAGAGATAATAATAACAATAACAACAATAATAATAATGGAACAGTACAGTTACCTTGTGCTGAGTTGTTGCCTAGCAAATTGTCCTGTGGCAAGTTGTCCTTACATCTGTTTCTTTCTTCCATTATATTTTTAATTTTATTTATTTGTATTCCACCTTTATTGTTTTTACAAATAACTAGTTCTTGCTTTTCACGCTGCAATTTAGGCCAGAACTGAATATTTGAAACAACTGTGTCATTCATACAATTGTGTCAGTTTGCTAAATTATCAATAACTAGTGATAATGTAAAAAAAAAAGGTAGATCTTCTTTTGCGAAGAAGGCACATTTCAACATTATTTTAAAATAGTCTTCTTAACCAACCCCTTTTTAAATTTGTTCCAAATTCTAAAAAGCAGGACATTCTTGTCACATAGCGAATAGAACAAAATCATATAAAAATGGTTTGCTTTGTTATCATAAGTCTTTATTTTTGTAGCAAAATCCAAACTTTACCAAACACAATCCCAAATCCGATTTAAACTTGTATCCCATGTAACCCATCAGGAGCATAAAGTGGGATGCACAACACTTTTTTTCCATAAGAACCTGTCCCATTGTCCCCATTTATTTGTACCTATTTTCTGTATTCTTACTCATGTTTATACTTATATCTATTACCTTGTAAGTGATTGACAAATCAAATAAATAAATAAACAAACAAACAAACAAACCTTGGAAGGTAGATTTGGGTAAGGGAGAGTGACCAGCTTAAATTCATCCAGAAATTTCCAAACATGGATTTAAGCCTGAATATCTCTAGTTCCAGTCCAGCAGCATAATACAATATCCTACAACCTGAAAATAGAATCAAACAAAGCCAGATAATAATTGCTACATGTTCAGAGCCATCTTTATCACACAGCACAAACTGTGATCCCTAAAATTTAACTAAGGTTTCTAGAATCCTTGCAAAAGGGGTTATCAATTTCCATTTTTAATACATAATGAAACATTATTAAATGCATACAAAACAATGAAAGTAAATGCATTTAATTAATAAAAATTAAATTACATCCAATTTAGTCTTTGCTTTGCCCAACTTGCTTTTAGAAATGCAGCCTGGTTCTCAGTCCTAAAAAGGCTTTTTTTTTTTGCATAGCATATTCATGAATCATAGAATGGTGCAGTGGCCTAGAGTGGAGCTCTCGTCTCACAATCAGGAGGCTGTTTGATTCTAGGCATCGGCTGATATTTCTCTCTCTGGGCACATTGGGTATATATCAGCTGCAAACTCTGCATTGGCAACAGGAAGGGCATCTGGCCAGTAAACACGCAGCTCCATTCAGTTGCCCCAACTCCACCCAGATACAAGGTTTTACAGGGTCATTAAAAGACCAAAAAAAACAAAATATGCAGGAATCATCTGTAGGAAATAAAATCATGTCCTTTGAAGCTACCAATTGATTTGAATTCCACCCTGCTTTTTGGAGAAGTCCAACAACCAAGTAAATATTTCTGCTTGTGAAAGAACTTTCTTCACCTTTGTATATTTGGAAAGAGGCTAGGCTGCGTCTGTTGCTATGCTATCTCACCCTTTTCATGTGTTATTCTTAAGATTTCGATTCCTAGTTCTTTGTTAGTTCTTTCTTTAATATTATTTGGAAAGCAAATGAACACTTCTAAACCTGCTTTTGCTTGTTTCTTACAATAAAAATATCCAACAAAAATCCAATTGGTAGATTTGCTTTGGGTAGCCAACTTTTTGTCTGGAATGTTCACTAACTTGGGAACTATTCCTTTATACACACACCCCTTTCCCCTTCTTTTGTAACGATTTGGATATGAGGGTACCAGTGAAATCACCTTTCACATGAGGCCTATAGAAGGAATAATCCCTCTGAGTACTATCGATCAGATTATCTGATCAATAGTTTATTTGATTATCTGATCTGTTGTGATCATATCACTTCCAGTAGCTTTGTCCTTTTTTAACTGGGAGAGAGGCCTAGAAATCTCAGAGGTACCTAGGGGTTGGGGTGGGGAATCAGGAAAAGGATATCTCCTTCACTGACAGGGATCCTGATCTTTAGGCCAGGTGTCCCCAACCCCCAGTCCACAGCCCAGACTGGTCCATCGCCCATTGGAAACCAGGCTACGCAAGCAGCCCAAAGCTCCATTTGCATAAGTGGCGAGCGCGTGCACAAAACCATCCCTTCCCACCCCCACCATCACCTGTCCATGGAGCCAGAAAGCTTGGGGATTGCTCCATTAGTTGATATACTACACATCTTTTGAAAGTAATGAACTCAAGCTCAGGGATGATCTAATTCTTTGGATGAAACCCTGATCTAGGGACAGAGTTCTTCACTAATCCACTGTTTGACAAACAGTAGAACTCCAAGTTTAAAAAAAAAGCAGGTTGGGAATCTCCCAATCCCTATGCAAAAGGAGATTATGCAAGATTGTACCTTTGCTCTCCTCCTAGCTAACTTGTATGTATAACCCTTTTCTACATTTGAATTTTACTCCCTTTTACCACAGAATAGTTTCCATACTTCTTTGCACTGAAGACAGGCCAATTTTCCCACTGGCCTACATCAACCTTCATCCTTTTCTCCTGGCATTAACCAAACATTGCCAGTCCAAAGGGTTGGAAACAAATTACTCCAAACTGAAGGAATTCCTTTTCACTAAGAGACATTGTAGTTCTATGGGAAATCAATAGTTTTCAACTTTAGCAGATAAAGGTGTCCAAATAATGAAGCATTTTCTTCCGTGCCTCCACTTTCAGGGTGCACTAGATTCTTAACATCTGAGCCTTGGCTCAAAAATGCTGTAATCATAAATATTAATTTGCCAGCTGCAATGGGAATATTTCTGTTCCTGCTGCAATCGAACTATTTAATGCAAAAGGTTTAGTTTACTACTGTTCAATACACTGTGATGTGCTTATTCTAACCAGTTGCATCTTGAAACTATTCAATCAAACATTATTAGAATTCTATTGTGAATCCTTCAGTCTAACATCTAATTTTTTTGACAGAATTAGTATGTCCCTCTTTAGCATGAAAATCTGCCACCAGAGATGCTGCTTGAGATAATGACCGGGATCTCGGGATGAGTCACTGGATCATGTGACTTTGGAAAAAATTATTTCAGCTTCGAGGGGAAAAAACCTGTTGCCAAATATCTTTCATGGCATTTCTGCTCCATTTTTAATATCATTTTACCATTTGATAGAGTGTATAGCTCAATGCTACTGTTTTCTGCATTTACAATTTTTAATAGGTATATTAGTTCTTATACAAATTTTCTTTATATGCAGTTGACTTTGTCTTTTTATAATTCTGATCCCACAGTGTTTGCCATCTCTCTAGATCTATCCCATAACCAAAAATTTTCCCCCAAGCAATCATTGTTTCCTTAGCCATGCAGGGTTTTTTTCAAAGTGTTGTCAAAGGCTTTGTACTGATAACCACTGGGTCCACCACAGTTACTTTATGCCATAATCTTTCAACTTGAATTTTCAGATCTTAATATTTTGTGATTTTCTCCAGTTCTTTCTCTTCTACTCCACTATCCCCTGGCAATTGCCAGATCAATAATCCACACTTTCTTCTTTTCAATCACAGTTAAATCTTATGTGCCAAGACTTTACCAGGTTGTGTTTGGAAATCTCACAATATTTTAACTGCTTCATTTTCAAATATATGTTTCCACCAATTTTTCATGACAATTTTACACATTCCAGTAAACTATTTTGGTGACTGGGTTTTATCCCTGTTTATAATTAGTTTATGCAATATTTTTTGCATGAGTTCAGTATATGATCTACTTTTTCTTCTGCTGCTTTGCACAATCAGCCCTTATTTAGCTACTTTACGTGTGAAAGATATAAAAGCTATTTAGCCTTAAGAAAATCAACGTCCAAAATTTAAACTACTACAGCAGAAGCTTATTGATACTGAAAGGGTGAAAAGATAATGTAAAATACATTTTTATATAAATAAGAAAATGTGGAACACAAAATCAACTGTGGGAGTTATATTGGGAGGTAAAAGTTCTAAGGGCAAAAATATTGGTTATGTAAACAACCAACAATTGCTTAGCAATTTGCAAGAGGCTAATGCTGGAACAAATATAGAGTACATGTCAGATTTGTATGAGAAAATGGACATTGAGAAGCTTCTTCCTATTGATTAAACTATACGAAGAACTGTCTGAAGTAGAGAATAAAGCAATCTTCTCAAGATGGGTTGAATTACAACTCCCATCATCTCCAGCCAGCATGGCCCAATTATGGGAATTATACTCCCTGCCTCATGAAGTATTACACAAAGACTAGATATAGTTCTTCTCTTTTTTCATAATAAAAATAACCCAATTCTGTAGAGAAGGCACTGTGGGCCATGTATCACCCAAGCTCTCTGCCACCTTGTTCTCTCATATTCCAAACTGTTACCTTGGTTCCTGAAGTTCATGGATTGATACACTAGGACAGGGGTGTCAAACTCAAGGCCCGGGGGCTGGATCTGGCGCATGGGGTACTTTAGATCTGGCCTTAGGAGGCACCCTGGAAACAGTGTAGGACCAGCCCATGGTGCTTCTGCCAGCGAAAACAGGCTTCCAAGCTCCATTTTCATTGGCAAAGGGTTGCAGGAGGCCATGGCAGCCAAAAACAGAGCTTGGGAGCCCGTTTTCACTGGCAGAGTGATGGGGCCACCACAGGTGCCCCTGACAGGAGTGATGTTGAGCTGGCCACATCCACCCTGGACAGTCCCACCCCATCCCCGAGGTCAAACACAACCCTGATGAGGCTGTCAATGAAATCGAGTTTGACACCCCTGCACTAGGAACACTCAGAATTAGAAACTTCCCAGTTTCTTTCAGGAAGATCTGACTCAATGTTACTATTTCTGTTCTGGATTATAGGAAGCCATTCTTAAGTATCAGTTTATACTGAGTTTATCCTTTTCAATAGCCAGCAGCCAAAATACAAAATAAGTTCTGGAGAGCTTATCTAAGCTTCCACTATTAGTTCTTGATACTTTATAAGTGCCTTTAACTAATGCAAATTTTTGGGACTTAGCTTAGAAAATACAAAGGCATAAATTGGCTTATGTGTATGAAATGCACTGAATCAAACCAACCAAGGTATCCTCTGCAATTGTAGCATAAAAGACAAAGCAAAATTTTACCAACTGAGCTACCAGCATTTTGCCTACTGTATATAGAAGTTTCTATTGTCACTTATTCCTTTGCTTAGACTTCCCTCTGTAGCATATGTCCAAATTAGAAGACTCCACTGAATTGAAATTCTTCACTGATTTATAAAGGTGACAGCATTTAAAATCCATTTTTTAAATGAGGAATAACTGACAGAGCAGTGAAGTGCAAAATATTGTAGAATGAGACTCAAGAGCAACATTTAATTTGGCTATAAGGATTTGTCTTCTCAAGAGTGTTATCATTTAACTGCAACTCTTTTCTGAATTTTAGATGCTAGTTTCTGAAGCATATTGATGCCTTGAATCTGAAAAAGTATTAAAATGAGCAGGAGACTTAATACTGAGGTAAATGAGTTAATAGCCCAGTGAAATGTTTTTATTCTTCTTTTTCTCTGGAGTAAGAGAATTACCTCATTTAGTTCATATTAAGTATGTTACATTTTAATGGTTTTGTTCTCAGTTTTCAAGTAGATTTGTCCAATCTTCTTTGAGGATGCTGAACCCCGAATCTGGGACAATCCTCAAGTAATACTCTATGACTCAGTAAAGGTTCGTTTTTGAACAACAAGCTTACAGTCATTCCACATGAGTTCATATACTGCAAATTCACATTGTTCCAGAAAAAATTTGCAGATGACACCAAACTAGCAGGAATAGCCCAGAAGATAGGCTTAAAATCTGGATGGATCTCAGTAGACTTGAACACTGTGACCTATTTAACAAAATTACATATCTGATATTAATACAATTGAGAAAGTCCAGAAATATTTTACGAGAAGAGTCCTCCACTCCTCTACTAGTAGCAGAATACCTTATGCCACCAGACTTGACATTTTAGACCTAGACAACCTAGAACTACACTGCCTTCGGTCCGATCTAAGTATAGTACATAAAATTATATATTGCAATGTCCTACCTGTCAATTAATACTTCAGCTTCAACCAAAACAATGCAAGAGCACACAATAGATACAAACTAAAGATAAAGTGCACCAAACTTGATTTCAGGAAATTCAACTTCAGCAACAGAGTAGTCAATGTCTGGAATACTCTACATGACTCTGTGGTTTCTTCCCCAAACCCACAAAACTTTAACCTTAGACTGTCTACTGTTGACCTTACCCCTTTCCTAAGAGGTCTGTAGGGGGTGTGCATAAGCGCACCAAAGTGCCTGCCGTCCCTGTCCTATTGTTTCTTTTTTCTTGTTTGTATCCATTTCATGTCTTTATTACCATGTTTATACTTATACCTGTTGTCTATTAATTGTTTGACTAAATAAATAAATAAATAAATAAATAAATAAATAAATAATGAAATTCAATGTAGCAAAAAGTAAGGTTTTATAGTTAGGCAAGAAAAAACAAATGTACAGGTACAGACTAGGTGACTCAACAGCACTAACTGCAAAAGGGATCTTGGAGTCCTAATGGACAATCACTTACATATGAGCCACAATATGCTGCACCTGCCAAAAAAAAGCCAATACAATCCTAGGCTGCATTAATAGGATTAGAATCATGATCACGAAAAACGATATTACCACTTTATAATGCCCTGGTAAGACCACACTTGGAATACTGCCTCCAGTTTTGGTCACCAAACTATTAAAAAGATGCTCAGATTCTAGAAAGAGTGCAAAGAAGAGCAACGAAGATGATTAGGGGGACTGGAGGCTAAAACATATAAAGAACAGTTGCAGGAACTGGGCATGGCTAGTCTACTGAGGAGAAGGACCAGGGGAGACATGATAGCAGTGTTCCAGTATTTGATGGGCTGCCATAAAGAAGAGGGGATCAATCTATTTTCCAAAGCATCAGAAGGCAAGACAAGAAGCAATGATTGGAAACTGAACAAATAGAGAACTTAGAACTAAGAAGAAATGTGAGAACAATTGACCAGTGGAACACCTTGCCTTCAGAAGTTGTGGGTGCTCTTTTAAGAAGGGACTGGACAACCATTTGTCTAAAATGGTATAGACGGTTGAACTAGAACACCTCCAAGGTCCCTTCCAACTCTGTTATTCTGTTAAAATTATCTGCATAAATGTGTATTAGGGAAATCATCAGATAAAAGTCAATTATATCAGAAAAAGAAAGCACTGTGATGTTCTATTACAATCAATGGAAAGAACAATACTCTCTGCTTAATAGTCCCAGATGAACTGGTTAAAGGGGTTAGAAAAAATGAGTCAGTAAAGTGCAACAAGTGTTGATGGACTTGGATCAAATAGACTTGGTGCAAGTCCTTGTTTAGCCATGAAGTTATATCATATGACCCTCAACCAGCTACTTACTTTCACTGTATTCTTTGGAGGTTGTATTATTGACATAATTATTTAATTCCAAGCCAACCCTGCTAAAGATGAAAGGCTACTACAACAAATGACCCTTATCTGTCAAGCTGGTTTCTCAGAAAAGTATGTCATAAATGTGTCACTTTGGCAAACCCAAAATTGATGATTAAATGAACTCAGGCTGAATTTTCCATGTCGCAACATAAAGAGGGACAAGAGTATGATATATATGTTAATAGTGGTGTGAAACTATTTTTGGGAAGAATAGAGACTAGCTTAAGTCTTCTAGTGTCAAAAAATTCTGAGTTTTAGTCTGGTACACGAACTTAACTGTGTCCTTGGCAGCTTATATGAAGGGGAAATGATGTTTTCCAAATGAGTTTAGTGTAATTTATTTATAAATGTTTGTGATTTTTATTTTATTTTTAAACAAGTTTTATTCAATTTTCCACATTTTAACGTCTCTTTTCAGTAAACAGCATGATTACAGGTTTGACATATACATACAAACATGACCATAACTACACATTCAGTTTTTATATTCAATTTCTTATCTTAACAATGTTTTTATATATTTTCTACTTTATCATATTGTTCCAAATGTTTATCTCATTATTTAATTCACATATATTAACTTCATAATTATTATATTTTAATACTTTTGGCTGTCACATTTGTATATTCCTCTTAAATTCTAATTTATAACATTCCTTCTATAAATTGGTTTCCCCCCTGAAATAATTTAAGTGCACCACCTTTGAGTTACATATTCTTCCATTAAATATTAACATTTTATTACCTAGCACATTAAAATTACTAATCCCATTTAAGATTATATAACACATATAAGTCAGGTTCTGCATGGTTTCCCCTTTCTAATCTTAATTTCATAAAGTTTATCTAGTTTCAGAAAAAAAAGAACATGTTGATCTGCTCATTTAATAGGCCCTGATGTTAACTCCATTTCATCTCTCCTCCTATATCATTTCATTTATTTTAATATATTTAAGATATTTAAGATATTTCAATGTGTTCAATAAACATATTTCATTATTTATTGCAATTATCTTTATAGGTAATAAAGAGCATAAAATTCCATTATCAATGAAATAACAATTAGTCAACTCTCATGCCAATTTCACCTTCAAATCTCCTCCTACACTATTACATTTATTATTTATTCCATTCATACTTAAATCAAGAGAAATGAAAAGAAAGTCAGCATTCCAATCCTCAGAAAAGAAAGATTCAATATATTTAATAATCATGTTCCATATGTTCATTATATTTATTTCTTATACATAAAGGAGGAGAGCTTTACCAAAAATTAACACTTCTATTATCCATCTTCTATGTCCCCTTTTCACAACTAAAAATTTATCTATATTATTCCCCTACACCTTGCAGAACCCCCTCTCCCAAGGTTATTCAACCATTATCTCTGTGTAAGTTTACTCCCATTTTTGGGGGGTGAGGTATCACCAGTATGCTGATGATACCCAGTTATACATCTCCACCCCAAACCAAATCAGTGATGCCCTCTTCGTGATGACTCGTTGTCTGGATGCGGTACGGATCTGGATGGACGGAAACATGCTTCGGCGCAACCCGGCCAAGACTGAGTGGCTGTACATACCGGCATCTCGGTCCAGTCAAGAGTGTCCATCATTGACCATAGGGGGAGTGGTGTTGCCCCCTGTGGATAGGGCATGGAACCTGGGGGTCCTCCTGAACTCGCGGCTCCAATTGGAGGAGCAGGTGGGGCCATCGCCAGGGGCCTTTGCCCAGGTCCAGCTGGTTCGCCAGCTTCGCCCGTTCTGGACCGAGATGCCCTGCACAGTCACTCATGCCCTTGTTACTTCGCGACTCGACTACTGCAACGCCTCTATTTAGGACTGCCCTTGCACACTATCCGGAGGTTGCAGCTGGTGCAGAATGCTGCAGCGCAGGTTGTGATGGGAGTTACCCGATTCTCCCATATTACCCCCTCCTGCGCGGCTTGCATTGGTTGCCGGTTGCGCCCAGGTGAGGTTCAAGGTTTTGGCTTTTAACATTCAAAGTCCTACACAACATGGGTCCACAATATTTAAGGGAGCCTCCTACCGATATCGGGGACCAACCGCCTGTACCACACAGGCAGGGGCTCGGGTCCCGCCAGCAAGCCAATGTCGGCTGGCGGTCCCCTGACGGCGAGCCTACTCTGTGGTGGCCCCTGACTTATGGAATCAACTGCCTCTGGACCTCCGCCTGGCCCCTGACCTCCGCACCTTCCGCCATGATTTGAAGACCTGGCTATTTGACCAAGTTGGGCTGTGATTACCTTACCTGGGGCATGGGACAGTTTTAATTTTTAATTCAGTTTTATTGGACCTTATAGTGATTTAATTTCTTTTTAATTATTTATTGTATTTGTATGTTTTAACTGTGAGCCTCCGAGTCTTTGAGATGGGCGGCATATAAGTCCAATAAAATAAATAAATAAATAAATAAATAATTTTTTTCAAATTTCCCATATTCCTTTATTCCCAGATCCTGTTTCTTCTGCCTTCCATCCCCTAACATTTCCCCTTTTATTATTTCACTCCAATTTTTAACCCCTTCTCTCTTTTTGACTATCTTCCAGTCTTCAAGTTTCTGCTGATTCTTTTCCCCTTTTTTTATTTTCCAGATATTTCCCTCTTTACTCAGTTTCTCAACCCTCCGGTATTTTTTCCCAATTCTTTTCCTCTTTCCCTCTGGGTTCCTTTGTTCTCGGCGATAATAGTTAAAGATGGCCCCTTCTGGAATTTGCTCCACCTCTTCTTGATACTTTGTTGTTCATACTCTGACTGCCTCTTCAAGAAATTTAAAAACGGGGCCAAAAGTTTCACCTTTTTCCTGCAAGGTTTTCTTAATTTTACCCAGTTCCAGTTTTAGTGCCTGAAAGGGTATTTCCATTTTACAATTTTTTATTTAATCCAACTGATGTCTTTAAAGTTAATTCCCCCAAAAAACCAGCTTCTGTTTCTTTCTTCTCAGCTTTTAGTCCTCAATTAGTCCAATACCAAGTCCATAACGAGATCAGCAAAATCCAAAAGCAAAGTCTTCATATATCTTTCTTTACTTCAATATTTCAATTTTCGGAAACTCTTATTTTACTATGTCAGTTTTCTTCATATTTTAGGAGACAGGTTCTTTAAAGAAAAAAGTCAAGTTAAGTTTGACTCAGGTGGCTCTTTGTTCTAACAAATCCACAGCTCCTCTTTTCTTTTCCTTCCCAGTTATTCAGAGCTTTTCAAGCCACACAATCCACAAAAGGATCCAATTGGTAAACATTTCCTCCTTAACAGTCTTTAGCATATAAATCAGCTTAAATTAATGCTTAAATGAAATCAAAATATACTCATCCGGAGTGGCTGTGTAATTTCTTTATGGCTTCTACCTCTCTCGGCTTGAAGCTCCGTCCTTTCACAAAAAATTCACACTTTTTTTTTAAACCTCTTTCAGTTCGCAGCTGAATTCTTTCTTAAGAATGCTTTGTAGTGTTAATCCAGAGGGTAATTTTCAGTTGATTATTTAGTCCTGTATTTCATGCTGTCTGCTTCTTTAACTCTCTCCTGCCCAATGCTTCTTCTAGTCTTATTCTCCCCTTCGGTGTGGCCATTAGACCACCGCTTCTGGCGTCTTCAGGAGGGAGCTGTGCCAGTCCAGGGAGGGGATTTGCGACTCCCCTCCACCTGGCTGATGGTCTCCCCTTCCTCCACCGCCCCTATGAGGCAGCTTCTGCCCCAGATCTAAAAGATTGGGGCTCTCCAACACCGAAGCACAAACCAAGCCGTGAAGAACAATCGCGGAAAGGTCTGTCCTCAGGGAGGCTCAAAACCGGAAGTCCAATGTTTGTGATTTTTAAATGTGCTTTTAAAACTTGCTTCATGTTAAAATATAACATGATAAACTAAAATAAAACTTGCCAGATGTTGAATCATTCATAAATCTTGTAAAGCAGGTGAAGGCATGCCTAGCAATTCTCAAAATCTTTTACTTGAAATCTCAGTTTTCCTTTAAGATATATTATCAGCACACATTCTCAGAAAATCCTTTTGAGAATACTAGAAACCTGTATGGATATGAATCCCACAATCATGATTTCTAGGGTGAAATGCAGAATGCAGAATATTTAAAAGCTATGCAATCCAATTGAACATCTACTGTAGTCCAACCATTACACAGTACTGGATCACTTTCTCATTTCCTGAGACATTTTACATACATGTTTCATTGCATGAATTCAAAATGTAGCAAAGATATTTCCAAGCAATTATTTAAAGAAAACTGTGGGGGGGGGCGTGGACGTGCGTGAGTGGGTGGGTGTGAGAGAGAGAGAGAGAGACTGTGCTTATGTCTGGGAACATAACTCTAAAACCTCATTCCTTTTGCTCTTACTGCTTGTCAATATTTTATTCTTTTAATCTAGCATGAGATTTCATCTCCTCCTCTTGCCTCTTCTTTCCCCTGGGGCTTCAGGTTGAACAACTTTGCTCTACTCTATTAGTGGTAGATTTCCCTTCTACAAATTCAAAAGGAATCCAAGAAGTAGTTACTATGAACTCCCTTAGGAAACAGAAGTATACATCTTTGAAATTAAATGAAAATAATAAAACATGGAACTCAATACCTCCTGTACATAAACTCACACCATCCAATGTAGATTTTTCAACTAGTTAGGGATTAATAATCTTTTTACCCTTAGAGAAACAATTGAATGTACACAAAGTTATACAGACATACCTCGTATATCAAGATCATCAGTGTCATTTGTATAGTTAAGGGTTTGAGGTAGTTGAGGTTTCAATCCCTGGAATTCTGAAGCTAAATGAAAGTTACAAAAGAAAGCTTCCCTTGATCAACAACAACAAACAAAACAAAACAGCCATTCTAACGGTATGTATCATGGCAAGAGAGTGTCTATTAAAATATATTTGAGCAAAATATTCATAGAATTATTTCAGGCAGCCCACCAAATGTGTAAATATGGCCATCTGCTTTTTGGCTAATTAAATACAAACAACAGAAGCACATGGTATTGACATCATATGCCATGTATCACCTTGATCGTCTTTTGGTAATTCATAGAATCCCAAAATGTAAAGTTGGAAGTGATTTTAGAGATCATGTAGCCAAATTGTCTGCCCAGTACCAGGAATCAGCATTGCTGATATATGGGCATCCAGGCTTTGTTTACATGATTCCAGTTAAATCCAGTCCACTGCAGCTCTTAAAATTTATGATCTCCAATCAAAATCTTCATCCTTGTAATTTGAACCCATTGTTTCTTATCTCATCTTTTGGAACAGCTCTAACATTTCTACTCATCTTGTATATCACAGCCCAACTGAGGATAACTACCATAATTTTTCATTGACAGACTAAATACACCCACCATCTTCAACCATTCCTCATTTTTTCCAGATCCTATATTACCATGGTTGGTCTCCAGTCTGTTATTGTTCTACCTAAACTCTGATTCCCAGAATTAAATACCATATCATAGCTGTAGACTAATCAGTGCACCATGGAGAGGAACAACTTCTAAATTATTCTGTTGTTGGGGCTTAGGATTTCATTGGTGACTTTGTTTTATTTTGTTTTTGTAGCTGCATCTCATAGCTGGCTCCTATTCAGCCTGTCAGTTACCAGATTTTTGCATGTGCTGCTATAACTGTGGTCTCCTTATCCTAACCTGTACTTCTCTTTTTCTTTCTCAAATTATGGGAATTTGCTTGGCCAGCGTGACATTCATCTTGCTGATTTCTATCTGTGGTTCAGCCATGTCAAAATCTTCAAAAAATATCTTTCTTGATTCTATCCTCTAATGAATTTGTTATCACATCTTTGTGTTGTCATCCAGTAGTGGGATTCAAATAATTTAACAACTGGTTCTCTGCCCTAATGATTTCTTCCAACAACCAATTCACCAAACTTCTCAGAAAGTTAACAACCAGTTCTCCCGAAGTGGTGTGAACTGGCTGAATCCCACCACTGTTGTCATCTGTATAGCAGATAATTTTCCAATATCTCATCTGAGTCATAAATGTTTCAGCGTGCATATAAAAAACAACACAGAACCCAAAATGGAGCCAAGCAATTTTTATCTACTTTCTTCCCCTGAATTGTTGGGTATCTATGCACCTCTGAGGATTACTTAGAACAGCTGGAGCCCAATCCTTATGGAAGTATTAGGTGCTTTTCTTGCATATATGACAAATAATGTTAATAGCAGTATATTTCCAAATAAAGTGAGAAACCACCAAAAATATATATACTTATTTATTGCACATTCAACTTTAATAAGTTTGTCTCTTTTCCAGTCAGCCACATCTCAACCAATGATCAAAGTGCCTGAATCTAAATAAAGAGAAACTCATGCTGAGTACTAGTGACTTTTTACAATTCATCATGATGAGGGTCCTGCCTTTAAAATGTGTCAGGATTATAAAGCAACCTCCCCCAAGGAAAACAAACTTCTCTTTGTCGAGTGAACAAAAAGAAGCTTCTCTACATCTTCATGAGAATAAATAACAAGCCACATTTATAGACCCTTGGCGGTGCAGTGGTTAGAGTGCAGTACCGCAGGCTACTTGTGCTGACTGCCAGCTGCCTGCAAATCCCACCAGGCTCAAGATTGACTCAGCCTTCCAGCCTTCCGAGGTGGGTAAAATGAAGACCCAGATTGTTGGGGGCAATAGGCTGACTCTGTAAACTGCTTAGAGAGGGCTGTAAAGCTCTGTAAAGTGGTATATAAGTCTAAGTGCTATTGCTATTTGTTCCCTTACTTGCTTTGGTATAGGGGGTGTGTGGAGAGGTATATACACAGACACTAGATATACTAGATATAGATAGATATCAGTCCATTTTAGCAATCCTAACACAAAACCTGAAGACCTCAATAATAGAGTTTATTATGATGATGACTGTATATTTAAAATAAAAAGATAAAGGTTTCCCCTTTCCAGTCATGTCTGACTCTAGGGGACAGTGCTCATCTCTATTTCTTAGCCTAGGGAGCCAGCATTGTCTAAAGACACTCCCATGGTCAAGTGGCTAAGGTGCACGGAACACTGTTAGCTTTTCACTGAAGTGGTACCTATTTATCTACTCACATTTGCATGCTTTCAATCTGCTAGGTGGGTAGGACCTGGGGCAATTAATGGGAGCTCACCCCATCACACAGCAGTCGGTTCAAACCTGGGCTGTCAGCTTTCCAGCTGACAAGCCTACCATCTTAACCACTGAGCCATTGTGAATACTTCTGTTTTAAATCTGAAAATGACAAACTAAAGGCTTGTGGCATTCACAGGGCAGTGGGATACAACAATGCTAATTCTAATACTTAATGAAAAAAAAACATTTAAGGCTTTTTGAAATATCATTCCCAGTCTCTAAGCAACACAGTGAGCATATAAGAAATTATTGCTGGATACACAACTAATTATGCTCATGCCAGGTGCCATTTGTAAGAACCAATGCCTCTACATGGTTCAATTTTAAATTCAGAACACCTTAAATATTGCTGTCCTTACATGGCACCTCTGTGGAAGCATTAATGCTGACAGGGACACTCTACATGTGGCTGAACAGTTTTACATAAAGGACATCATTATTCCCTGAGCCAAGCATTTCTAATTAGAGCAACAATATCACTCAGTACAAAATTTTATAAATTTATGTTTGAATTACATCTTAAGGTTGAGAAATATATTCTGAATGTGCATTTTAAGGATAGTTTTGATGAATTATTAGGACATGTCAAATCTTAGGCTTCATTAATTTAGCACATACTAGAGTGCCAAATAGGCTAAAGTGTTAATTGGAATTAGGAAGTGTTGTTTGTTTGTTTGTTTCTTGTAAGGATAAAATAAGAAGAGACTCCATATGTGCACTGTCTTGAGTTTTTAAGAAGATATGAGGAAAAGGCAGGAATTCTGTTTACATTCAGCCTTTCTCAAAAACAGTAAAAGGTGTATATGGGATCTCTCATTGTTTCAGCCTCCTAATAACACCTAGTTGTATTGGTCGGGCCTAAGAGATAATGACTGTCCCAAAGTCATTATCTGAAAGTATGGTTCACTCCACTACCATAAACACTTTAAATTACACGCTCATATTATACCAGTATTATGGTACATTATGCAATCTTCATTAACTTCCTATTTGTTTCCAGTCCAAGTTCAAACTCTTGGTATTATCCCATAATATTTTCACAGACTACAGCCAAAATATCATTTCCTGTATGCCAATTCCAGCACTGACATTAATTTTCCCAGTTTGAGAGGTTATTTTCATGTCCATTGGTATCTTAAAGTAATTTTACTTCTGTGATATTTTAAGTTTCTCTTTATTATAACTGTTATTTTCTTTGTTTATTGTGGTTTTTCCTAAATTCAGTCCTGAAAATTTTTTACTAAAGGCTGAGAACCACATGATACAGTTGATGAAAATAAACAAGCAAGCATGCTGGTTAACTAGCATAATTTTTTGTTCATTTATACCAGAGACCTGGACACTTTCATTGAAGCACAAATTGGTTTATTGACCAGGATGATAGGCAAAGAGAAACCTAAAGAGAGGAGGAGTTATAGTCCCTTGTCATACATTTATGCAAATTACAATATAAATTGCTTTTGATCCTTTCATCCTATTACAGCATTTGTAAGTTAATGTGGCTAATAATAAGGTGAGATAGGTGAGATCATTTGCCTCCCACAAATAAGCCAGCTCTCAACATTTTTGAATGTTTTAATTTTCACGATTGGTCTATCAATGGGTGCAGTGCATGAATTATCTATTTTTTCATGGTATTTTGGTTAATAATTTGAGGGTCAGTTTATCCACATATGGGCTCAGACACAAATAAATACAGGATATACAAGTGCTTTTAAAAAGCATTGCCATACATTCTTGTGGATAAGCAAACCCAGTTTGGTATTTGGGCATCTAAAATTCTTGGATTATTTGTGAATATTGTGTGTGTGTGTGTGTGTGCGCACACACACACATACACACATACACACACACACACACACACACACACACACACAGAGTATTTGGATTAGGATTATTTTGCTTAGCTCACACACATCCCATTCAATTACAAGATGACTTTATTTTCTTTCCAGTTAGGTAGTAGATTAATTTTTTTAGAACTTTGTTTTTGAATACTTTTCCTGATATGATTCTTTTCACAGCATATAGATTTTTTTTTCATTCATAACTATCTTCAAACAGATATTGATGCTGAAAATGCCGCACTTGGTCTGTAGGTTCTGATGACCCAAAACCAGTCAGTAAGCTGTGGCTGTTGCTAAGAAACTAATGGCATGTTTCTCCAGTGAAATTTGTTTAAGTAAAAAGAAAAATGAGAATAAAGGAATCTCTTTGTTGAACTATGCAGTCTCTCAAACCCAGCATTTTGTTTCCAGAACTAGCCAGCTAAGTTCTTTCAGAAGACATAAGTGGAAAACAAGGCTAGATGAATGCACCTAAATATTATCATGAAAGATTAATAACTTGTTAAAGAATGTTATTTTTAACAGACAACTGTATTTGACACTGCAACCAATTACATCTTGCATTGTTCGCCATAAGTACACCTAAGATTTTGATCTGGTTGTGGCATGCAAAATGCATGTTTAAGTATAAACGGGAACACAAATGGGAATTCTGGCTGGGCCTTAAAGGGCAAGATATAAATTTTGAAGATAAAATGAGTGAATATTTTGAACTTGCATATTTATCATTGCATTTTTCAGAAGTTGCTCTTTGGTGACAAGAGTTTGATAACAAAAATTCAATGGAAGTGTTTCCAAAACAGGAAAACTTAAAAAAAAAAAAGCATTGAGGAAGCCAATGTTGTAATGATTCTACTTCTTCATTTGCAATCCTATGAGTAGCAGTCTCTGCTGACAAATAGAATCCAATTAGTTTGGATTTGGAATGTAAATGCTAGCAAAATGAGTAACTACAGGAGGCTTCTAAGATTTACTTTTATTCCACCAAGGGCTTTTAAATGTAATAAAATATTTCCTCAACTAATTTCTGGATGGTAGAGTTTTACATCAATATTATTCAGAGCCAAATATTTTGAAGTATGTTCCCGACTCACTAGAAGAAATTGCTTATGAAACTAGCCAATGAAGCAGCATTATACTTGAGAAAGCACACCTTGCAATATAAAAAAGGCAAGTAGCATGATATGAAATGTTTTCTTTCATTTTCTGCCATGAATTCTATCATTTCCAAAGGGCTAAATCATATTTGCTCCAAAGAAAAGGTAACGTCACTTTAGGAGTCTAATTTTAACAACCAAAGAAATCTTAAAGTAGAACTTGTAGAGAATATTCATAGCTCAGGTTGTAAATTTAGGCAGAGGTTTGTTCTCCAAGATGCTGCTTGGTTCCCAGATGTTTCATTACCAAACTAAGTAACATCTTCAGTGGGGATTTGAGGTGATTGTGTCTCATTCATTTACATAGGTGGTTGGTTGGTCTTGTGATTGGTTGAATCACAAGTCTGATTGAATCACAAGACTGATTCTAGACAGAACCAATCACCCCCCTCACCACTTGAATTCCATGCCTCATTGCCTCACAGCAGCCAGTCAGAAGGCACAGGACCAGATCAGTCTTGTGATTCAATCAGACTTGTGATTCAACCAGCCACAAATTGACCACCCAGGATCTATATAAATGAACAAGACACTTCACCCCCCAAAAAAACCCTGTTGAAGATGTTACCCAGTTTGGTAACAAAACTTCCGAGAGTCAAGCAGCAAGCTCGGAGAACAAAGCTCTGCCTTAACTCTTAAAATTAAGAAAGCATACTGCATTTTTCCTCCTAGTTAAAAAGACTGTGAATTTTGTTTTATAGAAGACAACCCTCCATCAAAAGACTTTACATTTGAAAGTGTTCTCCTGTGGAAAGTTTCTCTAGTCTAAGATGAAAACAAAGAGAAACAGAGTCTGGAAATTACCTAACAAAAATAAGCATAAGGACCACAACCTAAGTCATTCAATCACATTCTGTTTTACAAGGATTAGAAAATGATATTTCTGTTTGAAGTATAACAACATTCTAAATTTTATATACATGTATACTGACCTCTGTCCATTTTTTGCAGTGACATATTTTTCTTTTTTGTGTGTCTTTTTTTATTTTGGTCAATGCACAATTCAATCTTTGTATGAGTTCAGCCAAAGAGAAAGGAACCTGATGATGAGACTGACTGCAGTCAGACAAGTAAGCAGGGGAAATAATTCTGGGTTCCTGCTCTATTTATTTGCAAAAAATCAATGCTTAGAGTCTACTGCCACCTCAAAATAATCTACCCTGTCTCCCTTGATATTCCAAATACTTCAAATTGCCTCTCAGAAAATCCGCAAGATAATTCTTCATTTATGCACTTCAAAACTCTTTTCCCCCCAAATCCCATCTTTCTCAATAGTTTTTACTTCATCCCTTAGGGGATTTTTAACCAGCTTTTGCTAAGCCTTTAACCAAGTCTAAGTACATGTAACTGAAACTATCGCATATTGCTTTCCTATTACCCCCTGCTTCCATTTTCCAAACTTTCCTCTGTTTTTTTCAGTATTTTCAGTTTTTTACAATAAAATTTGGGAACAAAGATATTTCTTTAAGAAAAGTATCCATTCATTTTATTATTTTGATTATGTTGATATTAAATGAATTCACACTTTTTCTTTCTTCCTTTTTGCTATTTTAAAATCCAGTACATAATAAATATGTTCACTGTTAATGGTACAGTGAAACATAATATTATGAGAGACTATTTGGTGGAATGGTTAAATCAAAACTGGGAGATTATAAATTCTAGTCCTGCCTTAGGCATGAAACCAGCAAGCTGACTTTGTGCCAGTCCTTCTCTCTCAATATTAGGAAGAAGGCAACATCTTGCCACAAAAACTTATCCAAGTAATCACCAGGAACAGTGGTGGGATTCCTTTTTTTTACTACCAGTTCTGTGGGCGTGGCTTGGTGGGTGTGGCAGGGGAAGGATACTGTAAAATCCAGTCAGAGGTGGTATTTTCCAGTTCTCCGAACTATTCAAAATTTCCGCTACCGGTTCTCCAGAACTGGTCAGAACCTGCTAAATACCACCTCTGACCAGGAACCAACATTGACTTAAAGAAATCCTCAAATTATAGTTAATCAAATTATCTTTAAACATTTTTTAATTCATGTATTGTGTCAAGTGTTTGTGATTGAACAGTCTCATGGCTTCCTGAGATTTTTATCCAAGCTTAAAAAACATATACAGAAGATTAATACTTCTGGTCCACATCATGTTCACAACTTGAAGCTATGATCTTCCTCTTTCCCCAAACATTTCATAAATTAGGAGAATATGTTTGGGAACAGACTTTCTAAAGTTACTCTGCCTACTCTGTCCAAGGAGTCCAATAAGTAAATGCATAGAATTTCTCTGCATAGCTCATGGTTACATACAAACTCAGTTATATTACCAGGAGAGGGTATTATCTGTCCTTCTTATTACATTCTCACTTCTTATGCCTCCTTTTATTTTATTTATTTATTTATTTATTTATGGATTTATATGTTTCCCATCTCAAGACTGGGCTGGCTCACAAATAAAAACAACAACAACAATAAATAATTAAAAACAGATTAAACTAAATAAGCCCCATTACAATTACAAATTCATCCCATATAAAACCATCCCATCCCAAAAATCACAACCCAGATTGGTTAAACAACCAGGTCTTCAGGTCATGGCGGAAGGTGGAGGTCAGGGGCCAGACGAGCTCCAGGGAAGTTGGTTCCAGAGGTCTGGGGCCGCTATAGAATAGGCTCGTCGTCGGGGACCGCCAGCCGGCACTGGCCAGCCGATGGGACCCAAGGAGTCCTTGCTATGTGATGCACAAGGTGGTTGGCATTCGATGTCGGCAGGAGTCGCTCCTTAAATATTGAGGACCCATGTCATGAAGGACTTTGTATGTTAAAACTAAGACCTTGAATCTCACCCGAGTGCAACCGGCAGCCAATGAAGGCAGCGAGGAGGGGGGTAACATGGGAGAACCGGGAAACTCCCATCACCACCAGCCGCGCATTCTGCACCAGCTGCAATCTCGGATGGTATGCAAGGGCAGTCCTAAATAGAGAGCATTGCAGTAGTCGAGTCTGGAGGTAACAAGGGCATGAGTAACCATGCGCAGGGCATCTGGGTCCAGAAAAGGGCATAGCTGGCAACCAGACGGAGCTGGGCAAAGGCCCCCTGGTGATGGCCCCCACCTGCTCCTCCAACCGAGCCAATGTCCAGGAGGACCCCAGATTCTGCACCCTATCCACAGGGGCAATCCCCTATGGCCAAAGATGGACACTCCAAACTGGGCCAGACGTATGCACAGCCACTCAGTCTTGGCCGGGTTGAGATGAAGCATGTTTCCATTCATCCAGATCCGCACACATCCAAACACTGGGTCATCAGGGAGAGGGCATCACCATCTGGTTCGTGGAAATGTACAGCTGAGTATCATCAGCGCACTGATGGAAACTCACCCCAAAACCACGGATGATCTCACCCAGCTTTCATATAGATGTTAAATAGCAGGGGGAGAGGACCAACCCTGGGGACCCCACAAGAGAGCACCTCGAGGTAGACCTCTGTCCCCCCCAACACCGACTGCAATCGCTCCTGAGAGGTAGGAGGTGAACCACCAAACACAGTGCCCCTATACCCAACCCCTCGAGGCCGCAGAAGGATACCATGGTCGATGGTATCAAAGCCTCTGAGAGGTCTAATAGGACCAGGACAGAGGAAAACCCCTGTCCCGAGCCCTCCAGAGATCATCCATCAGTCACCAATGCTGTCTTGCTGAAACCAGGCCGAAGCCCGATTGATACGGATCCAGGTAGTCCACTTCATCCAGGAAAAGGAAACTGCTGAGCACCACATTTCAACAACCTTCGCTAAGAAAGCGAAGGTTGGAGACTGGACGAAAGTTGTCTATCACGGTTGGGTCCAGGGCAGGCTTCTTCAGAAGGGGTCTCACCACCACCTCCTTCAAGGCGGAGGGGAAAACACCCTCCCTTAGTGAAGCGTTGACAACTGCCCGGAGCCAACCGCAGGTGACCTCCCTGGCGGCATAAGCATAGGGGGCCACATCCCAGACAGGGGAACTGCCTGGAGGGCCCATAGCTCCGATGGGGAATAGGCAGCCATAGTAAATATATCTCAGGCAAGACAATACAAGAGGTAGTTGGGAGATGGAACAAAAGGGAGATGGAAAAACAATGAAGGGACAGGCAATGTTAAAGTCAGGAAATAATCCACAATCGGCAGCTCTCTCACCACTGTCAACGATCCGGGTAGAAATAGACCAGTCACTGCTCTGCCACCACAGTGACTTGGGGCAAAGTCCTGCACAACCCGCTGCACTCTCACTGCAGGGGGATTAATCCTCCCATTGCCCTCTCACTGCAAGGGAGGGAGCCAGTCCCAAAGAGGAGGCAAAGTCCAAGTCCAGGTAAATGGTGCAAATGAGTCAAAACACCCTCAATGATGATAAGCAGGGCCAAGATGATGTTAATAGAGGGAAGGACAACGGACAGTGATAAACCCCATAATCCACATGGGGTGACAAAGTCCATAGCAGTCCAGGCAAGGTACAGCACTCACTTACCGGCCACAGCCACGGGCCTAGGGCCATTGAGCCATCCCTTCGTGGGGGGGGTCTTCACCAAAGACTCGACCCACCCCCCAACCGGGATAGAGCCTGCCCACCCAGCCCGGGCTATGACTGTGAACGCCTCCCTCCCGGAATCTCCAGGCCTGTAGGCCTCCCAACCCCTCCCCATAGATCTTTCCCCCCAGAGCTCTCATTTCTGGGGGGAGGGAGGGGGAGGCCCTTCGGGTGGGCAAAACCCATTCCCCACAAGGACACTGCCCCCAACCACAAACAGAGAAGAGGGGGGAGAACCTCCAGGCCGGTAGTCCTGTTCTCCATGGTCACCCCCCATGGTGACCATAGCACCAGAAACCGCCGACCACCACCGTCACGCTGCCGTCCATGTAGCCGAGCCCCCGGAGTCGCAACAGGATCGTGGTTTGTCACCGCCAGGCTCCTGCGCCCGCGCCCGCCGTCAGCAAAAACAGCTGGCGACCATGACCAGCAACGCCAGCAACGGGTCCCCAGCCAACAGGTCCTCAGTGACTCCAGAGGACCTCGCCAACATCTCGCCGGAAGCTTCTGGCACCGGGCTCCACGCAGGCCATAGAATGGAGCAAGGCTTGCCGCCTCAATCCGGGCGGCAAGCCAGCAGCCGATAGTCAATGCGGTCGCAGGGGGAAACCCAGCAACACTGAGCCACCGGCTCAATTTTCGCAGGAATGGCTCCAGCGGCATCCCGCGACCCCCTAGGAGCAAGATCAGCCAAAACGAAGCGGTAAGGAAGCCTCCTCCTCCAAAAGGCCAACAAAAACCTCCGATGCCGAGAACGCTTAATGCCACCGGGCCGCCATCTTGGGCATGCGCATTCCACATTCCACATTTGAGTTTGCAAGAATAGAAATTTATATCTTGCTTATCATCAAATCCTCTGTACTCCAATTCATCCCATAATTCGGGAGTGTGTGGTTTGAGTCTAATGTTGATGTAATTAAGCAGACTCAAACTGTTAAACAATATGACAAAATAAAAGTGGAAGGATGCTGAGAATGAGAGGATTGGTTTGGAAGCACATA
This sequence comes from Naja naja, assembly GCA_009733165.1. Taxonomy (NCBI): domain Eukaryota; kingdom Metazoa; phylum Chordata; class Lepidosauria; order Squamata; family Elapidae; genus Naja; species Naja naja. Next base: position 158,988,907 of record CM019148.1, read on the forward strand.
GGCAGCAGGTTTACAGACAGAAAGGCAAAAGTCAGCTATTGTTTACTTTCAGTTCACATTGATATCAATGGGGGTTTAAGCCTGTGTTTAAATTCTCTCTATAAACACCAGCACAACCTAATATGGTTAAGCATAGCTAAATCAAATCAATAGTGTAAAGCTTTTTGTGTGGAAGCAGATGGAAAGTATAAAGGCACTAGAACTGAGGTGTAAGAAAACTTATTTAGTGGGTTCAGGGCATCTGGTGATTAAAAGCTAGAAGCATTTGAGATCAAAACTTGGTACAAAACTGTCAGGCACTTCAGAATACCTTATGCCACCAGACTTGAAATTCTAGACCTAGAAAACCTAGAACTATGCCGCCTTTGGTCTGATCTAAGTATAGTATATAAAATCATGCATTGCAATGTCCTACCTGTCAGTGAATACTTCAGCTTCAACCAAAACAATACAACAGCACACAATAGATACAAACTCAAGGTTAACCGCACCAAACTTGATTGCAGGAAATACGACTTCAGCAACAGAGTGGTCAATGTCTGGAATACTCTACCTGACTCTATGGTTTCTTCCCCAACCTCCAAAAACTTTAACCTTAGACTGTGTACTATTGACCTCACCCATTTCCTATGAGGTCTGTAGGGGTCGTGCATAAGCGCACCAAAGTGCCTACTGTCCCTGTCCTATTGTTTCTTTAATTTTTCTTATATGCATTCATTTCATGTATTCACAACTATGTTTATCCTTGTAAGCGATTGACAAAATAAATTAATAAAAATAAAAAATAAATAATTCAAACCAGGAAAGTTCTTGAGTCAGGAAGGCAATCTCAGGAAGTACTGTAGCAGCATAGTCCGAAGCAATTAGATGTGACAGCTTTATAACAATCAATAGCATAGGTCTAATTCTCAAGTATCACTTGATTTCAAGCATAGGAGGTTTCTAGGCTATCTTGCTATTGTTCCAGTCTGAATTATGCAAAGTTTTCTTCTCTGATAGATGACCCAAACATAACACCTAGCTCACAAGCTATTTTAGTTCAAGCACATCAAGGTCAATGAATGTTTTTTTTAAGTTCAAAACATGAAATGCAACATAGTTAAAAGTAAGGTTTTACACTTAGGCAAGAAAAGCTAACTGTATAGATATAGACTAGATGACACTTGGCTTATTGTCAGGAACTGTGAGAAGAAACTTGGAGTCCTAATGGACAATCTCTTGAATATGAGTCAACATATTCAACATAAGAGCCTTGGTGGTGCAGGCTGTTAAATGCCTAGCACTTAATTCCAGCTCCCTGCAATTAGTGCAGGCTCAAATCCCACCAGGCTCAAGGTTGACTCAGCCTTCCATCCTCTCAGGGTAGGTAAATTGAGGACCCAAGATTGTTGTGGGCAATAAGCTGACTTTGTAAAAATGCTGCTTGGGGGGCCAAAAAAAAAGCCCTAGTAATTAGCAGGCATATACAATGGAATGAAGGCTATTGCTGAGAGTATTCTGTTGTGCTCCAAAAATTGTAAACCGCCCTGAGTCTTCGGAGAAGGGCAGCATATAAATATGAATTTAAAAAAATGGTCTGGCAGTAACCAAAAAAAGCCAATACAATCCTAGGCTGCATTAATAGAGGAATAGAATCAAGATCACATGAAGTTCTAGTACAACTTTACAAAACCTAAGTAAGACCATACTTGGAATACTGCATGCAGTTCTGGTCACCACAATATGAAAAAGATGCTGTGACTCTGGAAAGAGTTCAGAGAAGAGCAACAAAAATGATGGGGGTGCGGGGAGACTGGAGGCTAAAACATAAGAAGACTGGTTACAGGAATTGGGTATGTCTGGTCTATTGAAAAGAAAGACTAGAGGTGACATGATAGCAGTGTTTCAATATTTGAGGAGTTCTTACAAAGATGAGGATATCAAACCATTTTCCAAAGCACCAAAAGGCAAGACAAGAAATAATGTTTGGAAACTAAGTAAGGAAGAAAGCAATCTAGAACTAAGGAGAAATCTCTGAATGGCAAGAACAATCAATGGAATAGCTTGCCCTCAGAAGTTGTGGGTACTCCACCACTGGAGGCTTTCAAAAAGAGATTTGTCTGAAATGGTATAGGATTTCCTGCTCAAGCAAGGGGATGGACTACAAGTCTTCTGAGGTCCTTTCCAACTCTATTATTCTATGTTCTGTGTTCCAAACTTAACTGCTGCTTAAGCAGTTTTGTATACATCATTCTCACCTTTAATTATATCCAGATATGTTTAAATAATTGTTGTTCTATTAGCCATCTTTAAACTAAAGTATATCACTAGAAAATTCAGAAACGAACAGTTTACACATATACTTGCTAAAGAAAGGAGTATTCTTAGGAAAGGTACGTAGTTTTTCCTTTAATTGAAGAATGTGAGGCTGTTGGAAAGCTGTTGTAATTGCTGAATATCAAGAGCATCATCTCTTGTCCCTCTTTTTTTAAAAAAAATGGGAGACGTTTTCTTAATCAGAATAAAAATGACTTGTCATATTGAAGCATAATATCTTCACCAAAAGCATAACCATGCATTGTACTATAAATGTACAATAATGCTGACATGCATTAATTTATATGCTCAGCTACATCTCTTCCTACCATATTCAACCCTGGAGAGAAGAGATTTCAGAAAATGAGAATTTGGCTTTAAAGAATGAGTTGGGACAGAGAGAAAAAAAAGAGAAGAGGGGAGAGAGGAAAAGAAAAACCAGCTCACACAAACAGCATTACCTTTTCCTTGGAAAGAGAATTGCACTTGGTTTTAAAACTGGGCTGAGGTGTTTTCTTTTAATGCAGTTTGGAAAGATGGTCTGTGAATTCTGGGAAAGGAGATTTGAATACTCTATTCGATACAAATCAAATAACTTAAAAATCCATTTTGTTCCAGGGAAAAAGTTCTCTCAAACCAAAAGAGACTCAACTAATTACATCAAGCAAGAAGATGTAATATAGTCTACATGCACTTCAATAGATTTTTGTCTACGTGCAGAAGCAGACAACTAGAAAACAATGGCAGCTGGGGCCAGACAAGCTCAGAATGTTTAATTGGATATGATGTGCAAAGCAATGGAGCAGAGACTATGAATGTCATAAGGCTGGCACTGAAAATAGTGATGATCCTTTGATGATGATGGATGGCTCATTGTACAGGTAGTCATCAACTTACGATCACAATCGAGCCCTAAATTTATGTTGCTAAGTGAAACATTGGTTAAAGATGAGTTTTCCCCCATTTTACGACCTCCCTTGCCAGCGCTGTTAACTGAAGTTAGTAACACGGTTGTTTAGTAAATCTGACTTCTCTATTGACTTTGCTTGTCAGAAGGTTACAAAAGGTGACCCAAAGACACTGCAACTGTCATAAGTATGAGTCAGTTGCCTGAATTTTGATCACGTGACCATGGGGATGCTGCAGTGGTCGTAAGTGTGAAAAACGTTCACAAGACATTTTTTTTTCAGTGCCATTGTAACTTCAGTCACTAAGCGAACTGTTATAGGTCGAGGATTACCTGTATTACTACTTTGTGTTCCATGAACTTCCTAACAGTCAGAATCCAGAAATGGGACAATTTGTTTGACAATATGGTATGATATTGACTTAATTCTGAAGACATTTACCTATTTCACTTGCATCAGTCCACAAGTATGTTCTTGTTCTTGTTCTGACCCAAACCCTTTTCCAATAAAACAAACATGAACCAAAGGGAACAGAAACCTTTTAATGATTCTTACGAATCCCTGGTTAAAAGGCTGCTGCAAACTAATTAACTTTGATAAGCACAAGCCTCACCAAAACTGTGCGAGGCTGCCAAGAATAACAGATAAGAAATATTTTACAACACAAGAGTCTTCAAATAGACTCAAGATACTTAAGATGCTGGAATGTCCATGAGCTGGGAGTTTCAAAACATTTTTGCTTCCTACAAAGAACGTTCACAGCTGGCTTTTATCTTCTTGAAGGAGGGGCCATTACCTTGCAGCCTTACTCCCGAGTTGCCCGTGCTACTGCAACTGCTCTTTCCTGCAAGCAGCCCTGCACGCACGCGCACTTGGCATAGGCTCCTTGGGAACCTCCTCATCGCTGCTGCCAGCCCCCACAATCTCTGAAGACAGCAGTCCACTCCCTAATGGTCCTGGCCCCTCATCTGAGTCCTTGCTCTCCTCAGCCGTCCACACCTGCTGCTGGCTAACCACAACAGTTCTAGCTTTATGATACAGCCGTACAATTTGTGAAGGTACCTAATTAGATGATTGTGTGCTGGTGATTGTAATAATGTCCAACAACATGGCAGTCAGAAATCCTGTAAAGATAGAAAGCTCAATTATAAGGGAAACATATATGGATTTTGATTGGTAAATATACAGCAAGGAAGAAAAAAAATTCAAATACATTGGCAAGTAGAGCCTGAAATAAATTTATCAGGAAATTGATGTATCATAGGTTCTAGCTTCACACAAAGTGCTTTATGATAGAGCTGAGGAGAAAAACATATCTGAGCAGCAAAACTTGAGGGGTAGGGTGATTTAAAAGCCAAAAAAACAAGGCAGAAGCTTGCAGTTATTATATATGGTCTATAGATGTTACTACACACACACACACACACACACACACACACGTATATATTGCATACACACACACTGTTACTTATAAATAGTAAATTAAAGTGTATCGAAAAGAAAAATAATTCAGAAAAGTACAAATATTAATTGTGACAGAATGAAGAAAAATCAATTACACATACATCTAGAATTACGATTCAAGAGGGAACAACTATTAACTTTCAATTTCTGAAAGCATTAGTTGCTTGAACATCTACGACAAACCAAAGCCTACCAGCTTTCTGAATAATTGGTTTAATTGTCAAACTGTTTTTCCTATTAGCTTTTTTTTACAGCTGAGCAAACAATAAATGTAACCCTCACTTAATTTCATCCATGTATCACATGGGTTCTCAAACTTTGTGCTAGCCTAACTGGGGTTGGCACAAAGAAAATAAGGCTAGAGAACACAGTGAGTTCTGACAGGCCTCCCACTTTTCTTGTGGAAGACCGATCAGGTAAAACAACAAGTGCTTTTAATAAAGATGGAAAACCTTCTATGGACTTTGTGCTGAAAATGGGAGGAAAAGGAACTGGTGATTATGGATCTGCTAATTAAAAAAGGGAACTAAAACAAGGGAAGAGCCTTTTCTACCATGGCTCCTGCCCTTTGGAACATTGGTGAGATCTGCACTCACTTCCTGAAGACTGTCAGTTGGAGCCCCAACTGGGGTTCACCATTCTGGAGGTGCTATCAAATTAAGAAAAGACACACACCCCTGTGTACTTTGTGCCACCTTTCTCCCCATCTTTTAATTGTAAATTATTATTATTTGTTTTAATATTAACCAGTTTTTCATGTTTGCAAGCCATCCAGAGTCGCCTTTAGACAAGATGGGCAGTATACAAATCTAATAAATGAATAAAATATGGTGGGACTTTAAAAGAGGGAGGAGAGATCATAAATTTGTAACTGCTGTAAAGAAATCAAAGTAACTTCTTTATATATCTTTTTTCTGTTGTACTACTTCTCACATTTTTCTTTTTAAAAACTTATTTTATATCATTTCATGTTTATTTTTCAATTCTGTAAAATCTTTAAAAAATTATACATTAAAAAAACATTGAAGAAAACAGACCTAGGCTAATCTTATAGCTTCCCATTCAATGCCTCCTTGCAGTTGGGCAAGGAACTATTGATAATAAATCTTTGAATATGACTTTTAAGCCAGATATGTATCCTCTTAATTGTTGTGTCATCCAGCTCACACTTAACTAGCTTCTTAATCAGCCTGTCATGGATATTTTATGAAAGGCTTTCCTGTAAATAGATGAGTTATATCCATGTTATTCTTACAACCTCCTAAGGAAACTATCCAATCTAAAAACTGAGGTAAATGTAATCTCAAACTTTGTGCCTGTATTAGAACCACACTAACATGTAACAATTACTGTTTTCAAGATATTCAGAGTTTGATCTTTTTATGATTTATTCTAGAATCTTCTCAAGAAGCTAATCTTATCCTTATCCTATTTTCTATTTTTCCAAGATGAGAACAATATTTACCTCCTCAGGCCATCTGGCACTCCATAAATTCCCCAGTATTTCCCAAAGGAGACCTAAAAAATCTGTCATACCATCAGTGAGTTCCTTCAGTACTTTGGATGTAATTCATCTGGCTGCAGATGTTTAAATTCATTTGTGTAAACAGAAAGGTTCTGATTTTTTGTTTATTTTTCACATCTTTTACAAACTCAGCCTTTTCTGAGCTTTAACCTTTCAAATAACGTTTCTACATCTTGGGGTAATCCTTATATCTTTTAGTAATTCATTCCCCTCTTTCCACTTCTTTTTTTTAAAATAAATTTTATTAAGTTTTGAACTTTTAAAAACATAAAATAAAAACTTTATACATTATAATCAACATCAAGACATCATTTATATCTCTTTGCATTCTTCAGTATATATATATTTACTTATTCCTTTACCATTGCATCTTACTCTTGCTATAAATCAATATCTTTTATCCTTACACATCAATCTTCTCTATAATATATTTACATATTTACATATTCCCTCACTCTTTTCCTAATTGCTATTTTGTTTCCTTTTTATTTCTAAACCACTCATACGAGGCATCCCAGGCCATATAATAAATAGAATCTTCTCTTTTATTTTCATCATTAGCCTGTCCATTTCTATACAATCTATTATTTTTTTTATAACCATGCCTTCTACTGGAACCCTTTTTTCTTTCCTTCCCCCCTTTTCACTTCTTGTGCCACTCCTTTTTACTATTTTTCAGAAGTTCACTAAACTTTTTATGTGACTACTGTAATTAAAATCCTTCATTAAAATCCCAGGTAAAACTCTGCTTTAGTTTTCCTTAAAATCAAGAATTCAGCATTGATCAGTACTAAGTCAAGAACAGTTGACTTCCATCATGTCAAGAAAAAAATCAGGAATGGGAAGAAAAAAAAAGACTTAAGAAATTTGTTTTCCTCAACGGAGAGCAAGCCAATTAAAATCCCCCATCACAACCGTTTCATGTATCACTTCCATTTTCTTTGTTGGCAGATGAAAGTACACCTCAAGTACAGTATTGCTTTTATTCATGCCTCAAATTAACAGAGGAATAGAATCAAGATCACATGAAGTGTTAATACCACTTTATAATGCCTTTGTAAGACCACACTTGGAAGACTGCATCCAGCTTTGGTTGCCACAATGTAAAAAAGATGTTGCAGAGAAGAGCGACAAAGATGATGAGGGGACTAGAGGTTAAAACATATAAAGAACAGTTGCTGGAATTGGGTATGTCTAGTTTAATCAAAATAAGGATGAGGGGTGACATGATAGCAGTGTTCCAATATCTAACTGACTGTCACAAAGAACAGGGAGTCAAGCTATTCTCCAAAGCACCTGGGGGCAGGACAAGAAGCAAAGGATGGAAACTAATCAAGGAGAGAACTAAGCTAGAACTAAAGAAGGAATTTCTTGATTTATTTATTTATTTTTATTTATTTATTTGATTTGTCAATCACTTACAAGATAATAGGTATAAGTATAAGCATAGTTATGAATACATGAAATGGATACATATAAGAAAAATAAAAAGAAACAATAGGACAGGGATGGTAGGCACGTTGGTGCGCTTATGCACGCCCCCTACAGTCCTCTTAGGAAAGAGGTGAGGTCAATAGTAGACAGTCTAAGGTTAAAGTTTTGGGGGTTTGAGGAAGAAACCATAGAGTGAGGTAGAGTATTTCAGACATTGACCACTCTGTTGCTGAAGTCGTATTTCCTGCAATCAAGTTTGGTGAGGTTAACCATGAGTTTGTATCTATTGTGTGCTCTTGTATTGTTATGGCTGAAGCTGAAGTATTCATTGACCGGTAAGACATTGCAATGTATGATTTTTTATACTATACTTAGATTGGAGCGAAGGCGGTGTAGTTCTAGGTTTTCTAGGTCTAGAATTTCAAGTCTGGTGGGATAAGGTATTCTGCAAGGAGTAGAGGAGTGGAGAACTCTTTTTGTGAAATATTTCTGGACTTTCTCAACTGTGTTAATAACAGATACGTAATGTGAGTTCCAGACTGATGAACTGTATTCAAATATTGGTCTAGCAAATGTTTTGTATGGTCTAGTTAGTAGTGTGATATTACCAGAGAAAAAGCTATGTAGGATTAGGTTAACAACTCTTAATGCCTTTTTGGCTATGTAGTTACAGTGGGCTCTAGCCTACTGTATTACCTGATAATTAGAACAATTAATCAGTGGAACGATTTGCCTCCAGAAGTTGGGGGGTGGAGTGCTTTTAAGAAGAGACTGTACAACAATTTGTCTGAAATGCTATAGGGTTTCCTGCCTGAGCAGAGAGTTGGACTAGAAGACCTCCAAGGTCCTTTCAAACTCTATTATTCTGTTATTCTATTAAATTATTTAACCCAAATACTGCTACAGCTCCTGAGACTTAAATATTTGACCAGTGGCAATTCTTTTTGCATTCAAAGCAACTCATCTTTCTTTTCTATTGCTTCGGTACAAATCATATTCTTCAATTGCTATATTCCAGTCATAGCACATATTGTATGATGTCTCTTATTTGTAGTAACTGCATCATATTTGGTTTTCTGAACTGAGAGTGGAAGATACAAGATGAAATATGCTTCAGACAAACACACTGTTACCATCCATGCCTGCCATCCATCATTTCCAGCAGCCTGCTCTTCCCCACCAAATAAATCAGGCCATGGCTCTGAAAACCAAATCTCTCCCACCAATACCATTTGCATAAAAAGTCATTCATCTGCAGTATTCTACTTTCCCTGTTCAGGTCTCTTCCTTGAACTGGAAGGACAACCCCTACTGAACTAGATAATTACATTCTCTACACTACTCTTCTTTTTTACCCTTTGATTGCTTAATGGCTTCATTTTAATAAGATACAAAATTGTAAATCTTATTTACAGGAAGAGTTACTGAAGACACAGTCAAGATAGTAAAGACTTTTTTTCCTTGGAAATCCAAACTGTATTGTGCTTTGATAAAACATGGTTTATAATGCAACCATAATGTTAAGAACTTTACTGTTGGATTAATGCTTGTTAAAAACTATATTGAGAGCTTTACTTGTGTTCCTTTCTCCAAACTATAGTCTTTGGCTACTTATCATGGTTTGAGCATTGAGTTTTCCACTTTTTTTAACTCTTCTATTCTTAATATTTCCTTTGAATTTAATGAAGAGTTGCATACAATGGAAGATAATATTTTCAAATTAATTCAGTGAACACAAGATATGGAAGCAAATTTTAACTCTGTTAAGGAAGATATTAAAGATACATATGATAAATTAATAACCAAAGTTGAATATCAGAACAAAGAAATAATAAAAAAAATTCAGACAAGGTATTCAGCAGACAGAACTGTGTAAGTTGGAGACTAAATTAGAACCAGTTGAAACAGAATTACTTAAAAACAAGTTAATGTTCAGAGAGATACCAAAGAATTTTGGTAAGGAAGATGTAGAAAGAGAAAGAGAAAATTTACTAATGATGTACCTCAACTGGGATGTAGATGAAATTTAGAAAATTTACACACAAAATACCTTGGATAGCATGAAGGAGAAAATTGCCATGGAATATACTTGTCAATTTTATATATTTTAAGACTAAAGAGACAATCCTGGGATTAAAAAGGGAATGAAACCCTCTAAAATTTGGAAAGACCATAGTTGATTTTAACCAGACATACTTCCAGGTGTACTTAAAAAAAAGGAAAAATCTGAAGTTTTTGATAATTGTTCTTCAGAATAAATAGATTAGATATTAATGGACCATTCCTCTGGATGTCTTAATGGATATGAATAAAGTTTTTGTCTGTTCTTCAATGACACTAGCAGGATGCCTGAGAAATTAATTTGTAATTGAAGAAAGAATCAAATACAAGATCAAAAACTGATGACTCAGGCAAAAAAAGATGGAGAACAGACAACAGATCAAAAGTCTGACCAAGCACCTGAACTTCTTCATAAGCTAGCCTAAAAACTGTAATGAATCAACTATGAATCAACTCAGATATTTTCTACTAACATTAATTGACTAAATAGTCCATTCAAAATGATTTTTTTAAGTTCCAATTTTGACACCTTCTCAGAGCTTTTTTAAAGAGTGGTCACCAAGGAGAAGGGTAACAGCATCCTGATCACAGTATTAGCTAGAATTATTAACAATTGAGAGATTAATCTTGACTGTCATTTGATGTATAATTGACATTTTAATGGCACATGTGAGACAGGTTCTAACTCCAAGTTGGAACAGAAACAAGTTCAGTTTTTATATGGAATGTTTAGATACCAATATTGACCAGTTGTTAGCTTTATAGTCAGTGCTCCAATGTGGGCCAGAGTAAATAACGTTGTCTGTAAAGCATATAAAATGTCATGGTGAATCTCCCGTAGAAGGGATGGGAGACGTTGGCTCTGTCATTTTGAACATCTAGAACTCAAATCTGCTTCAAGTCAGCCAAATATCATCATCTTCATTTAATGTCAGCCAAATATCATCATCTTCATTTAATAATCCATTGTGGGGTGGAGTCTGGGCAACTGAATGGAACTAGCAGAGTGTTTTAATGGCTGGATGCCCTTCCTGTCACCAATGCAGAGTTTTGTTCAACAGATATATTCTCAGTGTGCCCAAATATCTGCCTCTACTTAGGATCAAACCCACAGCTTCCTGAGTGTGAGACAAGAGCTCCACCTCTAGACCACTGCGTCACTCCAGTTCAGCCAGATATGAAAAGGCAAAAAAGGTAGTGGTGACAAAGTAAGACCGCAATATGCAAATTGTCATTGATTTACATTCTTGGGATGGAAGAGAATCTATCCAGCAAGGTGAGATGGACTAAGGAATTTCCTCAGTAGACTAGCTTCATCCAGCATCTAAGATGACAGTAGAACGATCTGGCTAATTGCAGTTTGTGAGAGCATTGGAAGGTGAATAAGGAACTCATAACTAAATTTTTCAAACACTTTGATTATATGACTTAAAAAGTAGGAGACTCCTAATAAATACAGGTAGTCCTCAACTTACAACAGTTCACTTAGTGACCATTCAAAGTTACAATGGCACTGAAAACTGATTTATAACTGTTTTTGCAGCATCCCCAAGATCACATGATCCAAATCCAGATTCTTGGCTACTGGCTCATATTTATGACTGTTGCTGTGTCCCAAGGTCATGTGATCACCTTTTGTGACCTTCTGACAAGCAAAGACAAAGGGGAAGCCAGATTCATTTAATAATCAGGTTACTAACTTATGCTGGTATTGACCTATAAAGCCCTACATGGCTTAGGACGGGGTATTTGCAGGTAACCCTGCTGCCAGCAATGACTTCCCAACATCCCGTGCGCTCCCATAGACAGGGCCTCCTTGGGGTGCCATCGGCCAGACAATGTCAGCTGGCGACCCCTAGGGGTAGGGCCTTCTCGGTGGGAGCACCCACCCTGTGGAATCAGCTGCCCCTGGAGCTTCGGGTGGCCCCTGACCTTCAATCCTTCCATCATGGCCTGAAAACATGGCTTTTCCAGCTTGCCGACCTGGACTGATGCAGGGGATGGGTTTTAGTGATAGTTTTATGAATTTTAATTGGTTATTGGGATTTTGGTTTAATTGTCTTTTAATATTTGTATTATATTGTATTTTTTATCATTGTGAGCTGCCCTGAGTCCTTCGGGAGATAGGGCAGCATAGAAATCCCATAATAAAATAAATAAATAAATGCAGTGATTCACTTTACAACTGTGGCAAGAAAGGTCATAAAATGGGACAAAACTCACTTAACAAATATCTCACTTAACTTTAGAAATGTGGGGCTCAATTGTGATGGTAAGTCAAGGACTACCTGTATACAATGGTGTCACAAAGCATCAGACACAAAACTTTAGCTTTAAATAGTTAAATAGCTGCTGGGCCATAACTATTGCCAAATTCACCTGCTAATTTTAGTCATTGTAGTGGATGCTTTTGGGGCCTTTATTAGAAGTTCTATTGTATAAGTAGATTAGCAGGTAGATATAAATGATATAGGTTTACATGTAGGAATATGTCAGATAGTAACCAGTATGGTTTACTGATTCAGATGCTGAACTGAAGTGACCCAAAGTTTCATGTCCACTCTCATTCATTCTCTGAGCCAAGCAGTTTGTCTTGTCAAACCTACATCATGGGGCTTGTTGCTGTAGAAATCCCAATGTAAACTGTTATGTATGTAGGTTTGAATGTCATTGGTTTAGTTTGAATTGTTCTTGTAAAATGTCAAATAGGATTGGTTTAAATAGTGCGAGAAAACCCTGCACTCTGATTGGCTGGCAACTACGGCTGCTGGCTATAAGAAGCAGCCGTAGCCCAGCCAAGTTGGGTCCATTCGAGCTATAGTCACTTAATAAACTCTTCACTGAAGCTCTTCGCGTCTGACTCTTCATGCAAACTTAACATAAACTACCTTAATCACTTGAAGAAATGTAGAACAACAGTCTTATAATTACTGTATTACTATCTTAATTCCCTCTATTCTTGCTCAGACTCATTGCATTTTATTGTTACTATATATTCTTCTGTGGTTTGCTAACATTTGTCTGTGAGGGGGGTCAGTATACATTTTGTCTTTATTGGTTTGATTGGCCTGCGGGGAATACAAAGCACTCTTTTAGAACAGCTGCTAAGCCTAACAACTTTTTCAGAATTCATTGAAATCAAATCTGTATATCTTAAATGACCACATAAATCGCATTTCCTCTCATGTCCCCAAAGCGTTTTGTCTTAATATGTTTCTGTTCCCAAGTGTCCCTCTTTTCTTCTGATCTAGTTTTATCTCAACAGATAATCTACCATGAACAGTCTTAGCAGTTGCTTGAAGGAAACAGTAATTTCTTTTCCCGCCATTCTTGGCAAACCATAAGGCACACTAAACTGCAATACTACACTGCACTTTGTATGCTTAATGCTGTACATAGTTGCATAAAAATACAAACAGAAAATAAATCAGAGTTCACGATAGTCTAGATCTCACTCTAGCTCATATAAATTTGGGAAAAGAGCTGAATCTTTTTTTGAATCAAGAGCGGACATAGAAATAGAGTGAAATAATAAAATCAAAATATTTTGTTTCAATGGAACCTTTTGGAAGCTAAACAAAAACTCAGTGACTTCTTACTAAGCTTCCCAGTAACTTGATTCGACCACTCTTAGCTAGTTTCTTTCCCTGCCTTCCCCAGTAAGTTCTTTTCTTTATCTGTATTTTTTATTTTCCTCTTATTCATTAGTGACTTAGAAATGGCAGTTCACTCTTCTCCATTCTAAATTCAGATTTTAAATTGCACTCTATATTGTGCAAAAGATTCAAAAACTTCATAGAAGTCTGCCCCATCTTCATCTGTTTCAACCTCCTGCATAGGAAGGCAGGCTGCAATGGGTAGAGTAGCAGGGGTGCATCCATCCTTGCCTTACTTAACCTCTCAGTGGCTTTTGAAACCATCAACTATAGCAGGGCTGTCAAATTCCTGGCCTGCAGGCCGGATGTGTCACGCGCTGGCCACACCCACACCCGGTTTAGTGAAGGGGGGGAAAGTCCCAATACGTCATGTGATGCTACCATGATGATGCGAATTTGACACCCCTGGACTATAGTATCCTTCTGGATCAACTCAGAGGATTGGGGGTGAGTGGCATGGTGCTGTGATGGTTCATCTCCTTTCTCTGGGGTCCATTCCAGTCAGTGGTGATTGTGGAAGAGAGACTCCTATTTTTTTGGCTCCTATTTTTTGGGGTACAACAGAGGTCAGTGCTCTCTCCCCTCCTTTGTAATATCTACATGAGACCACTAGGTAAATTCAGCCATCACTATGGGGTGAGATATTATTAATATGCTGATGATACAATAATACAGCTTTGTCCCTGACAAATTAAGGCATGCTGTGGACAGCCTATTCCAGTGTTTGGATGCGGTGAGGTTCTGGATGGGGAACAGGCTTCAGGTGAACTCTGGCAGGAATGAGTGGCTTTGAGGGACCTTCTGGTTCTAAGGCTATCCCATTTATTATGCTGGATGGGTTTGCACTGCCCAAACAGATCATGTGCATAATCCGAGGGTCCACTTGGATTCATAACTCCTGCTCAATTTGTATTGTGAACTAGTGCACCCATTCCTAGATCAAGATATCCTATCCATGGCCAATCATGCCCTAGTCACTTCCTGGTTGGACTATTGCAGTAAAGTCTGCATGGGACTGCCTTTGAAGAGGATTTGGAAACTTTTGTTGGTGCAAAATGCAGCAGCACCATTTTTTCTGTTTTTGGTTAAAACATGTTAAATCTCTGCTGCATGAGCTGCATTGGCTACCAGTTTGTTTCTGGGTCCAATTCAAGATGCTGGTTTTGACCTTTAAAGCCCTACATGGCATGGGACTAAGTTATTTGAGGGACTAATTCTCCCTGATTTCATCTGCTCATCCCACCAAATCCAACAGAGTAGGAATGTTATGGATTCTGTCAGGACATCGGTCAGGCCACAAGTGATGAGCCTTCTCTGCTGTGTCACATTATGGAATCTTCTAGTAAGGATGGCCTTGTCTTTTCTGAGCTTCCAAAGATTCCTCTACACCTGGTTATGCCGACAGACCTGGGGACCCCAAGTGACAGGTGAACTAGTGAGGTGGCTCTGTTGTTATTAACAACTCTTTGTTTATTATTCTTATTTTATTTCCATTCTTATTGCTTTTTAACATTTATTTGAAAATTTAATGATATTTATTATTTTAGTTTTGTTGTATACCATCAAGAATCACTTGTTTGTGTGATGGCAGCTATATAAATTAGATAAATAAATAAACTATACTGGAAGAGAATCTGGACACTTGGCTTGTTCACTAGGCCTACACCTATCAGCTGAGACTCTGTGCCTCAGGAGATCAATCGTCCTGTGTCATATAGACAAGTTACGCACTATTTTACCTGGCTGACCAGTTAGTGGAGCAAAAGAGGGAAATATTAGGTGCCAAGAATCAGGACTATACATTAAGTTAGAGTTCAGATTTATTGCTCAACCCCATACACAAGAATCTAGTCAAGTACAGTTCAGTAATAAATTGGTGCCAGAAAAGGGCCAACAGAATTCAAGAGAGTTGGAGTTAGACTTTTTGTAGGAACATAATGACTCTAGGGTGATGACATGCTTAACTCTGCCCCCTGGTGTGCCTGCTCTTCTATCAACGAAGCTGTGATGCTCCTGGAGTCCTCTGAGCCTGCCCTATTACACATTCTCTATAATTATTGGTGATGCTTCCTGGTATTTGTAGCTGATACTGGGGGCAGAGGAAAGGAAGCTAGGGTTTCCACTGTTTGCTGGCCTAAAATTGTCCCATGTTAAATTTGTAAGGACAGCACACTCCTTGGCCTAATTGCTGGGACATGATGAAGCTTGGCCAGGGGCACCACAAATTATAGCAACATGCAGTTCTGCTGAAAACAAATAACAGAATATAGCAAAATCTTTGAAAATTGAGTATTTAAACCACAGGCTTATATATACCATTTTATTACCATGCAATCAGGCTTCATAGCTTATTAAATAAAAGCATGTGAAGCTAAGCTAAATGAGACATTATCTGTTGGCAGATCCTGCTGGCAGTCACACAAAGTCTTGTTAAACTGCACAATACATTCTAATTCTGATCAGAGAGAAAGAAGCAAACACCATCTTTATCAGATCATCCTTAATACATTCTTTATAATGTGGCTAAAATTTCATTTCATGGATCTCTACAGAAAAAGCAGTAAAATTTAGGCGAGCCAGTGTTTCTACTTCTAAAGAAACACAGGGACATATTCAGGAGTGGGTTATTTTTTAATAAGTGGTTCTGTGGGCGTGGCTTAGGTGGTGGGCGTGGCTTGGTAGTCATGTGACTGGGTGGACGTGGCTTGGTGGTCATGTTATTGGCTGGGTGTGGCCAACTCAACATCACTTACATCGAGGCATGCATCTCCTCGCCTGGCCTCTCATGTCTGTGGGGATGCTGCAACAGTTGTAAGTTTGAAAAATGGTCATAAGTCACTTTTTTCAGTGCCATTGTAACTTTGAATGGTCACTTCACACAAGCAAAGTACCAGCAAAGGAGGGGGAAAAAACTCCAGAGAGGATGTTCCTGAGAAAGGAAGTCTAATCCTGCCAAGAATGTAATAATGGTTAACGGAGAGGCAGTTTCTGTGAGCAACACCAGAATGTTTGCTTCCTGCCTTCCTTACAGGATTAGGCCAGTAATTTCTTCTAACAACTGGTTCTCGGAACTGCTTAGAATGTTAACAACCTGTTCTAGAGAATAGGTGCGAACTGGTAGAATCCCACCTTGGACATATTCATTGTTTATAAGGAATCTAAGCTCAGAGAAGATATAATATTAAAGCATTCTGCAATATTTCAGAACAATAATCTGGTTACGATATTTGACCAGTTTGGTGCAGAAGAGTGGATTACAGAAGAACACTCTGCTAGGCATGTGGATTTCTTCTTTCTGGCTTTCCAAATCTAGGAGCATTCTTTGTGTAAGACAATCTAAACTGGATAACATCCAAAGGAGCAAGATATAACTCTACATATATAGACTCCTACAAATGAATGAGAAATTATAAGGGATAAGGCAAACCAATTCCTACAGAAGGAGTTCAGGAAGTAAACTAGGAATTAAAAGTAATAATCTAGTTTCCTATACTTCCAGATGAAAAACTGTACTATGTCATTGGAATTATTCCCACTACACCAGAACTGAAGTAGGATATAAAGTGAATCCCATATAAAAGCTGGGATTTCTCTTTAGATTTGGAAAGCTTTATGACTCATATTTACAGTCTGCTACCCTTGTATAGAACCAGGCATAATCATTGCTATATCTCTCAAGCGATTCTAAATTATTTCATGATGTGTGGTTTGCTTTCCTGAGCTTGAAAAAACTCCCAATACTTAAAGAACACTTGTGTGACCTTGCATCCACTGATATTCCACTTACGTTTCCTATGCTTTTTTTTGCAAAGACTTATCATCTTGGTTTTATTCTAATTTATTTGCAGAGACCTCACTCTACAAAAAAGCGATTGTCTTCAAACTCTCCTTAATCCAATTGTTGAAAGCAGTAAGAATACCATGTCATCCCCTTGTTTCTTTGCAAGTGTGGAAGACACGATGTTCCAAATCTTTTAAATGTGCCACTAGAGGGTTTCCATAAAAATTGAGAAGTGGAACGAGGT
Source organism: Naja naja (assembly GCA_009733165.1). NCBI lineage: Eukaryota > Metazoa > Chordata > Lepidosauria > Squamata > Elapidae > Naja > Naja naja. The sequence goes on from CM019148.1 coordinate 159,006,275, forward strand.
ACATCTTTTATTTAACCTCCATCCAAGTGGAAATTGCCATAGTTAAATGGCCTATCATAATGTTTTTGTCAAACCAGTCTGATTGCACTGCTGAAAAATAGCAGTAAACAGACAGCAGCCAACTGAGAAAGCTTGAGCTTGTTCCAAACTTTCTTTAAAGCAGTAAGATCAAATATTATTTTAATATATAGAATAAATTTGACTTCCCAAGCATATTTTTTAATCGAGTGACTCTGTTCTACGGTAAATTGAGCCCCATTAGATGCCCTTGAATTTAGCAACAAAGTATTTTTTTCCTAGTCAATCAATTGTATTGCCCAACTTCTACCCACAGTTACTACAATATATCACATCTACTCTCCACAGTAAATATTAGGGACTGTATCCCTAATATCCTTTCTCTAAATATTTATGATACAATATGCAATAGGCAAGCATTAATCTGAACTGTTTGGGGTAAATTAACAGTCCTGTTTTATTAAAAATAGAGTGTATAATCTACAGTGCTTTTGCCACACATGTGGAAAAGTTTTCTATTGAGATCAGGAGTATGCATGCAGATGAAATCTAAGCCAAATTTCTTCCCCAAACTATTACTGCTTTGTCTTGTGAGTCATCCCAGTGCGAATGTATTGCCTTTTGAATTTTAACATCTGCTTTATTACAAAGTAAATCTACCACTTTAAAATGTTAGTTTATTGTGTATACAGGAAACACAAATAAAAGAACAAAAGGTTATCTCAACATTCATGGATCAAATAGCTGTTTCAAGCTATTCAGACATCAGTGTAGTTTGTTTCAAACATGCTTTTTATATACCAAAAAGTTTTTTCATGCCATTTATTTTGCAGACAAAGGACTTGTTTGGGGGAGTTGGGGAGTTATATGTATATAACCAGAAGTGTCATGCTGATATCTGGAGTAATGTAGCTTTTTTTCTCTTTCAGTTGTGGTTGCTTCTTAGCACTGTAATTAAGTTTGAATAATGCTGCCAAAGTAAATCATGCATTTTGCAAAATTACGGCATGGCATGTAAAGGAGGAAATATGATGTGAGCTTTGTTAAACTTACAATACACTTGGCAATCACTTAACTTAATCATCTCCTGAAAAACTGTGAGGTTCTTAAAGATTGTGCCTTCAACTGCTCCAGAATAAAATGCTGTGCTTTCAAGTTGTGCTTTTATACGTTGATCACAACTTTTTTTTAATCAGTTGCCTGTAATTCACTTTGGGAGAAAACACTAGCCTTTAACTAGGAAACATCCTACATTTACTTCCTCTTCCTGGTTCACGATCTGAATCAATTATTTCTATTTGGGCAGCACTTCTCATGCTTGAGAAAAAAGACCAAGAGGGACATACAGTAAGTGGGAATAAATTGAGGACTTATTTCTAAGCTATCTTGTCAACAATCTGTCACACAACTCTATAAAATGGTCCTTTTGTGTGATCAACATGAAGGCACATTCAAAATTATTTGAAGCAGCCCTGGGGTACACACTATGCCTCCTGTTAAGTCTGCATGAAGAGTCAGACGCGAAGAGTTCCAGCAAAGAGTTTATTCAGTGACTACAGCTCGAATGGACCCAAGTTGGCTTGGCTACGGCTGCCTCTTATAGCCTGCAGCCGTAGTTGCCAGCCAATGGGAGTGCAGGGTTTCTTCCCGCACTATTTAAACCAATACCATTTGACATTTTACAAGAGCAGTTCAAATAAACCAACAACATTCAAACCTACATACATAACACCTTCTGTAAGGTTTTAATTTTTTGTTTTGGTGCTTAATGTAAGCCGTTACCAACCATATCATATAGGGAACTAATTTTGGCCACTTTAGGCAGCCAATCTGAGGGCCATGGAGGGTAGAGAACTGTTTCCCTTTTAATTTAATCTCCATGTCTGCAGAGATGAAACAGCTATACTTCATATGCCTAACTCATTTGGCTGGCTTTGGATACTATATCTATTTTGCGCTGGCTGAGTTGAAGACATAATACATACTGTCCTACTTCAATCAGTCAAATGCCTTGGACCGGCCTTAAACTTCATGGTCTAGAAACCATAGAATAGGACTAAAGAATCTGTCTTCTTCCAGATGTCACTAAAGTACAACTTCAGCTAGGATGGAAAGGAATATTTGAACACAAAAGTTTAGTGACCTCTGAGGAGCTTTGAAACTTTCATCCCTGCCTCATTATGAACATACTTGTATCCAGGATTCTCTAAAATATAAGTGTTCCTTTCAAATACCATTTTCTCTCTTTTTTCCTTTTGTATTTGCCTAAATGATTTATTTCTAGGTACTTAAGTACTTAATTCAGACTACGTACAGTATGTAAACTGTACTATTAGGATTAGAAAGTTTAATTTTATCATCTAGAACTATTTGATCATAATTTTAAAGCGCTAATCCATACACTCTCCTAGCTCTTTAATGTAGTTTAAAATCAACCCACATTAAAAAGTGTATATTGGATTTTGTCATTAACATTTCTTTTTTTCCTTTTATTGCAATGTTATAAATGCTGATGCATTGTATTATTTCAATGCAGATTTCAACACAATAATGTAAATATGTTTAAAAATTATTAGCTGTCTATTATTATTATTTTTAGAAAACCTAAAGTACTGAAAAATAAAAATAGCAAATAGCATATTTTTTTTGACAGAAGGAAAGGAGAAGAGGGGAAAGAGGGGAAAGAGAGAAAGAGAGGGAGGGAGAAAGAGAAAGAGAGAGAGAACTAAAATAAGAGGAAAGGGGGGGGAAGAAGAATTGTGTGAATGGAGATACCCCAACTATCCAGCGCCAGTTGCAGTTTTTCCTGACAGCCTTTGCTTGTGCATCTGTAGGAATGGAATTAATGCCACCTTCATTGCAACAGTAATATCAGAAGGGGAACAAAATAAAGAGACAGAAGAAGAAAACCCGAGTGAGCTCAGGTTAATATACATTTTTGCTTGCCTGAAAGTAAATTGATTAATACTTGCCTAGATCAATTTTCTGTCATATCTATGCAACACAGAGAGGAAATGCAACAAAAGAATCATTCATAACCCCAGCAAGCACATATGAAACTGGCATTTAGATTATTGCTTGAACCGCTACAGGATATGGACTGACTAACATTTTTTAAGGGAGGAGTGAGTTCATGTTAAATGCATACGTGCAGCCCATTGAGGGGCAGGTTTTTTTTAATGTTCTCTATCAGTGGGGAGGGGGAACACATTGTTGGAATAAACACCATAAATAAACTCAGAGCAGTCTATTCATAGGAAATGCACACCATCAGAAGTTGTTCCCTACAGTCAGTGATACAAAATGGATGGCGGATGCAAAGATAGTTTACCCTGAGAAGAAGCACAAGCAGCTTGTCAAAAGCAGCTGACCTCTTGGCTTTTGAGGCTGCATTTGAAGCTGAAGCAGCAGCGCTTTCTGTGGGAAGCATTGTGCCTCTTTTTATCACACTTTCCAGGAAAAGCACAGTTTGCTTTATACAGGTCACACTCTTTATCCGTCCAGCTCAGAACTGTCTGGAGAATTACTCTCCCAAGTCTGAGGCAGAAGTCTTTCACTGTCTATTCCAAAACCCGTTTGATTGGAAATGCCACGGATTCTAAAGTACAGCAGATGTTGTACATACAGCAGATGTTGTACAGAGCTACAGCCCTCACTTCCTTGCTTAATATTTCACACAACTGCTAGTTTGGGTGGCTGGTTATCTGGTTCATCATCTATGGCTGCCAGCAAGCCAGGATCACTAACCTGCATGTTTGGGGCACCTACCAAGCTTCGAGCACTTGAGTGGGATCTAGTTCTCATTGGGATACCCATATTTTATTCTTCTGGCCTGATGTTTTATACGGTCTACACATTCTTTAGCTCCCTGGAGCACTAATAATCATGGTTGTTTTGAATCATAGTAAAAGATTAAATGGGTGGTTAAAACTATCCAGCATTATGCTCAGAATAAAGGCTGAGCTTGCTAAAATAAAAACAAAAACAACCCGTGCCTTTAGCCACAACCAGATTTATCCATCAGTATAAGTGAGCCACCAGATGCACAAACAGCTAAAATAAGGATCCGTGTCCCAGACACTCCTTGAATGCTACAGGAAGTCTTTGTTTAGCAACCACAATTGAGACTGGCAATGTGGTCATTAAGCAAAGCACTTGCTACATGACTCTACTTAACCATCTTGCTCCAGCTTTCCTTTGCTTCGCAGATCTGCGAAGGTTGTACATGTGAGGATTGGTCTCAAAATTAGTTTTCCATCGCTGTCGTAAACAAGGAGTTGCTAAATGAGGACTGCTTGTATTCCTAAACAAGCCTTGTATTACTTTTGCTTCGAATATTTAATTGTTAGCAGCTACCTCAATGCTTTTCCACACTGCTACAATTAACTACAGATTAATTAACTACTCAGATGAGGAAAGCAAAAAGAGATGAACTGATGACTTATCATTGCTACCATGAACTGCTCTTGCTGTTCTTCCTAGAAATCTCCCACCTATCATCCAGCACGTGGATTTGATGAAAACAGTTTATTAAATTAGGCCAATCCTCAATTTAATCCACTGTGGAAACTGTTCTTATGTACAGACATGTTGCCGCTTGTATAATTCTATATCTCTCTCCCCCCCCCCTGTGTTTACACATACATAATCTGAAAATGAAACAAGATGAATTAACCTTTTAAACCTAAAACAAGGTATTTTACATGTCTACATGTAGATATACTGCCCATCACATTTGTATTGTTAATCAACCTACATAAACAGAAAGGGAAGGGAGCAGGGATGGGAGTCTATCAGTTTGGCCTGGTTCAGGCAAACCGATAGCTCCAAAGATCAGTTGGCTTGAACCGATTTTTTTTTTACTTACATTTATATGCCACCCTTCTCCGAAGACTCAGGGCGGCTTACAATTTTTGGGGATACAACCCAATGTGCTCAGCAATAGCCTTCATTCCATTGTATATGCCTGCTTATTACTAAGCGGCATTTTTACAAAGTCAGCTTATTGCCCCCAACAATCTTGGGTCCTCAATCTACCTACCCAGAGAGGATGGAAGGCTGAGTCAACCTTGAGCCTGGTGGGATTGAGCCTGCAGTAATTGCAGGCAGCTAGAACTTAAGTGCTAGGCATTTAACAGCCTGCACCACCAAAGCTCCACCACCAAGATTTGCTCTGATGATCAGCTATTGGGCCCACTCACCTGCCCCAGCTCTAGTCTGTGCTTTATTTCTGGGTTTTCCAGCTCAGTTACTTTGTACGGCACTGCAGATTGCTGTGCATCAGGTGTTTTACACACAGGGCTTGCAGCAGAAGGTGAGCAAAGTGCGCACTCACCGAACCAGTTGAGTCCCACCCTGGAAGGGAAGGTAGCTTGTTCCTTTGTTAGGAACTTTAGGAATATAGGCAAAGAAAACACTTGCCTATGTTTTTTTTCTGAGATGTTTAATGATTTTCATGCTTTCTTCTACTCCCTTCATTGTATAGTTTCCCAACATCAATCTAAAGAGAACACTGAAAATAAAGAAAAATAAATAAGTGGTAGAAAGATTTTATCCTCTAAATCTTATAAAGAAGCTGGTTCATCTTCTCTCTAAGGTGTTTGCTTCTCAGCTTCTTAATATGTGGATGCAGAAACAAATATTTGTCTTGTTGTATGAACTTGGTTGCAAGTTCACTGTGTACTTTATAAGCAATTGCTTTGAACTGTGAAATGTGGCAGGGATGGAAATATTTGAACAGTTAGCCCTTTTTCTTTCCAATAAAATTATCATTAATTTATTTCAACTGTTTTTTTTAAAGAAGGAGCCACTGAATTGTTTATTTTTTTTCCCATATTGCCAACTTGGGTCATATTGTATACACAACTTGCTTATGAAAATACAATTCAAATGGAAACAGTCCAGGAGATATGCCCAAAGCTAAGAATAAATCATTGTTAACATGGATTTGCAAACCTAACATATCCAGTTCATCTTTACAAGTATTTGGTGTTAAATGTTAATGTATGGAAATGATTAGGGCCTTACTTCATCTGTGTGTACAAAGCAAACTTACCATTGTTACGTATATGAAACAGACTGTAACCTATATTGAGTTATAACTTTGTTATAACAAAATATGTTTAACATTAAATGCCTCATAATTCATAGTTCTTAAGTAGCTGAGCAGTTAAAATGAAGAAGTCCAAGCCCTGATTAAACTGTTTAGCTATTTCATCAACTATATTTATTGTGGTCATAATATTTGCCTTGGCAGAAAACTTATTAATAATGGAATACCTTTCCATCTTCAGGTCAGGGGCTGTGGGAAGAGGTTCCTGATCTTGACATCTATATTAATTATTAGTGTAGTGTGGAAAATAGCCTGCTTAGTAATGTCATTGCTATAACTACCATCTGTATATAAATAGTGGACAGAATCATGAAGCACATTGACTTGGAAGTAAGTTGCATCCGTGGGGTTTATGAACATATTTTGGAATCCAGCACCAAGGTGTTCTGTTGTCAGTACCAATTCATGCTCAGAGCTAACATATCAACCTGGGGGACACTGTTTTCTATCACTGGATCTCTGTTCCTTCCTTTGAACTTTAACTGGCAGTGTCTGTGACAAGGAGATGGGCTTCTTAGGGCAGGACAACATGAGATGGCACATGTGTCAGGAGCTCTGAAACTATTAACAAGACTGACAAAGATTCCAAGCTGCTGTAATATAGTCAAGACAATCAGCTGGACAAGAGGCAGATGGAAAGCATTCTCTCGGTTAGAGAGAGAGAGAAAGTTTTCTCCTATTGTAAGAAAATGTCATGCCCCTGTCAGAATCTAAATCCAAGGAGGAAGCCTGACAGTTGACAGGGAATGGGAGTGTGGCTCCATTGGCTGTGGAGGAGGCTGGGCAGAGGAGGGAAAAGATAGAACAAGGGAGAGGGAGTTCAGAGGAAGAACCAGGCCCACCCCCTCTTCATCCTAGGGCACACAGCGGGGAATGGAGAAGAGAGCAATGTGGGTTGCATGGCTTACAGGGAGGAAAGGGCCCTGATTCCCTTCATTAGTCACAGCTGGGAAGACAGTTTATAAGAATGGCAGGCTGCATGCGGCAGGCTGTTGGGAGCAAACGTGATTTTATCTTGTGTTGTCGTGGCTTATCTGTATTCCTGGCATCTTCTCAACCATGTGAGTTTTGCCGTGCCTTCAAGTCTGAAATTCTTGCTCCTGTCCTGCCAAACTAATTACTTCAGTTTGGCTTGTTTGGACTTTAAGTTACAGTTTGTGTTGACCACGTTTTGGACTTAATTTTCTGCAATCAAAGGCTGTTCCTGGGAGAGTTTTTATCCAGCCAGAAGGTAACTTGGACATTGAGGGCAAAGTTGGAAATAATAAAGGGACTCTTATTGATTATCTGACTGTGTTACCTTTGTGCCACGCCCCGGGTCATCACAGAAAGCATGAAGCAGAGTACCAGGGAAAGGTGAAAAGTATCTCCTGTTCTCCTAAGCCTTGATTTAAGGTTATAATCAATGTTTTTGTCTTTTGCTTGTCACTAAGGCATACAGGTTGTGTGAGTAGCCTGTTTCATAAACCAGAACTAGTGATGAATATACCAGATAACAACATCACACAGGAATATTAGTAGCAATGGCAACCACTAAACCACTACATCAAGATATTAAAGTGAAGCTAGGTTGTGTAGATCCCCAACTTCTCAACTCTGCTGCTACAACAACTTTCAGTCATTCTGGCTCAGAATGATAGAATTTACAATCTGAAAAAGGTTAGGGGATGCTGTCATTATGGCTATGTTCCTGCTGCATAAATGTATTTATTTAGAAACCAAATTTATAGGCTATTCATAAACAACATTGAATGCATACAGATTTAAGAAAATATCCAATAAATTAAAAGAAAACCAGAAAAGGGAGTCACCCAAGGGACTCAAACAACTATTAGCCTGATAAAATTCTAACAAAAGCATATATGCACTTATAATGCAGTGCCAGGTCTTCAAACCCATTTAAAGGAGAGCAGAATCAGGGGTGTTCATGTCTTTGGGAGATATATTGTTCTAGAGAGTAGGTGCCACAACAGAGAAGGCAGGCCACCTGGATCATATGACATTGTTTTAATTGATGAACTTGGAGCATACTCATTTTGTCATACCTTATTAGACAGGCAGAAACAGTGGAAAAAGTTTTTTAGACAATTTCAACAAAATGAAGATTTGAATTACATATGAGCAACAGGCCTCATATGCATTGTGGTCACATGTCTAATCTGCCCAGTCCTAGTATTATGTATGAAGAAGAAAAAACATATCTGTGTAAAACATCTATATTATATACTTTTTCTATCTATACATGGTTCTGTAAATCTTTGTCATGCCATTTTTAGAAGCATGGTGGCTCAGTGGCTTAATGACTCTGGAGATGGTCTCTTTTCCAGTGGTTTGAGTCCTAGCACTGTGTGGTGGGGTGAACTCCCATCACTTGCCTCAGCTTCTCTCCATCTAACATTTTGAAAGCATGTTCTATGCAAGTAGATAAATAGATACTACTTCGGTGGGGAAACAAATTGGTGCTCCATGTAGGCAGTCAGATGCCTGCAGGTTCTGAACCTTGCCAGTTGTGGCATCCATTTGCAAGGTGTTTCCAGGGAAGGGAGGGAACTTAGATGACACTGCAGGAAGAGCTTTCTGGTGTGAAGCCAGCTCTCCCTTTTGTGGTACACCTTGGGAAGCATGCAAATGTGTCCTACAACAAAGCTGGTACATTAGCAGCCAAACTACTACTCTGCAATAACATCGGGGTCTCCTGGCTACTGTTAACAATGAATAATAATAATAATAACTAATACTAATACTAATACTACTACAAGCAGCAGCATGACAAAGTAGCAACAAAGCAGCAACAATGGTGCATTGGAAGATATGCAAGAAATATCACTTGCCTATCACTGGTGTCATAGAAAATGAAGAAGTTAAATTGCTCTGGGACTTTAGAATTCAAACACACAGGCACCTGCCACATAACACCTCAGACTTAACAATTGTCAATTAGAAAGACAAAAAAGTCTGGATAATGCAATTGGCAGTGCCTGGAGACAGCAGAAGAAAAGAGAAAACTGGAGAAGTTAACAAAATACAAATACCTACAAATAGCAATAGAACAACTGTTGCAAAGGCAAGCTAGTGTAGTAGCAATAGTAATAAGTGCCTTGGGTGCAATCCCAAAACAATTAGAGCACCACTTGAACACCATTGGCATTGACAAATTCGCCATCAGTCAATTGCAAAAGGCAGCTTTACTGGGAAAAGCTTCCATTCTGCTATGATATCTTTAACACCATCAAACATCCACATTTGCCTATCCCAGGTCCTTGGTAAGGTAGACAAAAATGCCAAACCCAGTCTGAACATCTGGCTGACTGTGTGATGATCAATAATGACAATAACAACAACAACAACAACAACAATAAGGCCATCTTTTAAGTCAAATTCTTTGACTACTCCTGATATGGAAGGGGCTCCAATTCTTTCATTTGTTCATGCTCCCTTCTTTAGAGCTGAAGAAGTTTCTTGGTTGAGAAGCAAAATGTCTTCAAAGAAAAAACAAGCAAGTCCAGTTGCCTCCTGTAAAAGCATATTTGGGACAACCATGACTGAATCAGAGGTGGTATTCAGCAGGTTCTGACCAGTTCTGGAGAACCGGTAGCGGAAATTTTGAGCAGTTTGGAGAACCGGAAAATACCACCTCTGACTGGAGATTTTACAATATCCTTCCCCTGCCATGCCCAGCAAGCCACGCCCACAGAACCGGTAGTAAAAAAAATTTGAATCCCACCACTGGACTGAATGATTGAGAATCTCCATAGACTTTTACCTATGCACTTTGGGATAACACCCTTTGAATGGAGTGGGAGCATGAATGGATTTCCAGAAAAATTACAGACTACAGGAACCATTTACACTTCAGTTTGAGATGCAGACACACAGATTCATCTCCAACAGCCTGCGCCTGTCTTCATCAGTGAAGGAACACAGAGCAGAAAACATCCTGCAGCCAAGAAGGCTCCACACCCATTTGCACAACTCAAATGACCCTGAGGACACAGATAAACCTCCAAGTGGCCTCAACAACTCTCTAAAAGAATGCAAATGACCAGCTGTCTGCAAGGAATATAAATCCTTCCATTCCTCACCATCCAGTCAGAACGGAAATTAAATCAAACATTTAATGTCAATGCACAACATGTGTACAATGAAATTGAAATGAGCCTCCCTTGGTGCAGCCTCCCCTCCAAAAAACACAAAATACATCTCAATAAGTCAATAAATGAAAGAAATAGACTCCCTAAACCCAAATAAGTAATAACTAACACACCTTCCTATATACCTGTATGTTTATAACATTATATTATATTACACTGGTATGAACAAGTTGCAGGTTGCTCTGGTCCTGCAAGTCTATCATATTAAACCTAATTGTGGTGTTGTGTTGCATTCAGAAGTCTGACAGTACAGAAGCTATTTTTAAGCCTATTTGTTCAGCTGGCTATGCTTCTATATCTCCTGCCCGATGGTAGCAGAGTAAAGAAGTGCTGACCAGGGTGTGAATCATCCCTGAGGATTTTCCTCACTCTGCTGAGGCAGCGGGTCCTGGTGATTTTGTCCAGTGGTGTCAGGGGACAGCCCATAATTTTTTCTGCTGTGCTCATCAACCTCTGTAATGCCTTTTTGTCTGTGGCTGTCAAGCCAACATACCATGCCATCACACAATATGTAAGGACACTGGTAAAAGGAAGTCATCTACCTGATATTGTTCACCTGATATTTCTGCAAGACCCTAAAGAAATAGAGTCTCTGTTGAGCCTTCCTGACCACCTGGATCATGTTGTTTTTCCAGGTGAGATCTTGGCTAAGGTGGACTCCCAGAAATTTGAAAGAGGAGACTTTTTCCACACAGCCCCCCTTGATGAGGAGTGGGGCAGGTTCCTCTCTCTGCTTCCAGAAGACTAACACCATCTCCTTTGTCTTGCTGGTGTTTAGATGCAAGTTGTTTTCTGAGCACCATGTGGATAACTTCTGGATTTCTTCCCTGTATGCTAATATGTCTCCTCCTGTAATAAGACCCAGTACAGTGGTATCATCTGCAAACTTTATTATAACGTTAGATGGATTAGAAGATACGCAGTCATATGTGTAGAAGAAGAAGCTTCTTGGATGAGAAGCAGAACATCAAAGAAAAAACAAGAAAGTCCATTTGGCTCCTGGAAAATCACCTTTGGGGTGTGTAAACACCACTTTAAATGTTGCTGTCACTTCATACACGTAACTGGCTGTGTGGCAAGGATAGCTGATATGATATCAAAATATTCAGGCAAGACTTCTAGAAAGGATCTAACAGGGATCATTCCTCGAGAAGCTAGGGGAGGTTTTCTTTTATGCAGAATGTTATGTATGTAGGTTTGAAGTCATTGGTTTAGTTTGAACTATTCTTGTAAAATGTTGTAAATGATTGGTTTAAAAAGTGCGGGAAAACCCTGCACTCTGATTGGCTGGCAACTGCGGCTGCTGGCTATAAGTAGCAGCTGCAGCCCAGCCAAATTGGGTCCGTTCTGAGCTGTAGTCACTAATAAACTAAGAGCTTGAAGCACTCCACGTCTGTCTCTTCATGCAAACTTAACACAGAACATTTTTATAGGGTAATTGCTATCACACTGTTAGATTCCAAAACGGGAGCAACTTAACCCCCTTAACAACCACAAATGATTTTATTTATGTATTACATTGCCATTGTTTCCTAAGTAATGGCTTATACCATTGTGTATAAGCAAAGCAGATTTTAAAAGCACGAGCACACCAAACAAGGAAACAAGGAAAATAATAGCAGCTGATATGTTTTGAAGTACAATGAATTCACAGCTGAAAAAGAGATTAAGGCTGAAACTGGAATGTACAAAGTAAGCAGAAGAGGAAACTGAAAAAAAGAAAATCGACTAGACAGCAAAATATAATGTCTAAGAGTCTGTGTGTTAGAGAGAGACACTGCCACTAATGTTTCAATTTTATCTGGAGGGTTTTCTATGCTTTAGCTAAAGATATCAGTGCTGAAAATATCTAAAAGTTTTTTGCACTTCTCCATTTTACAGGAACAGCATATAGGTCTGTCAGTTTTAGATGATCTTCAGACACCTGTCTCATTTGCATGAGATAAATACACAGGTCCTCATTTAGATGCTCAGAAGGAATGTGTCAGGGTATTTTCCTCATCTTTTTCATTCAGGCTTCATGCAAGAAGGTAGACCACATCACAAATGGCAAGCAATGGCACACAGGTATGATTTGCAACAAAATATTGCAGAATTGGATGCTCTTAGGTAGAAATCTCACCAGTGTACTATACGTCTTGGAAATTACAAAGTTTTTTCCTCACTTTCCCTATTTTTATTCTCTCTCTCTCATCACAGATACAATATTCTCTGGCCATTGAGTATGCTCAATTACTCCCCCCCCCACCTCCACGTTCCTGGTTTTCCTTTTATTTTATTTTATTTTATTTTTCTCTATCTGTAAACCTGGGATTCCCACCAGCATGCTAATATCTCTATGATGGGTTTGGATGGTATCATTTTTGGTGCATACAGAATGACACTCAGATAATGAGTTTGCAGCTAGTATATAAAATTGTAATCTTTAAAACAATCAAACAGGAATAGGAGGAGATGGAATTTTAAAAAGGACTTGCAAATCTCTGCTTGTACAGATGTGTGGCCGATTCCCCTGACCATACAGCAGGATGCTACAAATTATTAACGCTCCCTGTGGCTTTAAGCTTGTTAAGATACATTGCCACTAGGCAAATAGGCATTTATATTTACCCTCAATATCAAGTATGAAAAGCTCTCACCTTGAGCAAGGTAATAAATAACCATACATTCATTTCTCAGTGCCGCTTTATCTAGGCATCAGTTCCATTCAATAATCCTATATTGGATAGGCATGTAACACGTAAAAGCACAAATCAGTTTGGAACTAAGTCAGAATGAATAGGGAGCCACCTGGTAACAAATCCTTTTTTAAAAAATGGTTGTGAAATCAAGAGCTGTTATTTTTAAAAATGATTGTGAACAAAAAGCAGAGCAAAAATGTTTGACTATACAGTCAATAAAATACTTTCATGGAACCACCATCAGCTGGGGTGGGCTGGGGGTATCAGAGCCACTTGTCCCAGACTTCCATGCCTGTCATTCCTTTTTGGATCCACTTCATATTCATTCAGCACTCATACATTCTTGATCTTACATTTGTTTGTTTTATGCATGCACATTTAAATTACCCATTCCACTGTATCCAGCTTACATGTATATGTTTTTTTTTCTACTATAAGCATCTCTGTGTAACAAAAGTGGACAGAAGCATGCCCTTGAACATAGCCATTTTTAAGCCCTTTTGATAAGCCTTCCTCATTTTTTTTAAAGATAGATTGTGTATTCCCTGCTCCTTTCCATGGGCAGCTTATAATTTCTCCATTTTCCCTCCTTTGGTATTCTAAAGAATCAAGGTTCAAAATTTAATCATTTACTGAAGTGTATATATAACTTGCATCCATTTCTCTCTTTTCTCTCTTGTCAAAATAGCCACCTTGATTTACAATATTTGTTCAGATCTATATTCCTTGTGGCATCATACAATCTATCGTTCTGCATCTCTTTCAAGTTCTTTCTTGGATATTAACATTTATGGCATTTTTTTTTCAGTTTGATTCTTCAACATGATCACAATCATGCTCATATGATGATGAAAGTATCCATTCAGTCATGTCCAACTTTTGGCAGTTCTATGGGCCAGTCTCTCCGCATCTTCCAATTTTACACTATTTCTTTGAACTTTTTGTGCCAGCTTTGATGGTATCCAGCCACCATGTTCTTTGATGCTCTGGTTTTCATTTACTGCTAACTCTTCCAAACATAATTGCTTTCTACAATGAATTCACCCACATGACATGACAAATAAGTGAAGTGCAGTTTCATGATTCTCTTGCCCAAATAGGTTTCTTCAATATTCTTTTCATTTTTCCTTACTTCAGTTCCATTTTTTTATTGTGTTCACTATGCTGGAGGCTCCTTGTTTAGCCCTTTTCACTCCCTTCCAAAACAGTTGTCATGGCATCCAGATTGCCTTTCTCTGCCTCTTTTAACCATTGCTTGCTAGCCTTCATTCTCTTCATTATGTCCCTTATGCATTATCTCCCCCTCATGTATTGCAACGATTATTATCTTATATGTGTTTTCCCCAGCCACTTTCACTTCATGATTCCATGAACTGCATTTTGGCCAGCATGCCACAAGCATAAATAAAATCTAGACATGTTAACACTATTCTATGCAAGTTAGGATCTCTAATTTAGGTCCTATCTGTTAAGTTTGCATGAAGAGTCAGACGCGAGGAGTTCCAGCAAAGAGTTTATTCAGTGACTACAGCTCGAATGGACCCAAGTTGGCTTGGCTACGGCTGCCTCTTATAGCCTGCAGCCATAGCTGCCAGCCAATGGGAGTGCAGGGTTTCTTCCCGCACTATTTAAACCAATACCATTTGACATTTTACAAGAACAGTTCAAATAAACCAATAACATTCAAACCTACATACATAACACTATCTTTCAAACCAATTTATAGGTGCCTACATCCTGTAAATTAAAATGTGTACTGACACACATTATTTATCTATATGAGAAAGATAGGACATTGTCAGGATTACTTCCTGAGAATGGTGGATTGCAACAAAAACAAAGGAAACAGGAATCCAGAGAGGATTTGGGAAAGGAAATAAAAATGTAAGAGCTAAAAATATGCACAGCAGATTCTCTGAATCAATGTTTGGTATGAGAAAAAGCCCTGAAGTTAAAAAAAAAAACAATTGGAAGAATGGACAGAAGTTGAGGGATTTAAGAAATTGCAAACGTCTCTCTCTGTTCCATTTCAACAATTAGATGAAACTGTAGAATTGATGGCATTTGCCCCTTGAGAAGGATGATAAAGAAGTGCTAGGTATTCTTTTCAAATGTGAGAAAAAATAGAAATCAAGTTCCACTAAGTGACTGCAATGTTCTGAATTCATCTTTCTAACAAGTGTTGCATAAGGTATTGCAGTCAATTAATATTCAAAGCATATTTCTCTGAGAGGCGTATTTTCTTCAGAATGCATACTGGCTTGGATCTGGAGAATGCACTTTTTGTAAGCTTATTAAGAACTATTGATAGACAGAACCATTTGACCTTCTCCTCAATGAAGAACTACCAAAGTAAATAAATTATGATACTGCTGAGAACATTGTAAAAAAATTGAGAAATAATTTCCACTTAACTGGAAAGTGTAATATAGTTTTAAGTACTGTGTCATTCAGACTAACCTGTCACATAAAAGATCAAACTACTTTGCACATTGTAATTGGCTGGGTATAAGATCATGATAACCCTTTGGCTGGCTAAGACTATTTGTGTGGGATTATTTCTGTGAGACCATGACAAATGGAGACTCTGTGGGACAAAACACACTTTGAATCAACCCCAACAAGACCAAGTAGCTCTTGGTTTTAAGGGCCCAGGATATGGGAATTCTTGTTGGAATTGCACTTTCTACATTACAAGTAATATATAATTTAGGGGGGATTCTCCTGGATTCCTGGTTGCTGTTTAATGAATGAGTGGTGGTTATGGCAGAAGGGTCTTGGCACCAATTCATCTTGGCACCAACTTCCTGGATTGGGAAGCATTTTTCACAGTCATTCACACCTTGGTGACTTGTCAATGGATTATTACATTCTGTTAGATTTGCATGAAGAGTCAAACGCAGAGTGCTTCAGTGAAGAGTTTATTAGTGACTACAGCTCATAACAGACCCAATTTGACTGGGCTGCAGCTGCTACTTATAGCCAGCAGCCGCAGTTGACAGCCAATCAGAGTGCAGGGTTTTTCCCGCACTTTTTAAACCAATCATATTTGACATTTTACAAGAACAGTTCAAAAAAACCAATGACATTCAAACCTGCATACATAACAACCCTCCCCACTAGGTTCACTCCATACTCAAACCCCAACCTATCTAATGTATTCTTTTAAATAGGTGGGGCTCTTACGTGTACGTTGAGACCTTCGTGGTTCAGAACTTTTAACGTTCTCACCCAGTGAGAGAGGAAATGTGTCTGCTGACATTTCCCTAGTTGGACTTCCTGTGAAAGAAGACCCTGTTTGATTGTTAGAATCTGGTCTCTCCTCCCAACCCATCTCAGCCCAATGTCAGCACCCAAGTCAGGTAGTGATGTGCAATCTTCCACTTGTAAGGATGGATTTTGGCATTGTGACAGGTTTTGGGATGGTTCCTGTCGTAATGGCTCGTTACACATGGGGTTGATTCTTGCTTGCTGATTATCCTCATGCTCCTCCCTTCCCCTAGAAGAGGCATTAGGTATGGGAACTAGAGAGGAACAATTGTGATGTTCCTGAGGTAATCTGGATCTTAACTGATCAATGTGCCTGCTCCAGAGGACACCATCCTCTGTTTGTACCCTATAAGATCAAGAGCCTGTGATTTGGGTTATCTCAGCAGGAATCCACAAAGGTTCACCTATGAGGTTCTTAGCATAAACAGAATCACCCACACAACCTTATGGGTGAACCTTTGTGAATTCCTGCTGAGATAACTCAAATCACAGGCCCTCGTTCTTGCAGGGTGCAAACAGAGGATGGACTCCTTTGCAGCAGGCACATTGATCAACTTAGATCCAGGTTCTCTCAGGAACATCGCACTTGTTCCTCTCTAGTTCCCTCACCTGATGTCAATTCTAGGGGAAAGGAGGAACAGGAGGATAATCAGGAGGATAATCAGCCAAGGAACAACTTGAACCTGATGTCAATTCCCATGTAATGAGCCATTACGACAGGAACCATTCCAAAACCTGTCACAATGCCAAAATCCATCCTTAGAAGTGGAAGATTGTACATCACTACCTGACTTGGGTGCTGACATTGGGCTGGAGATGGGTTGGGAGGAGAGACCAGATTCTAACAATCAAACAGGTCTTCTTTCACAGGAAGTCCAACTAGGAAATGTCAGCAGACATTTCCTCTCTCACTGGGTGAGAAAGTTAAAACTTCTGAACCACGAAGGTCTCAACGTACACATAAGAGCCCCACCTATTTAAAAGAATACATTAGATAGGTTGGGGTTTGGTATGGACTGAACCTAGTGGGGAGGGGTGTTATGTATGCAGGTTTGAATGTCATTGGTTTAGTTTGAATTGTTCTTGTAAAATGTCAAATAGGATTGGTTTAAAAAGTGCGGGAAAACCCTGCACTCTGATTGGCTGACAACTATGGCTGCTGGCTATAAGTAGCAGCCGTAGCCCAGCCAAGTCGGGTCCATTCGAGCTGTAGTCACTTAATAAACTCTTCATTGAAGCTCTTCGCGTCTGACTCTTCATGCAAACTTAACAGAAAGAAAGAAAGAAAGAAACAGAGAGAGAGAGAGAGAGAGAGAGAAGAAAGAAAGAAAGAAAGAAAGAAAGAAAGAAAGAAAGAAAGAAAGAAAGAAAGAAAGAAAGAAAGAAAGAAATCTACTGAAATTCTGGAGACTATTCACATTGACTGGCAGTTCAGGTCCTCTAAAAAGTCAAATGGCTACCATCTTAGCTCACCTGTCCTCTGCAACAGGATATAAACTTAAGAGTTGTAGGATGTCAGTAGGTCATGTTTGATGAGATTTGGATATTCTACATTAAAATAACCTAAATGGGCAAATCATTTTGATTCAAGACCCCTGAAAGTGTCTTGAGGGACTCCCAGAGGTTCTGCACTTTAAGAAACACTGTTTTATGAGGGGTCATCCATAGGTTTAAGTCAATTTTGCAGGACCATTAGCAAACCAGAAACAATTTGCTAACAAGGTAAAAAGGCAAGGTTGTTGCCCGTCCACCCCACAAGCCTCTAGGGCTGCTCTCTTCGCCTTTTATTATTTATTTATTTATTTATTATTGGGACTTGTATGCCGCCCCTTCTCCAAAGACTCGGGGTGGCTCACAACTAAGACACAACAGCAATAAATAATTAAAAAGAGATTAAACCCAATTACAAGCCCAAACAAATTTAAAATACATTAAAAATATAAACCCATCCCCCCCAGGAAAGAAAAGGTCTTGAAGACAAGATTGGCTGAGCTCCAAGCAAGGGTTGCAGTCGCCCATTTTTTTTATTTTCTAAAAGTGCCTATAAAGCAAGGCTTTTATGTGGTCCAGAAGCCGTTTGAGAAATAAGGATAATATTAGAAGCGGATGCTTTGCTTTGAAGGCAGAACAGCTTCCCATTTGTTATAATTTTTTACTAAAAGATGTTAGTGGTGGCAGGCAGCCTGGCAAACAGGGAGGGAGGGAGGTGCCCATAGGATGTACACCATCATGCTCAAGTACATCTATCAACTTCTGTTCCCATCTCCGAAGGAATGAAAAGCATCCTGCTCGAGTTGTTGCCCAAAGCTAAAAAGCCGCACTTGCAAAAATAGAAAGCTGCAATTAACTAATGTTTTGGGAGTGACACAAACAAAATTGAATAAATTGAAGACTGATGGTCTTTCTATTTCCTCCTCTATTTGGGTTTTCTTTCCCACTGAGGCATGATGAACTAGAGAGACAGACCCATATTCATTATGGGTGAAGAATGTTGTTGAGCAGGCTGCTTTGCCTGCAATTAGGTAAGAACTAAACTTCAGCATGCTTTGAAATATCGCAGGTCGCAGTCAGCTGGAATTATAAGCTGAATGAGTATGCCAAGGAGGAGGAGGAGGAGGAGGAGGAGGAGGAGGAGGAGGAGGAGGAGGAGAAGGAGTCATGGGCAGCACAATCCTAGCTTCCTTGGTAGAGTCAATGTAGATCTATGGGTAGGGTAGGAAAGGAACATTATATAAATTTCTCCAATATTTCTGTGGAACTTGTAGAACAATATATCTGCAATGCATCAAAACTCCAAATAAGGCAGCTGGGAAATATGGCCAAATAAGGCAGCTGGGAAATGTGGCCAAGGATGAGGAGAGAAGAGGTTTTATATAAAAACCTCCTGTCTTCAGTTGGGAGACTATAAGATTTGAAATGTATTCACACTAGCCTGATTCCCATAAGGAATAGAGGAAAGAACCATGCAGGGCTGAATATCTCCAATGTATCTAAAAATGGGAGAGCTTCGAGAATGATGCGGGATCTGCCACTTCACTGCACTCATCCTACTAGAATAGAATATAATTACAGAGTTGGAAAGGACCTTGGAGGTCTTCTAGTCCAACTCCCCTGCTCAGGCAGAAACCCTACACCACTTCAGACAAATGGTTATCTAACGTCTTTTTAAAAACTTCCAGTGTTGGAGCTTTCACAACTTCTGGAGGCAAGTTTTCCCACTGATTAATTGCTCTAGCTGTCAGGAAATTTCTCCTTAGTTCTAAGTTGCTTCTCTCCTTCATTAGTTTCCACCAGTTGCTTCTTGTCCTGCCTTCAGGTGCTTTGGAGAATAGCTTGACTCCCTCTTCTTTGTGGCAGCCCCTGAGATATTGGAAGACTGCTATCATGTCACCCCTAGTCCTTCTTTTCATTAGACTAGACATACCCAATTCCTGCAACCGTTCTTTATATGTTTTAGCCTCCATTCCCCTAAATATCTTTGTTGCTCTTCTCTGCGCTCTTTCTAGAGTCTCTTTACATCGTGTGACCAAAACTGAATGCAGTATCCCAAGTGTGAGATTGCTCTGGACCACAATTTCCAGAAGTCTCAATAAAGACAATTAAATTAAAACTAAGAATGTTGAGAGTTATAGATCAGCAACATCTGACGGGTCATAAGATCCCTGCCCTTCAGTGCAAAGAAGTTAGGAAGAAGATCTCTTAAAATTGAATACATTTCCTTTTAAGGAGACATGTCTAGAACTGTACAAACATTTTACAAACATTTTTTTTTCATGAATCCCATTATTTTAGAAAGAATATTTGCAAAAGTTTAAATTAGGCTTTTACAATGTGCTGCAGTGACTTTGCTTATAAGTAGTAAGAAAAATTAGTAAGTAGTAGGAAAACTTCATATATGCATAAAAAGTACACGCAGCTGTTTATAACAGCATGCTGTAAAACAGCCCTCTAGTTCAATAAAACTGAAGGCAATAATTAATTTCCTAAGATTTTGAAAAGGTTGTATCTTTTGTTAGTCTACCAGACTGAATAGCTTCCCTCCTACCATAAATACAGGTTTTAAAAAAGACATATCATGATTATTATTAGTATTTCAGCAACAAAGAAGCCAAAGATCAGAACCTCATTGTGTCAAGAACTATATAAACAGAATGAGGATGGATTTTTTTCTACCCTGCAGAAAAATCACACAATAGTCAGACAAACAAATGCTAACAAAGCAGTGCTATACAAGTGTCAATTCAAAAATAGGCTCCATGGTGTACATTGGAACTCATTCTCAAGGAAGTTTAGAAGGGACTGCCCATTTAAATACTGCTCATTATATTGCAAGTTTAGGGTAGAACAGGACTATTTCACAGGTAACCCATCAGTGGTGGTATGCTACCAGTTTGGCTCAGTTCAGCCGAACTGGTAGTAAAAAAAGCCTCCCTCAATCAGCTGAGAGGAGGGGGAAAAGCCTCCAAGGATCAGCTAAGAGGAGAAAAAAGAGAAAAACACAGGATCCAGAGGTGGTATTCAGCAGGTTCTGACCAGTGCTGGAGAACCTGTAGTGGAAATTTTGAGTAGTTCAGAGAACTGGCAAATACCACATCTGGCTGGCATCTATTCTCTGCCTCCTGAGTCCCAGCTGATTGGCTGGGTCTTCTTTTGTTGCCCTGCACAGGAAAATGGAGCTCATTAGGTTGTTACGGTGGTTCTCCTCCTACCTCTCGGGGCATACGCAATCAGTGTTTGCAGGGGGGCAGAGATCGACCCCGAGGCCCCTTACTTGTGGGGTGCCTCAGGGGTCGGTTCTTTCTCCCCTCCTGTTCAACATCTATAGGAAGCCGCTGGGTGAGATCATCTGTGGTTTCGGGGTGAGGTATCATCAGTATGCTGATGATACCCAGCTTTTCATCTCCATCCCTGACCACCTCAGTGATGCCCTCTCCATGATGTCCTGTTGCCTGGAGGCAATATGGATCTGGATGGGGAGGAACAGGCTCCAGCTCAACCAGGCCAAGACTGAGTGGCTGTGTTTACCGGCATCTCAGGTTGTCCAAGAAGTTCCATCTTTAGTCATGGGGGGGAGGTGTTACCCCCAGTGGACAGGGCATGCAACTTGGGTGTCTCCTGGTGCACGGCTCAGTATGGAGGAGCAGGTGGGAGCCATCGCCAGGGGGGCATTTGCCCAGGTTCACCTGGTGCACCAGTTGCACCCCTATCTGGACCGAGATGCCCTATGCACAGTTACCCATGCGCTCATCGCTTCCCGTCTCAACTACTGCAATGGTCTCTATATAGGGCTCTCCTTGCGGACTATATGGAGGCTTCAACTGGTGCAAAATGCGGCCGCGCGGGTTGTGATGGGAGTGTCCCGATACTCCCATATTACACTCCTCCTGAGCAATCTGCATTGGTTGCCGGTTGCCCTCCATATAAGATTCAAGGTGCTGGTGTTGACCTATAAAGCCCTACATGGCTTGGGTCCGGGGTATTTGCAGGAGTGTCTCCTGCCATCATCGAGTTCCAATTGCCCAATGCGCTGGGGGCCGTCAGCCAGACAATGTCAGTTGGCGGCCCCCAGGGGTAAGGCCTTCTCTGTGGGAGCACCCACCCTGTGGAGCCAGCTGCCCCTGGGGTTGCAGCTAGTCCCTGACCTGCGTTCCTTCTGCCATGATCTAAAGACCTGGTTGTTTTTGCAGGCCGGCCTGGATTGAGGGGGATTGGGGTTTTTAATTGGGTATTTTAGTGTGGGGTTTTACTATTTATTTGGATCTGGTTTAATACTTTTTAAATATGTGTATGTTATACTTTTATGTAAGCCGCCCCAAGTCCTTCGGGAGATGGGGCGGCATATAAATCCAAATAAATAAAATAATAAAATAAAATAATTATATTGCCATGCCCACCAAGCCACGCCCACAGAACCGGTAGTAAAAAAAATTTGAATCCCACCACTGGCAGGATCGGCCCTCCCACCCGCCCCTGTGCTTTTCTCTTCTTTAACCTCTCAGCTGATTGGTGCTGCAGGCTTCAGCTGGTGTGTGGAAAGCTGCATGTGCACATTGGGTACGTGGACATTAGGTGCATTTGTGTTAGGTGTGCGCGCACGTGCATTAGATGTGCACACGTTAGGTGTGTGTGCAAGTGCATGCACGCGCGATCACTGAACCAGTAGTGGAACAGGTAGGATCCCACTGCTGTAACCCATAATGGAGACTACACCTCTGCACTATAACATTTCATTAACCTGTGTCCTAAACATACACCAGCCATGCATGGTGTACCATGCCAAGTGTGTGACAAATGCCCTGTTTTTTCCAGACTAACACACAATGCAGAGAGCACCATCTTACAATATTTTTTAAAAAGCTCCAAGGAGGCTTGGGGAAGGAGCGAATCCCACTTCCTATTTCAGCTCAGAAAGAAAAGGGTATCCACATTTATCCCGTAGGTGGCATTAAACGCCTGTGAATTCAACTGCAGAAACAATGACCTGCTTCACAGAAATAAGTGTGAGAAAGAGGGTTTGACAGACTGCTTAATAACCTGGAAGAATCCCTTTTGGTAGGCATTCAATACAGGTAGTCCTCAATTTACGTCCATAATTGAGCCCAACATTTCTGTTGCTAAGCAAGATAGTTGTTAAGTGAGTTTTGCCCCATTTTATGACATTTGCAGTTGTTAAGCTAGTAACACCGTTGTTAAGTGACAAAAGGCTTCCTCTTTGCTCGTTGGAAGGTCACAAAATGTGATCAGGACATTGCAAACATCATAAGTACACACCGGTTGCCAAATGACCTCCATTCCTTTTGCCGCGACCTAAAGACTTGGTTGTTTCAACAGGCCAGCCTGGACTAAATGGGGTGGGGTGGGGTGGGGTTTTATCGATTTTAGTTTTTAATCGGGTTTTAAATTTTTATTGGGCTTATTTATGTATTTTTAATATTTGTATTCTCATTTTTTTATTGTAAGCCACCCTGAGTCCCTCGGGAGAGAGGGCAGCCTATAAGTCCAATAAAATAAATAAATAAATAATAAATAAATAAATGTCCAAATTTTGATCACATGACCATGGGGATGCTTCAATGGGTGTAAGTGTGAAAATCGGTCATAAGTCATTTTTTTCAATGCTGTTGTAACTTTGAATGGTCACTCAACAAATTATTGCAAATCAAGAACTATCTGTAGATACAATATCCTTGCAAAGTCTGATTCTATGCAGTCTTTTAGAGCAGGAGTCTCCAACTTTGGCAACTTTAAGACTTGTGGACTTCAACTCCCAGAATTCCTCAGCCAGCCACAAGTCTTAAAGTTGCCAAGGTTGGAGACTCCTGCTTTAGAGATTATAGTGAATAGATGACTCATATCCCAAATGACAGCAGTGACTTCATTCTTCCTTATCCAACCACTTAGGACAGGGGTGTTCACACTTGGCAACTTCAAGTCTTGTGGACTTCAACTCCCAGAACTCCTCCTCCAGTCATGTTAGCTCAGGAATTCTGGGGATTGAAGTCCACAAGTCTTAAAGCTGTCAAGTTTGAAGACCCATGACTTAGGAGAAAAGCAAGGGGGGGGACAAAAAAGTTGACCAGTTGCATGCACCTGGAATTGGGTTGTATCCAAAGTTCAAGAGACAGTTCATTTCCAGCCTGGCTTTAGTCCTTACTTAATCTGAGCAAAGTTAATCACTTTTATAAGAGCTCTGGATCTCAACCAGAAGAATATGATCTTGCATTTATGTCCTGAAACTCCTAACTTTGGCTGGATTGTGCTTTGGCTCACCTAAAGGTAGTCAAAATATTAGCTGTTAGTTATTACTCCAACATTTACCTGGCAATGGTCTTGGAGCCATGGTGGCACAGTGGTTAGAATGCAGTATTGCAGGCTAACTCCGCTCACAGTCGGGAGTACTATTCTGACCAGCTCAGGGTTGATTCAGCCTCCCATCCATCCAAGGTTGGTAAAATGAAGAGCCAGATTATTGGGGGCAATACACTGACTCTGTAAACCATTAGAGAGTGCTGTAGAGCAATATTTAAGTCTAAATGCTATTGCTGTTGCTATTGCTGTGGCTATTGCTAAAATGAGGACTGTT
This sequence comes from Naja naja, assembly GCA_009733165.1. Classification (NCBI taxonomy): domain Eukaryota; kingdom Metazoa; phylum Chordata; class Lepidosauria; order Squamata; family Elapidae; genus Naja; species Naja naja. The sequence continues at coordinate 159,030,590 of CM019148.1, forward strand.
CTAAAATGCCAGGTATATCAATTCTTTACTTTTAAAAACATTTCAGCGTGTTGCCTTCTAAGCCAGTGGCATTTAATAAACCCAGGTTTTAATATACCATCTGATACAAACCAGAAGAATTTAACTGAAGCAATAGATAAAGCAACTCACTGCCTGTCCAGCATATAAATTTGAAGAACTGTTTTATTATACTTGCCAGATCTGAAGAAGAAGAGCATGAAACAATTATATCAGTCAGCAAACTGATAAACCTGGAGAGTTGTGATGTCTGCGGGATGATTTCAGATATTTTTTTTAAGCAGAGTAGATACAGATCTATATTATGCCAGAGTAATATACTGACAGACATCCAGGCTTAACAAACACAATGAAGTAGAAATGACAGGGATTCCATCAATGAAGCATTGTCCAGAGTGTTCCTTCCAGGCTTATAATGCATATGCTAAATCAAGGAGCTTATAAAAATGTTGTTAAGACAAGGAATTTAAAAGCCTATTCAAAATGTTATAACCCTCAGCTGGCGGCTCCAGAGCAGGTTATAATATTTGTAAAGCTTCTTAACAAATAACATGGTCTGGCATGAAGAAAATCTTCCACCCAGCTCTGCTTGTCTGGACAGAGTTTGGACAAACTCTGCTATGCAGAAGCAGCTTTTGGTGTCCTCTATATGTGGGGCAGTACGACCAGAACTGAACCCAATTTTTTTTCATTGAGACATCTGTTGAGTTTTTGCCCCATTTTATGACCTTTCTTGCCACAGTTGTTAAAGGAATCACTGCAGTTGTTAAGTGAGTAAGTTGGTTGTTAAGTGAATCAGGCTCCCCCATTGACTTTGCTTGTCAGAATTTTGCAAAACATGGCACCGGGACACTGCAACCGTCATAAATGTGAACCAATTGCCAAGCGTCTGAATTTTGATCGCCTGACCATGAGGATGCTGCAACGGTCACAAATGTGGAAAAGTGGTCATAAGTGACTTTTTTTCAGTGCCGTTGTAACTTTGAATGGGCACTAAATGAACTGTTGTAAGTCAAGGACTACCTGTATCCTTTCAGACCTCAACCCTTCAGAGGGAATTAATGCTTACAAGGTATGTTGCTTGGAGGAAAGGCTGGCCTTCTGAGATCCTCAGAAGCACAGAACCACAAAGCAGAATGGAAACATTTCCAGCCCATTAATGACTGATGCTAGGCAAGGTTCCAACCATTAGTCCTTGCTTATCAAGAATGCCCTCTGTCAAGGCATCCACTCAAGCTGCATCCCTATTTTCTGACTATTTAAAATTAAAATAGTTCTTCCAGATGAGGCTGTTACACAGCAACTACCCTGCCTCGCTCATAGTGTTTACAAATATGGTTGTCTTCCTTCCTTTGAGTCTTCATAAAAGCATGCATAGATGGAAGCTCATTGGAGAATCCATATTGTTCATTGCTTTAAGCGTTTGTTTGATTGTATTGTGCTTTTTTATTTTATTCACTGCCCAATGTTTCTTTTGGTAGCTGTATGGATTTGTTTAATTAATTAATCTGTACTGCCCTCTTCATCTGGTAAGCAGAGAACTGTGTACAGCAACAAAGATACAGCGGGAAATGCAAGAAAATAAAACCTTTTTGCAAGAGCTATAGGACTAAAGGAAACCAAATGACTAGATACACTCAGCAGTTTAGAGAATTTTACCACTGGTGATGCTGCAAAAGTTGCCATAGTATCCAAGCATTGCTCATTGGAGATGCTGGGATGTAGTCTGGATTCTCAGGAGGGACATGATGCATTCGAGAGGAGCAAGAGACAACTCAGTTCAGATAGTTTGCATGAGAGAAAGAGGGTGAAGACAACTCCTTCTTAATAGTTCCCAGATTATATACTTGATGGTGGCTGGTAGTTTGCTTTACTTTGGCAAGATTTTGTCTGCAGGTAAGAAACAATAAAGAAATCTCATTGAAAGGATCACATGTCTTTCTTGGCGGTTTTTTGGAGCCTTATATTGAATCAGAGCAATGTTCCCCTTAAATGAACACAATGGACAGGTTGGGTGTGAAGCATCAAAGGGAAGAGAGCCAAAGGAAAGCATCAGTCAGAGGTATAATGTGGCTCTAATGAAGTGCATCACTAAGGGCTCTGTAGATGCAGAACAGAAAAAGATAGGTAGAAGTTGCATTTGCTGGGAGTAATAGACATGATGTTCATCCCTGCCTTTCACAAGTTAGATGGTACTCAGGTTGGGGTAACCTAGCAGTATGGAAATGCCTGTTGAAGCGTGAACAAGACTTCTGTAACACCATGCCTCCAACTTTCACTTAACAGAAATATAGTAAACAGAAATGAGCAGATGTAGTCTAGAGTGTAAAACAATCTTCAGACTCATTTTTCACACCCAACAAGATTGGAATGTTAAAATTAAGTAATGCAATGGATTCTTTTTAAAACAAAATAGGCATCTAAATAAATGCATTAAACATTGGTTTAAAAGCATCCATTTTGGGTTACTGCCCAAAACCTATAATGTGGCCCAATATATATTCAGAACTTTTTCTTTTAAAAAGAAAATCTAGATTTTCTCAAGAAGAACAAAGTGTGAAAATTTGTATCTCTGAAGAAATTATTTATTTTCCAGTGAAGCTTCTATTACTTTTATTTACAGAACCAACTGAGAAAAAGAATAAATACAGGTGATTCTTTTCAGCTAGTCATGATGTTTTAAGAAATACATTTGGACTTCCTTCTACTGATAATTATCATTTTCAGTATAAAATCTGGGTACAGGAATTGCATATTAGTGATATATGTTATTTTCAAACATGAACTATCTCTAAAATGTGGGGCGAGGTGGATGGAAAGATAATCATTATACAAATAACTTCTAAACTATCCACAGTAAAAAAAAGCAATAGCTCCAATAGCTTTAAACTTTGACATTTTGGAGATCAGAAAACAAATGTGAATTTGGAAAAAAATAGGATACTGATAAAGTTCAAGATGTGTTATGGCTTTCCTCTTGAAAGCCAGATATCTGACATTTTCTTCAAATGAAATTACTGTTAACACAGCCTACTCAGGTTCACAAAGGAGCTTGTTTAAAGTTTAGTCAATTAAAGATTCAAGTGAAAACCACTTCAAACACTACTGACCCAGATTTTTCTCAAGCATTTATTCATACAAGTGCAGAAATATGGAGACAAGGGCTTCCAATGGAAATTCCCAGTCCAGATAGTTAACTTGTCACTTTGCCCTTTGATAGCTAGAATGCCAGAAAGGTGGTGAGTTTGATGTAGAGGACCTAATCCCTCAAACCATTCTAGGATATTTTAATAATCATGATGTTGCTGAGCTTTTTCTTTGACAACTTGAAAATAATTGAAATTAATTGTGTAAAGTAGTTAAAATTGAAACCAGACACTGGAGGACCTTGCATTTTGTACTCTTCTTAGATTTAGGGTCACTTCATCTGCTCAAACAATCCATGTAGTTCAATAAACAGAACCCATTTCAAGGGTTGGCATTCTGATGTACAGCTCTGCTGTTGTTCGTGTCACGTCTCTGGGCCACCCACAATTGCAGGAAGGAATTTAACATTTTGAACCAGCCCCTGGTCATTTGGTGTTAGGTTTAATAGCTCTGCAAAGAGTGCTCTGTGCTCTCGCTTCGGAGACATGTTGTTGACATTCTTGCTCTACTTCTATGTGTGGGATGAGCAGGCACAGGGCAGTAGCCTTAAGGCTAGCAGTAGTTGAAACTATCTGGACATTCTTGTTAAGTTTGCATGAAGAGTCAGAAGCAAAGAGCTTCAGTGAAGAGTTTATTTAGTGACTACAGCTCGAATGGACCCTACTTGGCTGGGCTATGGCTGCTTCTTATAGCCAGCAGCTGTAGTTGCCAGCCAATGGGAGTGCAGGGTTTTTCCCGCACTATTTAAACCAATCCTATATGAGATTTTACAAGAACAGTTCAAAATGAACCAATAACATTTAAACCTACATACATAACACCCCTCCCCACTAGGTTCAGTCCATACTCAAACCCCAACCTATCTAATGTATTCTTTTAAATAGGTGGGGCTCTTGCGTGTACATTGAGACCTTCGTGGTTCAGAAGTTTTTACATTCTCACCCAGTGAGAGAGGAAATGTGTCTGCTGACATTTCCCCATTGGGACTCCCTGTGAAAGATGACCCTGTTTGACTGTTAGAATCTGGTCTCTCCTCCCAACCCATCTCCAGCCCAATGTCAGCACCCAAGTCAGGTAGTGATGTACAATCTTCCACTTCTAAGGATGGATTTTGGCATTGTGACAGGTTTTGGGATGGTTCCTGTCATAATGGCTCGTTACACATGGGGTTGATTCTTGCTTGCTGATTTTCCTCCTGTTCCTCCCCTTCCCCTAGAATTGACATCAGGTGAGGGAACTAGAGAGAGACAAGTGCGATGTTCCTGAAAGAACCTGGATCTAAGTTGATCAATGTGTCTGCTCCAGAGGAGTCCATCCTCTGTTTGCACCCTGTAAGAACGAGGGCCTGTGATCTGAGTTATCTCAGCAGGAATCCACAAAGGTTCACCTATGAGGTTCTTAGCATAAACAGAATCACCCACACTGAACGTACGAACTTTGGAAGTGGAATCCAGTGGTGCTGGGTGCGTAAGGGATGGGCGGTCAAGGGAAGATCTAAGTTTCCTACCCATCAACAACTCTGCTGGGGTGGGAAGATTAAGTTTCCTACCCATCAACAACTCTGCTGGGGATAAGTTATTAGATGGGCTAGGAGTGATGTGCTGACACTAAGAAGTTTTTCAACTTTCTCAGTGATGTCCCCAGGACCCAGTTGCTGAAGCTTCTCTTGGTAAAACGTACCATGCGTTAGCCAAGCCAAGGGTGCCCAGGGGCAGTAAGGGCATGTCTGATACCCTGTTGTGCTAGATAGGATTCAAAGAGGTTGGATGTAAATTGAGGGCCATTGTCAGAGACAAGAACATCAGGTAACCCGTGGGTTACAAACAGTTTTCTGAGCTGCTTGATGACAGCATCAGTTGTGGAGGATGTCATGGGAAACCCCTCTAGCCATTTGGAATATGCATCTACTATAATAAGAAAGGTGTGCCTCTGGTAGGACTGAAATCAATGTGAATCCTAGACCATGGGCCCCTAGGACATTCCCATTCCTGTGTGGGGGCGTGAGATGGGGCAGGCCTGACTACCTGGCAGTTGGGACAAGATGCAACCCAGTTTTCAACCATTTTGTCAATACCTGGCCACCATACATAACTCCTGGCCAATCCCTTCATCCTTACAATACCAGGATGACCCTCATGTAACATTTCCAAAACCTCTCTTTGCAGTTTTGCAGGAATAACCACCCTGTTACCCCACAAAATACATCCTCTTAATACAGATAATTCAGTTTGCCTGGACTTAAAAGGTTGGGCAAGGTGAGGTAGATCTTGAAGAGGCCAACCTTTCTTAATCCAGCCTATAACAGGAGCCAACACAGTGTCTTTGGCAGTCTCTCTGGCAATTTCAGCAGCATGAACTGGAAGCTTGGCAACAGTTTCTAGGAAAAGGTGTGTGTTTCAGGTTCAAGGTCCTCCTTGTGGCAAGGAAGTGGGCAACAACTTAGTGCATCAGCATGTCCAATGTCCTTGCCAGGCTTGTGAATCAGTTTGTATGAATAAGCTGCAAGAAATTCAGTCCACCTCAGCATTCTTGGTGACAGGATAGTAGGTGTAGGCTTGTCTCCTGCCACAATGCCTAACAAAGGTTTATGATCTGTAACAATGGTAAATGTTCTGCCATACAGATATTCATGAAATTTCTTAACAGCTGCAACAACTGCCAATGCCTCTTGTCCAATTGGCTGTAATTCCTCTCTGCTTGGTCAAGTGCGAGAGTAAAATGCAATAGGGGCTTCTCTCCACTGGGAAGCCTGTGGCTCAAACCCCCACACACTCCAAAAGGGATGCATCACAAGTCAGTACAACAGGCAAATTCTCAGAGAACTGTATCAGTACAGCATCAGACGTGATTAGTCTCTAATACTGTTAAATGCTGATTGTTCCTTCCTGCCCCAGACCCAAACAGACTTCTTATCAAGTAATCTGTGCAAAGGTTCAGCAATGGTTGCCTTTTAGGTAGAAACATGTGATAAAAGTTAATGAGTCCAAGGAAAGCTTGCAAATCTGTTTTGCATTTAGGTCTAGGGCTTCTTTGATTGCTTTAAACTTGGCATCTGTAGGGTGGATGCCATGCTTGTCAATCATGTACCCCAGGAACTCAACCTTGTTTAAGAGTGCATTTTTCTTCCTTGACTCTTAACCCCGCTTTCCTGAATCTGGTAAGGACTTCTCTGAGTCTTTCTTGTAACTGAGTGTCATTTTCAGCAGAGATTAACACATCATCAAAATAAGGCACTACCTGGCAGTCCTTGGAGCATCCATAAGGCTTTGAAAGATGCCCGTGCCGCCACTTTCTAAAAACCTTTACATTTGAAAGCACCTCTATGAGTCACAATGGTTTGGGCTCTGCAGTGGCATCATCAACTGTTAGTTGTTGATATGCTCAAATAAATCCAATTTGGCAAAAGACTGTACCCCTGCCAAGTAATGTAACAGATGATGCACCACTGGAACTGGATATGCGCCTGCTGCAGCGCATGGTTCAGTGTCCCCTTATAGTCTCCACAGATTCTTACTGACCCATCAGTCTTGACTGGTGTGACTATGGGTGTCTCCCATCTGAGTGGTCAGTGGGCTCTAAACCCTGAGCTATTAATTTGTCTAATTGTGCATCAATTTTTTCCTTTTTAAAGCAAATGGAACTTTCTGGGCGCAACTTGGGATCTAGGTTGAAAGTGATAGGGATCCCCATATACTTGCCCAACCCTTCTCGCTGAAGACTCTGGAAACTCAGACTCTGCCTCCTCCCATTCAGAGTTGCTCACGTGATTGATGCCAGTCACCGGATGCCTAGTGGATTGAACCACTCAAGTCCCAGCAAGCTTGGGCTGTCCTTGTCCACGATGGTCAGGCAAACATTTGTGGCCTTTAAACTTCACGCTGAATTCTCTTGTTCCAACTACTGGAATCTTGTTCCCTTGGTAGTCTTTAAGAGTCGTGTGCTTGCTTGCTTGAAATGTTTTTCTGAATGTTGGGAAGTAGCTGTGAATAGTGTCCCATGACACCATAGATAAAATAGAGCCTGAGTCCACTCCATTTGGCAAGGCCTTCTTCTTGAATACTTTCTCTTCACATGTACTTCCATTTGTTTGAGTTGTTTCCATCTTTCAATGAAATTGTTGGGCTTGAATTCCTCTCAGGGAATTTCTTCCTACTAGGTGGAGTTCTGGATGATTTGCAGACTCTTGCTAGGGTGACCCCCTTTTCCAACGTAGGGCAGATGGTGTCAAAAAAAAACAGTATTCAGTGTGGGGTGCCCCACAGCCTCTGCAATAAAATTCTTGCCTCTTTTTCCAGGGTCCCTCCTTTTCTTCTCCATTCTGAGTCTATAAATTCTTTCCTCCACCTCACTGCAATCTGAATCAGAGTCTATTTGTTCAGAATGGTTGTTGTGGATTTTCCACATCAGAATGGCTTGAGGCCTTGTTAATCTTTTTTCATGGCCGCTGCTGAGGATTTGTGCTTTCCGCTGAAATACAGCTATTCCTTAAATGTGACATTAGGTTTCATTAGTAGTTTGCTCTGTAAGACCT
>CM019148.1:159039285-159072270 GCA_009733165.1 Naja naja
TCAAGTAATCTTTTCAAAGGTTCAGCAATGGTTGCCTTTTTAGGTAGAACATGTGATAAAAATTTAATTGATTCCAAGGAAAAGCTGCAAATCTGTTTTGCATTTAAGGTTCTAGGGCTTCTTTATTGCTTTAACCTTGGCTCTGTAGGTTTGGATGCCTGCTTGTCAATCATGTACCCCCGGAACTCAACCTTTTCAGTTTTAAGAGTGCATTTTTCTTTCTGTTTGCTCTTAACCCCCCTTTTCCTGAATCTGGTAAGGACTTCTCTGAGTCTTTCTTGTAACTGAGTGTCATTTTCAGCAGAGATTAACACATCATCAAAATAAGGCACTACCCCTGGCAGTCCTTGGAGCATTCTTTCCATAAGGCTTTGAAAGATGCCCGTGCCACGCTTACTCTAAATTGTAACCTTTTACATTGAAGCACCTCTATGAGTCACAATGGTTTGGGCCTCTGCAGTGGCATCATCAACTGTTAGTTGTTGATATGCCTGGGCCAAATCCAATTTGGCAAAGACTGTACCCCTGCCAGTGAATGTAACAGATGATGCACCACTGGAACTGGATATGCGCTCTGCTGCAGCGCATGGTTCAGTGTCCCCTTATAGTCTCCACAGATTCTTACTGACCCATCAGTCTTGACTGGGTGACTATGGGTGTCTCCCATCTGGAGTGGTCAGTGGGCTCTAAAACCACTTGAGCTATTAATTTGTCTAATTGTGCATCAATTTTTTCCTTTAAAGCAAATGGAACCCTTCGGGCTTTAAACGAATTGGGGGCACCTTGGGATCTAGGTTGAAAGTGATAGGGATCCCCATATACTTGCCCAACCCTTCGCTGAAGACCTCTGGAAACTCAGACTTCAAGGCCTCCTCCCATTCAGAGTTGCTCACGTGATTGATGCCAGTCACCTCGATGCCTAGTGGATTGAACCACTCAAGTCCCAGCAAGCTTGGCCGTCCTTGTCCACGATGGTCAGGGGCAAACGTTTGGTGTGGCCTTTAAACTTCACGTTGAATTCTCTTGTTCCAACTACTGGAATCTTGTTCCCTTGGTAGTCTTTAAGAGTCAGTGCTTGCTTCTAGAAATGTTTCTTCTGAATGTTGGGAAGTAGCCTGTGAATAGTGTCCCATGACACCATAGATAAATAGAGCCTGAGTCCACTTCCATTTGGCAAGGCCTTCCTTCAATGAATACCTTCACATGTACTTCCATTTGCTTCTGAGTTGCGCCCCATCTTTTCAATGAAATTGTTGGGCTTGAATTCCTTCTCAGGGAATTTCTTCCTACTAGGTGGAGTTCTGGATGATTTGCAGACTCTTGCTAGGTGACCCCTTTTCTCACAACGTAGGCAGATGGTGTCTAAAAACTTGCATTCAGTGTGGGGGTGGCCCCCCACACAGCCTCTGCAATAAAATTCTTGCCTCTTTTTTCCAGGGTCCTTCCTTTTCTTCTCCATTCTGAGTCTATAAATTCCTTCCTCCACCTCACTGCAATCTGAATCAGAGTCTATTTGTTCGCAATGGGTTGTTGTGGATTTTTCCACATCAGAATGGCTTGAGGCCTTGTTAATCTTTTCATGGCTGCTGCTGAGGACTTGGTGGCTTCCGCTGAAACAGCTTCCTCTATGGCCTCCTTAAATGTGACATTAGGTTTCATTAGTAGTTTGCTCTGTAAGACCTTATCTTTGAGGCCTAGAACAAATCGATCATGCATGGCCTCTTCTAAGTTGGTAAACTCACAAGCACCCCTAATGTCCCTTAAACTTGCCATGAAGTTGTTAACATTTTCGCTTTCCCCTTGTTCCCGACCATAAAACTCGTGTCTCTTAATGAGGCACAATACTAGTGGGGTGTAATGGGCTCTTAAAAGCTTTTCCAAATCAGGCCATTCCATTACCTTCAAGTCTGCAGCTCCCGCCAACGCCTTCGCCATCTTGAAGACTGCCGGACCTCAGTGCGTGAGAAATACCACCCTCTTCCGCTTCTCGGGGATATCGGTGAGGTCGTTTCCTTCCAAGTACATCTGGAAGTGATCTGCATACGATTCCCAGTCTTCCGCCCCCGATCGAACGGGGCTGGGGGTGTTCAGGCGCAGCCATCTCGCTCTCTCTGCTTGTCTTCTGCATTGTCTCTTCTTCAGGGCAATCCCATCCTCGTCGCCAGTGTTAAGTTTTGCATAAGGAGTCAGACGCGAAGAGCTTCAGTGAAGAGTTTATTTAGTGACTACAGCTCGAATGGACCCGACTTGGCTGGGCTATGGCTGCTTCTTATAGCCAGCAGCTGTAGTTGCCAGCCAATGGGAGTGCAGGGTTTTTCCCGCACTTTTCAAACCAATCATATTTGACATTTTACAAGAACAGTTCAAAATAAACCAATAACATTTAAACCTACATACATAACAATTGTCATACTTAAGTCAATAACGTATGTGTGCCCAAATGCCCCAGGAGATGGAGGAAAGCCAAGAGCTTCAACCCTTGATGGAACAACATGCTCCAATTTAAAGTATTCCCTCTAGGAAGGCAGAGTACTTCAACCCTGCTTGCTTCGGTTATGGTACAGCAGAAAGCAGAGAGAAAGCCTGTAAAATGTCTGCATTTCTAAGAGACTCTTGAACCTACCCAGATGCCAGAACTCAGATCACTCCACTGTTGTAGCTTTAATGAATGCATGAGTACTCAAGCTAAAGATAGGGTTGCATTATTATTATTATTATTATTATTATTATTATTAGTATTAGTATTATTATTATTATTTGTTGGATTTATATGCCGCCCCATCTCTGGGGGGACTCGGGGCAGCTTACACTGAAATACATATACAAATAAATACAAAATTTATCAAATTTACTCTAATCCAAATATAATAAAATCAAATTAAAATACCCTTGAATTAAAATCCCCAACCCTGCTCAATCCAGGCCGGCCTGTGCAAACAGCCAAGTCTTGAGATCACAGCGGAAGGAGCGCAGGTCCAGGGCCAAACGCAGCTCCAGGTGTAGCTGGTTCCAAAGGGTGGGCGCCCCCACAGAGAAGGCCCTCCCCTGGAGGACCGCCAACCGACACTGTCTGGATGATGGCTCCCCCAGGAGGGCCTGCCTGTGGGAGCGTAACAGGCAATTGGACCTCGATGCTGGTAGGAGGTACTCCTGCAAGTACCCTGGACCCAAGCAATGCAGGGCTTTATAGGTTAATACCAGCACCTTGAATCTATATACTGAACTTGCCCCTTATAGCTCTGGGCATATCGCTTTCTTGGATACTTGACACCGATAAGGTTCTCTGAGTCCCTGGACTCTACTCTCATGAAGTGAATTCTAATTAGCACATCTAGAACTTATCTTCAGAACTTGCCATATCTAAGAAGGCAGGGTTATGTCCTTAAAGGGTTATGGGATGAAATCAGCCTCGGTTGACTTTTGAGTCACAGCCTTCAAAATGTTTAGGGCAACACGTTAAACAAGGTTCTACAGTGTAATGATTAAGGTAATGGGTTGGGATCACAAAAACGAAAGCTTCAAATCTACCCTATAAAAACAATTTGGCCAAACAGACCTAACGTAGTTATTGCTGCTGGTATGGGGAGATAAAATAAAGGCATATCCAACACATTTTCCTTCCCCCATTTTCCTTGCAACAGCAGCCCTGTGAAGTGAATTGGGTTGCCCCAAAAAGAGAAAGAGGCCTGACCCAAGGTCACCCAGTCGGCTTTCATGCCTCAGGTGGAACTAGAACTCATGATCTCCCACTTTCTAGCCTAGTCCCTTAACCACTAGGTCAGACTGACATTGCATTGAGTTTCCAGGGAAAGCAGGATTTACATCTAATACAGTAAATAAGGAAATATTTCACGGTATAAATAGCAGCACCAGTCCTGTACAGCAGGGGTGGACAACTCTTGAACTACACAATCCTGAAATCCCAGAGCAAGTGGAGGAGTGACAGCAGCAGAGTTTTCTGGTTTAGGGATTATGCACCTTCTATCGCCCTTGGCTATGCTTTTAAAAATGTAATAAAATGAATAAATTACATGTTTTTAAACATTTTTAAATGTTGTTTGCTCTTGCCTGCAGCAAACTCCCTTTAGCAAAGAATTGGCATGCAGAGAAATGAAGAAACAAACAAAAATAGACTGGAAAATCAAATGAGTATATTATTGAATCAATTGTTTAAAAAAAACTCCTTTCCAGAATAAAAAAGCTTGTAGAGAACCAGCTTAGAACAAGTACTTCTCCAACGATTCTTCTTTTTCTCTTGGTTCTTTTCTGTGACTGAAATAGCCACTTGGCTTGCTGTTCTATGAAACTTTGTTTTATTATCTCCATTCTAGAAAAACTTCCCCTATTAAAAATGTGTGTGCCGTGATACTAAGAAAACATTGTGGTTGTAATTACATCAGCATTCACTTCCACGAAAAACAGGTAGTAAATGAAATGAGGCCTGAGTCTCTTCAATCCTAAGCCAAGGGAACAAGTACAAGCAGTCCTCAACTTACAACCGTACGTTTCACGACTGTTCAATGTAACGACACCGAGAAAATGACTTACCACTGTTTTTCACACTTATGACCGTGACAGCATCCCCATTGTCACGTGATCAAAATTCAGACACTGGGCAACTGGCTGGTTTTGTCTACCTCAGGGACTTTCAGTTCGCTGCCATCCACAGAGCTGAGGAGCATGTCCTTTCACTCTTCTCTCACTTCTGCCTTTGATGTTACGACTGTGTTGTTCAGTCCGCATGGCCGGTCCGTTCGGCACTGTAGGGACTGGAAGGAGTCTTGCCTCTGCACTATCGGAAGTATAGTTGCAGGGTTCGACGCTACCTGCTCAAGCCGTTTCTACTGCAGAAGTGGGATCAAAGTGGAGAAGTGTGGTATCCCCAGGCCGCCGTCTTTGACACTGGCGTGAAAATATCCCAGCGGGGTATCCGTGGGAAGCCTGAGCCATCACCTCACCGCAGCATGCATCAAGCAATCTAGCTTCTTATTTATGATGGTTGCAGTATCCCAGGGTCATGTGACTTTCTTCTCTCTTTTTTTTTTCCAACCTTCTGACAAGCACAGTCAATGGGGAAGCCAGATTCATTTAACAACCTGTTTAACCTAATTTAACCACTGCAGTGATTCACTTAATGAATATGGCAAGAAAGGTCATCAAATGGGGCAAAATTTACTTAACTCTCTCACTTAGCAACAGAAATCTTGGGCTCAATTGTGGTCATAAGTCGAGGACTACTGTATACTTTTTGTCTAATTGGCACATTCACATGTTCACGCTCATACACCGAAACACATACGTATCGGTCATACGTGAAGACCTATTCTCCTGTATTTCTCCTTCAGCAATCTCAGTACAGCTGAGTTGCTTTTTCTTATTCTTCCTGATTTATTGATTTCTAGGCTCCCTAGGGTGCTGAGGGTCAGGTCTCAGCAACTTGACATGAAGAAACAGAGAATCCAGCATTCTGGCTTTGCACTAAATGAAAAACTAGGCCTTACTAGAACATCAGTCAGTGAGATCTGCAACCTTTAGGAGAGGCTGAAAATTAGGAAGGACAGAACGAATGGCCCCTACAGCTATCTGCATCAATGACATGAGTGAACCTCTGTTTTAGAGCCTTCATAATCCAGATTAGAAAAGAGCAGTCTGTTCCTTGGAGGCTATGTTTGCCCCACGTAACACCATGACCCGAATCATGATTTATAGAATTAACTTAATTGTCAAGATTTGTACAACCCACTGAAGCATAAAATAGCTGCAGTGGTTCTGTTCACAAAATGAGCCTTAAACTAGGCAACTAAATTTTACCCTCGTGGGTTGTTCAAATCCAACCAAAAGTTTTCCTATCGTTTTGCCAGACTTCAAGAGTTCCAGTAAAAGAAAGATATGTGGCTTCCACATTTTGAAAACTAAAAATCTAAAGTGTTTATAGCTCACATTCTTTCTAAGGAGACAGGATGAAGCAGGCATAGAGATGCAATTGTATCCCTATAGTATTTTTACTGATGTAAAGTCTTTCTTGAACCAAGTTCAGTTCTTGATTTTTCTTGACTTCCCAGTCCAGCAGATAGTACTGTGTTTCCTAGAGGTTTCCCACATAAATACTATGACCAACTAAGTTAGTAAAGGATAAGAAGAAAAAGAATAAAGATGCTTACAATTCTATCTTCACTATAAGTGGATGTTCTAATGGACCTATGTAAATACTACTGTAGATATGGATATTCAGACACACCAATCTACTGTACATGAATCTGAGATATATTGTTCTCAAATGTTGACATGATAGAAGCAGATGGCTTACAGATACGGATTAACAGAGTTGGAAGAGACCTTGTAGGTCATCTAGTCCAACCCCTTGCCCAAGCAGGAGACCCTACACCATTTCTGACAAATGGCAGCCCAATCTCCCCTTGAAACTTTCAAGTGATGGCATTTCCACAACTTCCAAGGGCAAGCTGTTCCATTGGTTGATTGTTCTCATTGTCAGAAAATATATCCTTATTTCCAGGTTGAATCTCTCCTTGTCCAGTTTCTATCCATTATTCCTTGTCTGGCCTACAGGCCGTTTGAAATGCTTGACCCCCTCCTCTCTGTGGCAGCCCCTCAAATATTGGAAGACTGCTATTGTTAAGTTTGCATGAAGAGTCAGACGCGAGGAGTTCCAGCAAAGAGTTTATTAAGTGACTACAGCTCGAATGGTCCCGTCCTGGCTTGGCTACAGCTGCTTCTTATAGCCTGCAGCCGTAGCTGCCAGCCAATGGGAGTGCAGGGTTTCTTCCCGCACTATTTAAACCAATACCATTTGACATTTTACAAGAACAGTTCAAATAAACCAATAACATTCAAACCTACATACATAACACCCCTCCCCACTAGGTTCAGTCCATACCAAACCCCAACCTATCTAATGTATTCCTTTAAATAGGTGGGGCTCTTACGTGTACGCTGAGACCTTCGTGGTTCAGAAGTTTTAACGTTCTCACCCAGTGAGAGGGGAAATGTGTCTGCTGACATTTCCCTGTTGGGACTTCCTGTGAAAGAAGACCCTGTTAGACTGTTAGAATCTGGTCTCTCCTCCCAACCCATCTCCATTCCAATGTCAGCACCCAAGTCAGGTAGTGATGTGCAATCTTCCACTTCTAAGGATGGATCTTGGCATTGTGACAGGGTTCGGGATGGTTCCTGTCGCAATGGCTCGTTACACATGGGGTTGATTCCTGTTTGCTGATTTTCCTCCTGTTCCCCCTTCCCCTAGAAGAGACATCAGGTGAGGGACCCAGAGGGAGACAGGGGCGATGTTCCTGAGGGAACCTGGATCTAAGTTGGTCAATGTGCCTGCTCCAGAGGAGGCCATCCTCTGTTTGTACCCTGTAAGAACGAGGGCCCGTGATGTGAGTTATTTCAGCAGGAATCCACAAAGGTTCACCTATAAGGTTCCTAGCATAGACAGAATCTCCCACACTAAAAGAACGAACTTTGGAAGTGGAATCCAGTGGTGCTTGGGTGCGTAAGTGGGATGAAGGCGGTCAAGGGAAGACCTAAGTTTCCTGCCCATCAACAACTCTGCTGGGGACAAGTTATTTGATGGGCTAGGAGTGATGTGTTGAACACTAAGAAGTTTTTCAAGCTTCTCAGTGATGTCCCCAGGACCCAGCTGCTGAAGCTTCTCTTTGGTAAAGCGCACCATGCGTCAGCCCGCCATTGGCAAGGGTGCCCAGGGGCAGTGAGGGCATGTCTGATACCCTGTTGAGCTAGAAAGGATTCAAAAATGTTAGATGTGAATTGAGGGCCATTGTCAGAGACAAGGACATCTGGTAACCCATGGGTTACAAACAATTTTCTGAGCTGCTTGATGACAGCCTCAGTTGTAGTGGATGTCATGGGAATTACCTCTAGCCATTTGGAATATGCATCTACTATAACTAGAAAAGTGTGCCCTCTTGTAGGGCCTGCAAAATCAATGTGGATTCTAGACCATGGGCCCCTAGGACATTCCCATTCCTGTGTGGGGGAGGTCTGACTACCTGGCAATTGGGACAAGAGGCTACCCAGTTTTCAACCATTTTGTCAATACCTGGCCACCATACATAACTCCTGGCCAAACCTTTCATCCTTACAATCCCAGGATGACCCTCATGTAACATTTCCAAAACCTCCCTTTGCAGTTTTGCAGGAATAACCACCCTGTTACCCCACAAAATACATCCTCTTAATACAGATAATTCAGTTTGCCTGGACTTAAAAGGTTGGGCAAGGTGAGGTAGATCTTGAAGAGGCCAACCTTTCTTAATCCAGCCCATAACAGGTGCCAACACAGCATCTTTGGCAGTTCTCTGGCAATCTCAGCAGCATGGACTGGAAGCTTAGCAACGGTCTCCAGGAAAAAGGTGTGAGTTTCAAGTTCAAAGTCCTCCTTGTGGCAAGGTAGTGGGCAACGACTCAGTGCATCAGCATGTCCAATGTCCTTGCCAGGCCTGTGAATCAGTTTGTATGAATAGGCTGCAAGAAATTCAGTCCACCTCAGCATTCTTGGTGACAGGATATTAGGTGTAGGTTTGTCTCCTGCCACAATGCCTAATAAAGGTTTGTGATCTGTAACAATGGTGAATGACCTGCCATACAGATATTCATGAAATTTCTTAACAGCTGCAACAACTGCTAAAGCCTCCTTGTCCAATTGGCTATAATTCCTCTCTGCTTTGGACAAAGTGCGAGAGTAAAATGCAATTGGGGCTTCCCTTCCACTGGGAAGCCTGTGACTCAAACCCCCCACACACTCCAAAAGGGGATGCATCACAAGTCAGAACAACAGGCAAATTCTCAGAGAACTGTATCAACACAGCATCAGACGTGATTAGTCTCTTAATACTGTTAAATGCTGACTGTTCCTTCCGCCCCCAGATCCAAACAGCTTTCTTATCAAGCAGGCGATGTAAAGGCTCAGCAATAGATGCTTTGTGAGGTAGAAACATGTGGTAAAAGTTAATAAGTCCAAGGAAGGCTTGCAAATCTGTCTTGCATCGAGGTTTAGGGGCTTCCTTGATTGCTTTAACCTTGGCATCAGTAGGGTGGATGCCATGCTTGTCAATCATGTACCCCAGGAACTCAACTCTGTCTGTTTTGAGTGTACATTTGTCTTCCTTGACTTTTAAACCCGCTTTTCTGAATCTGGTAAGGACTTCTCTGAGTCTCTCTTGAAGCTGAGTGTCATTTTCAGCAGAGATTAACACATCATCAAAATAAGGCACTACCCCTGGCAGTCCTTGCAACATTCTTTCCATAAGGCTTTGAAAAATGCCAGGTGCCACGCTTACTCCAAATTGTAGTCTTTACATTTGAAGGCACCTCTATGAGTCACAATTGTTTGTGCCTCTGCAGTGGCATCATCAACTGTTAATTGTTGATATGCCTGAGCTAAGTCCAGTTTAGCAAATACTGTACCCCTGCCAAGGGAATGGAGCAGATGATGCACAACTGGTACAGGGTATGCTCTGCTGCAGCGCATGGTTAAGTGTCCCCTTATAGTCACCACAGATTCTCACTGACCCATCAGCCTTGACTGGTGTGACTATGGGTGTTTCCCATCTGGAGTGGTCAGTAGGCTCTAAAACCCCTTGAGCAATGAGCTTATCTAATTGTGCATCAATTTTTTCCTTTAAAGCAGGACCCTCCTGGGCTTTAAACGAATTGGGGGCACCTTGGGGTCTAGGCTGAAAGCAATAGGGGTCCCCATATACTTGCCCAGTCCTTCGCTGAAGACCTCTGGAAACTCAGACTTCAAGGACTCTTCCCAGTCAGAGCTGCTCACGTGATGGATGCCAGTCACCTCGATGCCTAGTGGCTTGAACCACTCAAGTCCCAGCAAACTTGGGCGATCCTTGTCCACGATGGTCAGGGGCAAACGTTTGGTGTGGCCTTTAAACTGCACGTTGAAATCTCTCGCTCCAACTACTGGAATCTTGTTCCCTTGGTAGTCTTTGAGAGTCAGTGCTTGCTTCTGGAAATGCTTCTTCTGAATTTTGGGAAAGAGTCTGTGGATAGTGTCCCATGACACCATAGATAAATAAGAGCCTGAGTCCACTTCCATTTGGCAAGGCCTTCCTTCAATAAACACCTTCACATGTACTTTTCTGCTTTTTAAGGGTGAAGAATGACCAATAGTGATTGTTTGGTGAGTTTCATTCTTGCCATTTGCTTCTAAATTTCGCCCCATTTTTTCAAGGAAATTGTTGGGCTTAAAGTCTTTATCAGGAAATTTTTTCCTAATGGTGGAGTTCTGGATGATTTGCAGACTCTGGCTATGTGACCCCGTTTCTCACAACGTAGGCAAATGGAGTCAAAGAACTTGCATTCAGTGCGGGGTGGCCCCCCAGCCTCTGCAATAGAACCTTGCCTGTTTTTCCCAGAGTCTTTTCTCTTCTTCTCCATTCTGAGTTTAAAAATCCCTCCTCTGCCTCACTGCCATCAGAATCAGAGTCTATTTGTTCGCAATGGGCTGTTGTGGATTTTTCCCCATCAGAATGGCTTGAGGCCTGGCTTGAGGCCTTGTTAATCTTTTTCATGGCCGCTGCTGAGGACTTGGTGGCTTCCGCTGAAACAGCTTCTTCAATGGCCTCTTTAAACGTGATCTTAGGTTTCATTAAAAGTTTGCTTTGTAAGACCTTATCTTTTAGGCCTAAAACAAACCGATCACGCATGGCCTCTTCTAAGTTGGTAAAGTCACAAGCACCCCAATGTCCCTTAAACTTGCCACGAAGTCATTAACATTCTCGCTATCCCCTTGATCCCGACGGTAAAATTCGTGTCTCTTAATGAGGCACGATACTTGTGGGCGTAATGGGCTCTTAAAAGTTTCTCTAAATCGGGCCATTCCATTACCTTCAGCTCTGCTGCTCCCGCCAACGCCTTCGCCATTTTGAAGACTGCCGGACCGCAGTGCGTGAGAAAGACCGCCTCTTCCGTCTCTCGGGATGCCGGCGAGATCGTTCCTTCCAGATACATGTGGAAACGATCCGCATACGATTCCCAGTCTTCCGTCGCCGGATCGAACGGTGCTGGGGGTTCAGCGCAGCCATCTCGCTCAGTTGCTTGTTCGTCGTCCTTCTCTTCAGGGAAATCCCATCCTCGTCGCCAGTGTTAAGTTTGCATGAAGAGTCAGACGCGAGGAGTTCCAGCAAAGAGTTTATTAAGTGACTACAGCTCGAATGGTCCCGTCCTGGCTTGGCTACGGCTGCTTCTTATAGCCTGCAGCCGTAGCTGCCAGCCAATGGGAGTGCAGGGTTTCTTCCCGCACTATTTAAACCAATACCATTTGACATTTTACAAGAACAGTTCAAATAAACCAATAACATTCAAACCTACATACATAACAGCTATCATGTCTCCCCTGGTCCTTCTCTTCACTAGACTAGCCATGCCCTGTTCCTGCAACCATTCATCATATGTTTTAGTCTCCAGTCCCCTAATCATCCTGGTTGCTCTTCTCTGCATTTTTTCTAGAGTCCCAACATCTTTTTTATAGGGTGGTAACCAAAACTGGATTCAGTACTTGAATAAGTTCTTGACTGAATGGTTCATAAAATTTACCAACAACAAAAGGCCACCTCAGCTATGACTTCTAATCATCCTGCAGTAGTTAACTAGATAATGTAAGATGCTATATATCCCATCTGAAAAATTACAAATGTTACAATTCATATTTTTAATCCATCCCCCGGGCTTCTCTTTTCTTAGTGAAGGCACAATAATAAAGACACAGAGGAAAATTAAAGCTCCTTCCTTGCCATCACCTCTGTAGAAACTGTAGCTACAAAGAGGTGATAATATGAGATTTGCTGGTTATATCAAGCCTTTAGAAAAGTTTCAATGAAAGCATCTCTGTAAATGAGAAATGTTACCCTCAAAAGGAAACCAGCTCCTTTGTGGTTCTAAAGCCTTTCTGGGCAGTAAGAGAACACAAATAATACAGATCAGCACATAAAATTAAAGAGGTAGCAGGGAAAGCTTTACAAAATAAAAGTCATCAAAACAACTCTCCTGGATTCTGACCAGCAAGAAACCAAGTGGTGGACATCAGTTCAATAGTTCAATTATACAATTTCAGATTCAAAGGAAACTTCAGTGCAGCAATTGCCTGGCTGATTCTATTACTGAAACCTTGAAAGAATGAAATTGAGTGTGAATAGTATACAGGAACAGTAATTTATTGGAAATAGTATTTGAAAGTCATTAACCCCAGAAATGCCACTGACATTGGACCAGTGTTCTTTCACAAATTCCCTTGACTCCCAAGCTTTCAAACACATCTCTGTTTTTGCAGAGTTTTACAGTATGAACTTAAGAATGATTGGTTCATATGTATTCAGAGTAATGCAGACGCCATCAAAGATTTGCACAAACAGATGTTCCATAATTTTCTACCGGGTCTGCACTAGGCTACGGTTGATGTTCTAATTGCCTGTTTCTCCTTCTGCAGCTCCCTTCAAATTCAAAGCTGGAAAACTAGTTTTAAAAACAGGTTGGCTTTGTTCAAACATATTGTATTAAGTCCATAGTTGGTTTCAGTCATGATTTGTTAAATAACCCATAATCTCTGCAGTTATGCATTATACCTAACCACAAAGAATTGCTTACAATCCACAATGACTGGGCTTACATAATACCCTCTGCCAAAATCAAGCATACTATATTATGGATTAGCATGATATGTGAATAATATTTGTATACAAAACTGAAGATTACCTCCAAGAAAGTTTATAAACCAGATTTATTTTATTCTCTGTGTGTGTGTGTGTGTGTGTGTATTATAAAGTTTATAAGCTACCCTTCTTACCTCAAAGTAAGATTACAATCAGGTATGAAATACATGCAAATTGGATATTATAATTACTGATTACAACTATGATATGATTAGCTGCTCCAATTTCAATTTTGGACAGGGGGCAATGTGTTTGAAATAGCAATAGCAATAGCACTTAGACTTATATACTGCTTCACAGTGCTTTACAGCCCTCTCTAAGCAGTTTACAGAGTCAGCCTATTGCCCCCAAAAATCTGGGTCCTAATTTTACCCACCTCGGAAGGGTGGAAGGCTGAGTCAACCTTGAAATAGAAGTTTACTTCTCATACTTGACAGGGTACCTAGATATTTTGTAGTTTGTTATCTGCTTCCAGATACAAAACACACTATGCAATGAAACCATAATAATTGGGTCTAATAAGGTAAATTAGAGCAGATTTTTCTTACAATTGTTGTATCGTTTTAGCGTTCAGTGTAAGCCTTTTTCCCTGCAGTGCAAGGTAAGTGACATTTTCAGCAACATTACATACGGACAATAAGCATGGAAGCAACTGGAAAATAGACATGTTCTTGATGTTTGAAAATATGCATTGAGCCAAAGAAAACAGACATCAATTCCTTCTATGGACAGAAAGTTACAGTATACCACATTTTCCAATTCAGAGAACATATCGATGAAACAGCGGTACAATATACTAACCAGATTTCCTTGTTACGGACTGTGAAATGAGAAGTCTGATCAGGTTCTAAAGGCAAAGACACTCTTCAGTCAAGCTTGATGGTGTCTGAACATTTGCAGTTTCATGGCCACAGTTCAGAAATGTAGCTTCTCATAGACTTTCTACAACTTAAAAGAAAACCACGCACACTCTCTCAAAAAAAGGAGAGAAGAAGAAAATATCACCCCAACCTCCTTCTCTCCCTCTCTCTCTCTCTCCACACACACACACACACACACACACACACACACACATATAGACATACACTCATATATATAGAAACACACACATATATATAGACACACACACACATATACACATATATATATTATACCTACCTACGTTACGTTAAATGGTCAAATAAGAATCTGGCGATGTCTGACACCTATATAATTACTTTAAGATCAGGAGTGAGGAGAGATTACAGGAAATCAAGATAGCCTTTCCAATTAATGTTATTATGAGGACAGAAGAGACTGTTTAGTCAGTTTTACTGATAGCATTAGAAGCAAGACAGAAAGAAATGAATTTCAACTGCAGCAAAGCAATTGTTAAAAAAGATGAATGTGTGTGTGTTTGTGCAAGCACCAGAAATGTTGATTGCAGAAAATTCTGCTCTTGCAAGCCACGGATTAGGAGATTTTCAAAGTTACCTCTGTACTGTTACTCAACTCTGAACTCAGACTTGACACCATCTACCTAAGACATCCCATAATGAATCAAATAACTAGGTGCTCTGTAGTAAATCTTGCATATGATTTTTTTATTATTTATTTATCTATGACATTTCTATTACCATCCTTCTAAGGGACTCAGAATATCATACATCCCATTATCCTATTTTATCTTCACAGCAATCCAGTCAAAAACAAAATTAAAGGTCCTTCAAAGAGCTTAATTACTGGGTAGACTTGAAGTCAGACTTATTTTAAACTTCCATCTACAACTTCATACGAGCTACCATTTGAATGGTTTAATTCAATTACCTTAAGAGTCATATATATCATTTGCCATTTAATTCTGTTCTAACACGATTTGCATAAAAATGGCTCAACGTTCAGTTTTGCTGGGTATGAAAACTATCTCAATGTATGATAAAAACCGATATTTTAAGATCCCACTCTTCTGAAGATTAAAATGTGAACTCTCAAAATATAAATGGTAACTTGTAATACGATGGTTTGTCAACAGGGCCACAGAATTGTGACATCTTGGGTCTGTTTCCTCCTCCAACCTAGTAGACTCCAGAAGGATTGGACTTCAAGGCCAAGCTGTCTGTGGATTATGGAAGGGTTTTAGGTTGGGCAAAAAAACTGCTATTGCATAACCTTCATGGACTTCAATGGGATATATCTGGAAATGGGCATTGGTACTTTACCTGATACGCCCTTTCTCGGGAGCTGACGAGCATCCAGGCAGTGGGAGGTGCTTAGTCTCTCCATTCTGATAGGCTGGGCTTTACTGAAGGACGTTCTGACTCCTCCTCTCCTCCGCACGCCCCCAGTTTAGCGAAGACGAAGGGCCGGCCAACACCGAGCCAGAGTAGACCCAAAGCTATCTCAAAGTCAACGAGGACACAAGGTCGGAACAGGAAGAACCCACCCCAGACAGAAAGGAAGAAAGGGAGGGGCTGGATGCTCGTCGCAGCTCCCCAAGAAAGGGCGTATCAGGTAAGTACCAACGCCCATTCTCCAGCAACCTTCTCCGAGCATCCAGGCAGTGGGACATACCAAAGCTGGGCCTGTCCTACAGGAGGGACTCCGTCTGGGCCGAAGACACCCCCCGGGCCGAGTGGACCCGTTGCAACACTCTCCTGCCAAAGGAAGCGTCAGCTGAAGCAAAGACGTCAACCTTGTAATGCCGGACAAATGGTGATGGCGAGGCCCAAGTGGCTGCTCTGCAGATCTTGGAGATAGGAGCCTGAGTAGCCCAGGCAGCGGACGTAGCAGCACTCCACGTAGAGTGGGCGGTGATACCAGAAGGCACTGGCAGGGACTGTGAAATGTATGCTTTCGCAATAGTGGCCCGCAACCAGCAACCAATGGTAGAGGAAGACACTTTCCGCTCTTGGGAGGTTGGACTAAAGGAAACAAATAGAGCCTCAGACTTCCGAAACGGGGCTGTATGCTTAAGGTAGACCCACAGAGCCCTGCAGACATCCAGACGATGCCACTGGTGTTCCAGGTCGTGAGAAGGCTGCGGACAGAAGTTTGGAAGAACCAGCTCCTGCCCTGTGGAAGGTCAATTCACCTTCGGCATGAAGGTCGGATCAGGACGCAACACCACCCTGTCAGAGTGGAAAACGCAGAGATCGCTGCGACACGACAAGGCGGCAACCTCAGAGATGCCCGAGTCAAGTAATCGCAACCAGAAAAACAACCTTATAGGTTAGGAATTGGAGGCTGATGGACCTCAGGGGCTCAAAGGGATCCTTTGTGAGAGATGCAAGAACCAAGGAGAGGTCCCATGTTGGAAAACAGTGGACCACAGGAGGGCACAAATTGGTCGCCCAAGAAGAAAGCCCTGATTCGAGGGTGGTGCAAAATGGAAGGAAGGCCAGGCCAATGCACCACAGATGCAATGGCTTCCACCTGATGCTTTAGAGTGTTAGGCGAGAGGCCTTTGTCTAAGCCTGCCTGTAGAAAATCCAACACCTGAGCCACCGATGGAAGAAACGGACCCGCCTCATGGGAGCGACACCATGTAGAGAAGGACTTCCACGAGGCCTCATATATCCTGTTAGTTGACGGGTGGTGAGCCGCCTGGATGGTGGTGATGACCCTCGACGAGAGGTTCTCCGCCTCTAAATGTTGCCGTTCAGCCTCCAAACGGCTAGTTGAAGCCATTGCGGGTCTGGATGCAGGAGTGGACCTTGGGTGAGACACACTTTGTGATCTGGGATCCTCCAGGGTTCTTCTGTGGAGAGGCTGTGGAGGTCCACAAACCATGGCCTCCTGGGCCAGAAGGGAGCGACTAAGATCAGGGAAGTCTTCTCCACCAAAAGCTTTTGAATTACCCTGGGGATCAGTGGGATGGGAGGGAAGACCGGGAGACCAAGGGCAGCGAAGAGCATTGACTTCCTCCACGCCTGGGGCAGGGTATCTGGACACAAACCTGTGAAGATGAGCGTTGAGGGGGAGGCAAACAGGTCCATGCCTGGGCAGCCGAACCTGAGTGTCAGCTCTTGCAACAAGTCGGGGTGAAGGCGCCACTCGGACGGCTCCACTGTTGCTCTGCTGAGCCAATCCGCCCGAGTGTTTTCCACGGAGATACAGCCCCTATGGAGACCTAGATGAGCGTTCTTGATGGATGGGAAGGAAATTCGAGGGCGAGATGGATCGCCTCTGAGCTCCAGCCAGTTTATACTGTTCCGCTGTTCGCCTGCTGACCAGACCCTGACATGACCAAGACTGAAGGTGTGTGCCCATCCCAACAGACTGGCGCCTGTGGTAATTATGAGCCTTTCTGGCCCTAGAGAGATCCTTTGTTGATGGACGGATTTGTCCACCAAAGTAGGGAGAGTCTCACTTTTGTAGGCACCTGGACCCTTGCTGTGGAGTTGCTGCACCACCTTTGGTATGGCAGGAGAAACCACTGGATCCCTAGCATGGAAGCAGCCCAGGAACAATAGAAATGGAAGAAATCAATTTACCTAGTAATGTTGACAAGTCAGCTAAAGGGACCTGCCGCCAGGACCAACACGCTGGGCCAAGTTCCTTATGCTCTCTAAGCGATCTGGGAGAGGAAAACCTTCTCCTCTAGAGTATCAATTATAGCCCCCAGATGGGTCAACCGGTTGATGGGAGAGATGGCTCTTCTTCCAATTAGAAAACCCATGTTGCTGTAAAACCTGCAACGTTTGGTGTCTATGTGAGCTTGTCTAGCTGAGTGGGATAAGATTAGGATATCGCCCAGATAACACTGGAGCCTAACCGAATGCCCCTAAGGTGAGCTGCCGCCAGGGCACCAGGACCTTCAGAACGTCCTCGGGCCGAGGAAAGACCGAAGGGAAGGGCCACATATTCATAATGGTGATTATTATAACAAAAATCTAAGAAATTTCGAGTGGGCAGGCCGAATTGGTATGTGCAGATACTCTGTCAGATCGATAGAAGATAGGAAATCAGCTCGTCTGATGCTAAGAAGGATAGACTGGAGGGTGCTCATCTTAAATTTGCAATAGACCAATGATCGTTGCCGCTTGAGGTCCAAGATCGCCTCCAGCCCCTGAGGCTTTAGGGACAATAAAGAGCAAAGAATAGAAACCCTGTCCCTGCTGCTCCTTGGGAACAGATTGAATGGCCCTGATGTAGCAAGTGGTTAATTATGATTCCATCAGGCCCTTTTCAGGTACCCTAGAAATGGGGCATTGCATAAAGAAACTTGGGGGCAGAAAGGAATTCTAACGCTAATCCAAAACTAATGGTGTCAGCACCCAGGCATCAGAAGTGGACAACTCCCAACGGTCAGCAAAGAAACGAAGCCGCCCACCTATAGGGGCTAGAACCCTGATTAGCAGGATTCACGAGATCCTCGACTTGGTGGTCCCCTGAAGCCTCTCTTGCCCTGACCCCCATCGACCCCTGTCTGAAAAATCTGACCTATCTGACTGTTGGCTGCCCCTGTAACCCAATCCTCTGAAGGTCCTGGAGGAGAAAGAACTCTGGGAGTAGGGACGGAGGCCTCTGTTAAAGGGCTGTGAGAACCTACTGTCAGTACGCATCAAGAAGGGAAGGGAGGATCTTTCGCTTTGTTCCTAGTCTCTATCAACAGAGGATCTAGGGCAGGACCAAATAATTTATTAGCAGAAACTGGGGAGGAAATGAGTTTCCATTTATTTTTACTATCCTACTGCCAATGCTTAAGCCACAGTAATCTACGGGTCAACGGTGAGGCAATGGCCCTGGCTGAAAAC
This sequence comes from Naja naja, assembly GCA_009733165.1. Classification (NCBI taxonomy): domain Eukaryota; kingdom Metazoa; phylum Chordata; class Lepidosauria; order Squamata; family Elapidae; genus Naja; species Naja naja. The sequence continues at coordinate 159,057,725 of CM019148.1, forward strand.
TTTATGGCATGAATATTAGCAGAAACTGGGGAGGAAACGAGTTTCCATTTATTTTTACTATCATCCGCCAATGCTTAAGCCACAGTAATCACGGCCGTAACGCAGAGGCAATGGCCCTGGCTGAAAACTTTATGGCATGAAACGTGGCGTCGGTGGAGAATTCGTAGCTGCAATTAGCTTTGCTACGTCCTGGTGAGCCCTAATGTTGGAACTTGGGATGGTATCCCTCAGGTGGCAGAGCCACCTGAGAGATGCTCTGGTGAAAAGATGCCGGTGGCTCTTTGATGGCCCAGGCATCTGCCTGGTGTGCTTTACGGAGGGCAATCTCGCCTCTTATCATCAGCCTTTAGGGCATCCTCCGCCTGTGGGACAGTAGAAGAGGAGGCCAGGGCTACCACTGGATCATCAACCTCGGGTGTGACCAAATTATTAGCTAAATCTGATCCAGATTGAAAACTTCTTTATCAAAATTTGAAGGGGTGGTTGAAAAAGGCCCGTGAAAGTTGGATGGTCCGTTTTATGTCTACATCGGACATCCCTCTTTCAGTGTGGGAACCCGAGGGGTCCTCACTTTGATGAACAGAGACCGAGTCAATCTGAGCGAGGGGATCCTCTTCTTCCCCCTCCTGATCCTGATTGAGATGAGGGTGAAAATCTGAATTGAGATACCTGTGAAACGACTGAGCCTGCTCTGACCGAGGACCTCATGGAACGCAGTCACCTTCTGATCTGTAAGAATGTCTGGCTGCCAGGGACTGCACCCCCACTGTGATTCCTGGAAATCGCCAGTTCCATCCACGCCCCTCATGGTATCAGGGACCTCCTGTGGGAGGAATTCTTCCTGTCGCAGTCCAGCTGCCGAGGGGTGAAGGTTGCTTCCCGCACCCTCCGCAAAAGGCGCGGTGCTTGATGTGACTGAGAGGGTAGGTCTAGGGACGTGGAGGGTCTAGAGGCCTAGGGATGGAAGGGTTGGGTGGGCGGGGTAGGGTCTGGTAGCTGGGGAGCCCCCAGAGAGCCCTTGGTATTCTTCTGAATCTGTTTCTCCAATGCCTTCTGGCCTGGGATGCCTCCCTTGTGCGGCCTTAGAAGGACCTTTAGGAATGACAGATTTGTCTAGGCCATGAGACTTGTCGCCACCCCACTCTGCCATGTTTGGTAAGAGATATCTCAGAAAAATTGGGCCAGAGAATTGTAAATAGATATATAATAATAATATTTGGTGGCTGCCTGGACGGTTGGCACGCCCCGGTCCCGCCCAGTCACTGGGCAAGGCACCCCAATAGAAACACACACTCTCCCCTTTTGAATTTTTATAGAGACTCAGATATGAGCAATATGGATTACAATTATTGCTAATATGGGAATGATTAGAAGATGAGATAAACAAAGAGTCTCACAAGAAAAACAGGTGCCAAATTGAGAACTAGTTCATAGGGCAGAAAAAATACAAAGTAAGCCCTTTGTCAACTCGCTCCCACAGGCCCAGGCCTGGGGATTAGTTGGATAATATGACTGCTGTGCTGTAGAAAATCAGGTAGAATTTACTCAGAGTAGACAAGAATTTTATAAAACCACCTGTGAGAGTGCCAACTTGGAACAGGTCACACAGACCAACAACAATCCTTTATTACTATAATATGACTGCTGTGCTGTAGAAAATCAGGGTAGAATTTACTCAGAGTAGACAAGAATTTTATAAAAACCACCTGTGAGAGTGCACTTTGGAACAGGTCACACAGACCAACAACAACTTTATTACTAATAGTAATGTACCCTAGGCTTCTTCAGAAAGAGAGCCTGGGGAAAAACACAGAAAGAGACAAGGAAAAACTCTCACGGGCTCTGGCATCAGCCAGTTGGGCTCCCACGAGGCTCGCATGGAGAAAAAGCCCTGGAAGAAGGGGAGTGCGCACGCGCAAGCCGCGAACTACCCCCAGGGAAGAGAAATGCGCCAACTGCTTCTTCCGCCAGCAGCACAGCTCTGCCGTCAAGAATGGCTTTGTTGAAAAGAGCTGCAGAAATGGGGAATCGACTCCTGCGCCTCTACCCCAGCTGCTCAGAGGGAGGAATCAATAATAAAAGGAAGAAACCCCAAGGGAAGGGGTGTAGCAGCACCAAGGGGTTAAGAGAAGGCAAGTAGAGGTAGAGGGAAACGAAGCCAAGCCTCGTTCCAATAAGGAAAAACTGCCCCAAGCGTTAGCGCTTGCCAGCGCTAGCCCTGACTGACTGCTGCAATGACTGCTGCAATCATCGCAGTCAACTAAGCACAAGGGAACAAATTGCAAGCCGAATTGAAAGGAAATAAATTTTAAAAAGCCAATTGGAATAGAATACCTCTGATTGTTCCTGCTCCGACCAGAAAGAGAGAGCTGCCTATCGAACTGAGGCTGAGCTAAACTGGGGCGTCTGGGAGGAGAGGAGGAGTCAGAACATCCTTCAGTAAAGCCCAGCCTATCAGAACGGAGAGACTAAGCACCTCCCACTGCCTGGATGCCGGCAGCTCGCTGGAGAAGCTCGGTTTCCACCTCTTCTTTGTACTCTTTAAAGTAATGGGGAAAAAAATGTTCTCAGTGGCTGTTGGGAAGTGGCTTAGTTGCTCTTACAATTTCATGGTAACCCATGAAGCTTGCTCTGTGTAAAGCCTCTCTAGGTCTGTCACCGGAGTATGGCAGAAAGCTCTTAATCTTGCTAGACAGCTGGGCTACACATTTATATGGGGGACCTTTTCAAAAGACTAGACAGATTATAAAGGCAACAGGAGTCACGAAAATCTTGTTTAACATTGTTCGCTGCACATTTTAGATTTCAGTTGGAACTTGCACTGTCAGATAAATTCTATTTATCTCTACAATGCTTTTCTCACTGTGAGTGTTTGTTGATATGAATTCTCACCTTCAGCAAAAAAAATTTACATTTCTGTCCTTGATCAAGTTAAAGATAATGTTCAGTTTCAACTTCTTATTCATACTTACTTTAAAGAAACTAGAGGTACAGTTTTCTGGTATCTTAGGACCAAATCTGAAGCACGTAGTTCCCATTTTTTAATCTGGATTGGTATATTTGAAAATACAGTCACTGATTTTTTTTTAAAAAAAAACTTTCTAGCATTTGCTCAGAAGCTTCAGATTTTTTCCACGTTGCCTGTATGTGGTGTGTGTGTGTATGTGTGTGTGTGTGTGTATTTCTATTCGCCTGTTGATCTTTCTGTGAGTATATACACAATATTATGTATATGATAATAAACACAGATCAAAGAAGCAGTAAGAAGTCTTTCCAGATATCTACTACAACTGACAATACAGATGTTCACCAACTTCAGCTGCTTTAACCATGTCTGTCACTGTCAGTAAAATGAGCACAGAGTAAAGGCAAAATTGTCTTCTTTATTAAATGTATTATTCTTGCAATTAAGATTCATAGTCATTACCTGTCATGTTGCTAACATTTTTCAGATAGGGTAATTATAACCTTATTAAGTGACAAGCTAAACATGTATGCAGGTAACTTGTTGCTGATACTAATACCCCTTTTGTTCATTTTGAACCCTTCGTGCTTTTTTTCTCCTTTTTTATGCTGCTTTCTTACTGCTTTCTTTACCTTATGGTAAATCTGTATAGCCTTTTTTATTATAGCACTATAAGGATATTTTTTAATTTATTTATTTTTTTGTAAAATAGCATTATCATCACCACTACCACCATGACAAATTCGCTTACCATTCTCCCACTAAACAGGCTGTGCTTAATAAGCAGGTTTTATGGATACGACGAAAAGAATTTTAATCTAAAACTAATTAAAACGTTAAGTCTCCAAAATGAGGTGGAACAGCTTTTGAGAAACACATGTTTAAATCACATGAAAGTACAGTCCTTTGCCTCCTAATGTCAAAGAAAAATCATGATGAACTTATTTAGAAAGAACTTTTCCAAACAGCAATTTTGTGAGCCCTCCCTGTACATAACCATATCAATGATGAAATTTAGGATCTGAATCCATATTTTATTTCTTATTACATTTATAGGCCACTGGTCTCACTATCCAGAGCAATGCTAGGTGACTTAGCCTACATGGCTTGGGGCCAAGTTATCTGAAGGACCATCTTTTCCCAGTCACATCTAATCAACCCACCAGAGTGGGGAAGCAGGGAAGGCTACAAGTCCCCTTTCCTAAGGAGGTCCATTTAGTGGGACCAAGAAGAAAGGCCTTCTCCATAGTGGCTCCCTCCCTGTGCAACATCATCCCCATAGAAAGAAGATTGATACACACACACACACACACTTTGACATTCTTTTGCAAGGCCCAGAAACCTGGTTTTCCAACAGGCCTGGGGAGTTCAGAGTGAGATGGGGCCCATCAAATGGCTCATTTGATTATTGTCAATGGGGAAGTTGAGGGGAGGTATTGTTTTTATTGTTTATATATTGGGTTTTTATTGTTGCAAGCTTCCTGGAGAGTGAATTGTGTAGCTATATTTCTTGAGTAAATAAATAAAAATTAAAAGTCTCCTCTGAAAAAAGAGTTAATCCTACCATTCTGATATCTTTATTGCATCACTAACCACTATCTATCTATCATCTATCTATCTATCTATCTATCTATCTGTATATGGCTATGGCAGAAAGACAGAGAAATGACAGGTAGACATCATAGCTGCAAAAAAGTGCCTACTTCTTTACCCATATGGGTTGCTTGACCATGATTTAATGAATGAAGTCTAATTGTCTGGTTTCATCAATATAGTGAGCCATATAATCCATACATTATGAATGGATTCATTTATTAAGCCACCTGTCCATTAAATTCAACACTTTAATAGGCCATAAACAAGTTGACCATATTTTAGCTTAGCATTATATATATATTTTCCAACAGCAATTCTATCAATAGGCCTATCAAACTACCACCGGCCTACCAAGCACTGAGACACCAAGAAAGACCCTGCAGGAGGAGCAGAGACCACTTCTCATTGGGGAGCAGGGACCGATGTCACACACACACACATCCCTGGGCATGTGGACTCATCCTATGAAGGCACAGCCAGGCCTGTGCCAATACAGAGGAACTTGGCAGAGCTGCCTCAAATTATAGCAGACAGAAATAATGAAGAACGAGCTGGCCAACTACAAGGTCACAAGAAAGCAACAAAGTGCAATAGCTGGCATGTTAACATCACCTCCTAGAGATAAGCATTCCAGGCTGGGTCGGACATGGGAGAAAGCAACAAGAGATAAGCCTCCTTTGACCAACATGACAGAAGCAAATACAACAGAGCTAATTACGGATGGGAGGCAGTTGAGAGGGCCTATCATGCATGCAAGGGCTAAATTGATGAATGATATATAAAGGCAAAGATCTCTGTAATGGTAGCTTAATACTCTGACAATGTCAGCAGAAGCTGATGAAAGCTTAGTAAGTACAATAAATGTAATTTTAAGTTCCGGAGTCTGTTTCTTCTTTTACATATATATATATGTAAGAAACATACTCTGGAACTTTAAATTACATTTAATGTACTTACTAAGCTTTTGTCAGCCTCTGCTGACATCATCAGAGTATTAAGCTACCATTACAGAGATCTCCGGGGTCTCTGGGTTAATTTCATTATTAATCTATGTGAAGATCAGAATTGTACCACCAGCCATCGCATTTCCTGTGACATGCTTTAGAAGTGAAAGCTGGACTATGAAGAACTAGGATAGGAAGAATAATGATGCTTTTGAACTTTGATGTTGGCAAAGGCTCCTGAGAGTACCATGGACAGCCATGAAAACAAACAAAATTGTTGTTTGGTTTTTACATCGTTGAAGAAATCAATCCAGAGTTTTCATTTGAGGCACAAGTGACCAAGATCAAATTACCCTACCTGGGATACATTATAATGTTTGTAATAAGCACCATAGTGTCTACTCTCTGGAGAAGGCTGTAATATTGGGAAAGTTTGAAGGAAAAGAAGAAGGGACAACCAGTAGCAAGGTGGATGGGCTCAGTTACTGTGATGATGAGGACATGGTTGAAAGACTAGATTACAAAGAGATCATCCTGGAGAAAATCTATATGTATGGTCAGTAAAAGTCAACAATGACTTGATGGCGCATAATCAATCAAACAATCAAAACTTCTATTTACTACCCTCAAATATCTCAATGTCTTTACTTATTACAGCTTTATAAGCAGAAATATTGACCACAATATATTTGATGTAGGTTTGGCTAACTCATTTTTCTCGGAGTCAAGTGAATAAAAAGAATCATGCCCACTTCTTTTTGCTTCTTAAGGAAAAATGGAATATAAGTGTGATCAATCAAATGAGAAAAAAACAGTGGGTGTCTTCAGACACTATTTTTGCTAACCAACATAATAAAATATTTTCAAAGCACCCCAAAAGTGTCCTCTCTGCTAACCACCAGATGAGATCTCCAGATGAAACTTACAAATAAGCTGACCAAATCTCCCTCCAGCCCCCCAGTGATGGGGCACACAAATCACCAGCCAACCAGCATCCTGTCCACGGCCCACATCCTCAATTCTTTTTTGCATTGGTTTCCTCAGCAATTTCAGAGTATAAGTAGTCCTCAACTTATGACCACAATAGGACCAGAATTTCCATTGCTAACAAGGTAATGTTCAGGGAGTCATGGTAAGTATTACAACCTTTTTCATCATGGTTATTAAGTGAGTTTGGCTTCCCCCATTGACTTTGTCTGAAGCCAGTTGAGAAATTTGCAGATGGTGATCCCATGACCCAGGGGCTCTGCAGCTTTTGTAAATACATGCTGGTTGCCATAGCATGTGACTATAAGGATAATGCAATGATCATAAGTGCGAGAACCAGTTTTAAATCATTTTTTTCAATGCCATTATAACTGTGAATGTTAAATTAATGGTTGTAAGTCAGTGTTCAGGGAGGCTTCAAATCCATCCCTCTACTTCTTTTTAAAGGAACAGTAAATACTATGAGGAGGAGGAGGAGGAGGATTACTAGTATATGCATTGTTAGATTAGCCAGGTAACCACAATGCTATTAGAGAGTAGTAGTTTGGATGTCAATTTAGCAATGTAACTGTTTAGGGCACTCTTGTGCACTCCCAAGGTGTGCCCCAGGAGGACAAGCTGACTTTGCACCAGAAAGAAAGAATAGGAGGTCTTCCTGCAGCATCCATCCCCAGAGCCACCTCATAAATGGCCACAGCAACCAGGAAGGTGCAGACCCAATAGAAATCTGACTACTTGCATGGAGCACCAACTCATCTCCCCATCAAAGTGGTACCTGTTTATCTACTTGCATAGAACATGTTTTTGAACTGATAGGTGATCAGAAGCGCACTGTACAACCTTAGGACTTGAACCACTGGAGCTGAGACCATCTCCAGCATCATTAAGCCACTGAGCCATTGTGCCTCTACTATGGTGCTCTAACCATAGTAGAGTCACATTAAGCCACTGAGCCACCACACCTCTACTATGGTACTCTAAGAAAGAGGAGATAGGATATTTCAAGAGTTCTTGATTTCAACTGGAAATCATCCACTCTGAAACTCTTGCATGCAGCTTGCACAACATTGCACATCTTTGCAATGTCTTTTCAAGTGAAATTATTGAGTCTACATTCAGCGCAAGGAGCATATAGTTGCACTGATGCAGACAAAACTTGATCACATGGGTGTAGAGCTGATCCAAGGTTAGCATGATTCCCACACATAGATAGGACAATGAGACCTTTCCTTTATTCTTTGAGAGTTCTTCTGAATAGGAAAACTAAGTGAGCCTGCTCTTCCCCTGAAATGAATACCTCTTCCATGTCTATTTCTGCAAATCCGACTTCCGAGGAATGATTTTCATCACATTTACACTAATGCTAAAAGGATTGCATTTCTCTTTTTCCCATCTTGGAAATCTTGTGACCCCTCCCCTACAACTGCTTGTTCCATTTTTCCAATGTGTAACATAAATGTAAAAACATGTCTATGTCTACTTTCACACTTAATTAAGTTGGTTGACTGCCTAAAGAAAGGCCTTATGCCAATCAGAGGGATTTAACTGATCCATCCCATTGGGTCTCAGCTAACAGGGGTATTGCTCACCTATTCCCACGCATTGATAAAATGCAACAATCTGACCCATGAAGTAATATAATGATATCGGAGAGCTAGGTGTTTTGCTGAACCTGTCTAAAAGATAAAATACAGAAATTTTGTTGCTCAATCAGACTGGCAGGATCAGCAGATTGCTTAATCTGGGAATAATTTTGTCACACAACTCAATCAATAATGGATGCAAATAGTGTAATTTATTATTCTCCTCTCTCTGGTTGAAACTGTGGTGCAGACTAAATCGCTATTTCCCTTTCATCACCAGTTATATTGCCATTCCATGGTGAGAAGGAAGGTGGATTATATTATGCTAGAGTGCTTTTGTGAAGTGCTTTGATTTCTTATAGAGAGTAAAGTGCTATCAAGTTGGGAGCAGGGTGAGGCAAGGTCTACCTTATGATTAAAGTGACTGACTAAGGTACCATTAAAATTAAAGAAACAGCTGACAGACTGGATTTTTCTTTTCTTTTCGTCAATTAGCCAGATTTGCATCCTTTGTGTGCTCAGAGCTATATTCAGCTCCTCAAATAGCAAACCTCAGATGCCATGTACATAATATATCCAAACATCCATGAAGATATGGCATAATATATAGTGTCTGATTGTAAAGGAGAAGAGAAGGCAGCGGTGGTTGAGTTTTATATATTCAGCTCTGTGAGCCCTGGGTCGCAATACATAAATCCAAAATCTGAAAGCCATTACGAAGCTCTGTGAGTTTGTTACTGTTTCTCTCCTGGAGCTCAAAGCAAGAATTGTCTAATGAGATAAACTAAGTCCAGACAGGGAGAAAGGGTTTAAAGCACTTAATGGCACTGCTAAAAGCTCTGTGAGTACCTCAGGTTCTGCAGTGATGTTGAGAGACCCGAACAATTTAAACCATGGGAATAACAGGAGACAGACAGCATGTTGAAAAGGGCAAAAGATTTTGATTTTTTTAAAAAATAAGAAAAAAAAATTCCAGGCATCTATAGGGGATTAGCGAGGACCTCATCCAGCAGAAGGGAACAAGCCTTTGATTGGATCACAAGAGACAGCAGACAAGTTGCAACCGTAAAAGCCTTTGCTGGCAGAATAAATCAAACACATGCCTGCATTTTGGGGAGAAACAGAGTCGCATGGAGGAAGCAGGGTTGAAAAGCAAAGAAGTGATTCATACAAGCAGCTTGCGCAAATGAGGCAAAGAAGCAGGATTTTTGGCACAGACCTGTCCCTGTTTGGGGAAAGCTTCTGGTAGGTGACTAGGGAAGTGCCTGGACAAGACCTCACTTGGACTTGCTGATGTCCAGAGGTGCAGTAAGCCAATAGTGGCTGCTGAGGGTCATTTATTTTATTTTATTTTATTTTATTTATTTGTCAAGCAGGTATTAGATAACAGATACAAGTATAAACATGATTATTAATACATGAAATGGATACAAATAAAAAGGAAACATTAGGACAGGGGCAGTAGGCACGCTGGTGTATGCACGCCCCTTAGGAATGGGGTGAGGTCAACAGTCGACAGTCTAAGGTTACCGTTTTTGGGGTTTGGGGAAGAAACGACAGAGTCAAGTAGTGTATTTCAGGCATTGACCACTCTGTTGCTGAAGTCGTATTTCCTGCAATCGAGTTTGGTGTGGTTTACCTTGAGTTTGTATCTATTATGTGCATAATATTGGGTCATAATGTGTCAAGGGGTAGGATTTAAAACAGGAGATTGATACATTGTTGGAAAGATGCACATTCTTCTATTCATCTCTTTCCTCCTGGAAAGCCAATGTGACATAGTGGTGAGAGTGCTGGATTAGGTGCAGGGCCATCCAGGTACTCTCTTAGGCAAGGAAGCTGGCTGGATGACCCCAAGCTAGTTATACGCTCTCAGCCCTCATCAATCTGACTAAAAAAATAAAACTGCATCATATGGTGCTACTTTTGCTATAGGAACTAGACAAGCACAGGGCATAAAAATGTGGAGTTTGCAATCAGTAGGAAAAACATGAAGAAAAAGCTTGTTTCCTTCATTTGCATCTGTGTAGGACTTGCCTTTCTCACTGAACCCTCTCTAGATACCAATAGCACTTAGACCTATATACCACTTCACAGTGTTTAAAGCCCTCTCTAAGCGGTTTACAGAGTCAGCAGGTTGCCTCCAACAATCAAGCTCAGGTGTATCAAACTCAATTTCATTGAGGGCTGCATCAGGGATGTGGTTGACTTTGGGGGGGGGGGTCGGGGGGCATGGCCAACTGGGTGGGTGTGGCCAACTGGGTGGACATGGCCAGTTTGATGCCACTCACTAGGCATGGCCTACTGGGTGGGCATAGCCAGTTTGACCCCACTCCCCAAACTGCTGGTATTTTTCCTCTCCGCATTTGGTAGCCTGGGCCGAAGCCTCGCTGGCCCAATGTTTCCTCTTTGCTTGGGTAGACCGGGCCAAAGCAATGCAGGACAGCCCCTTACATTTTCCAGGACAGCCCCATGGGCTGGATCCAACCACATTGCAGGCCGCATGCAGGCCATGGTCCTTGTGTTTGACACCCCTGATGTAGCTCCTCAGAAGGATGGCGGTTTGAATCAATCTTGAGCCTTTTAGAATCGAAGTCCTGGCAGTGGGCAGAGTTTGCCTGCAATACTGCACTCTAACCATTACCACTAGAGCTCCTAGATGCCCCCAGTCTGAAATTCTTAGAATTGCCACACAACTCAAAGTTGTAGTGCATAAGAATCCTAGGAGCTTCAGTTCTCATAGACTTGTCAGGCCCCAGGATAGGAAGGGATCAGGAAGAAATTGGAAGGTTATAGGCTAAATTGCCCAGTGAGGGCTGCTTTAATAGGAATTGTTTCTCATGCATTTGTTTGCCTGGCTGAGATTAGTCAGAAGTCCTCTGTCCTCCTTCTATCTCCAACATTTGCCCTTTAACAGGCTCTAGCCTGTGTCTCACTCCCAAATAAGCTGTCCCTTGGTTTCACCTGTACTTTTCTATTTGCACATTAAGGCATACAGGCAATTGCAACTTATTTGCCTTTCCCCCAAGTGTGCCATTAGCCATCCTAATGTGCTTCAATACTGCAGCTCTGTAATCTATTAGCCCTTATTTTAAGCCTCTACAACCTCTGGATGCCACAGCTGGATCTTTTTCTTGACAGGTGATTAACCTGCAATCACACCGCAAGTAGATGAATCTGGCTTTTAGCACAGCCTCCCATGCAACCATACCTGAGAAGCTCAATTTGATACAGGAAAGCACATTTCAAAGAAATTGATCAGAAAAAAGATATGAAAAAGATGAGCAGGGCTTTTAATAGCCACGGAAATATACTTTATCCTTGCCTTTGATATCCCAGGAGCGCCATCATTTCCCCTCAACTATTCCATTAAGCGTCCTTTTGAAATTAGCACCAAACCTCAGCCAGAGCAGGATTATCTCTGGCTGTGTGGCAGATTAGATCCTTAATTGAATCTCTTGTAGAGGATAAAGTCTAATACTTCAACCAGATTGCAAATGCTACATACATGTAGGCCTACATACATGCCCATCATGCTAATTCTTTTCAGGGCAAGCCACATTATGCAAAATGCAGAGGAGATATAAGTAATGGCAATTAAAGACATGGGGTTGAAAAAGGAAAGATAATACAGATAGTTTTTGCTTACTGACTGCCTCATTTAGCAACTGATCAAAGTTATGACATGCAAAAAATGAGCTTTGTCACCCATCCTTATATTTATGGTTGTTGCAGCATCCTGCTTTCATGTGTTACCCCAGAGATGGCTAACCTTTTCAGCACTGATCGCCCAAAGCGCATGAACACCCCCCCCAAAAGGCACACATCCCCACACATGCATACCCCTGCATACATGTCCCCGCACATGTGTGCATATCTCCTGCACATCCGCCCCACCCCCGCACATGCCCCCTGCGCATGCGCAGCAGAGACCCAAAGAACAGCTGGCTGGTTGGAGGCACGCATGCATGTGTGGCAGAGTTGAGCTGGAGCAATGACTTGCATGCCCACAGAGAGGGCTCTGCGTGCCACCTGTGACATGCATGCCATAGGTTTGCCATCACGGTGCTAGCCAGTCAAGTGCCAGCTTACAGTTGATAGAGAACACAGAAATAAAGTTGAAAACCACACAGGATGTCTTGCTTAACAACTGTAGTGAATCACTTAACAACCAAATGAGAAGTGATGACATAAGCCCAGCATGGTCATGTGATTTTTCCACTTAGCAACTGTGGTGCTTAGGGATGGAGTTGCCAGTCTCAATAGTGATTTCTCAGCTAGTACTATTTCTATAGCTGAATGGACACCTAACATCAAAAACGTCAATAAAAACGCACAACAAAGAATGTTCTTTCTGCGCCAACTCAGAAAGCTCAAACTGCCCAAGGGGCTGCTGATACAGTTCTACAGAGGAATTATTGAGTCTTTCATCTGCACCTCTATAACTGTCTGGTTTGTTCTGCAACCCAACAGGACAAACACAGACTTCAGAGGGTAATTAAGACTGCAGAAAAAACAATATCAACCTGCCTTCAGTCGAGGACCTGTATACCGCACGAGTCAAAAAGAGGGCTGTGAAAATATTTACAGACCCCTCACATCCCAGACATAAACTGTTTCAACTCCTTCCCTCAAAATGACGCTATAGAGCACTGCATACCAGAACAACTAGACACAAGAACAGTTTTTTCCCAAAAGCCATCATTCTGCTAAACAAATATTTCCCTCAACACTGTTCAACTATTACAAAGTTGCACTACTAATCTTCTCATCACTCCTTATCACCCATCCCCTCTCACCTGTGACTGTATGACTGCAACTTTGTCGCTTGTATCCTTACAATTTTTATTGACTGTTTCCTAGTATGATTTGATAGCTTATTGTACCCTATGACTACCATTGTCATACCTTATGATTATCGACTCCTGATGAATGTATCTTTCTTTTATGTATACTGAGAGTATTTACACCAAGAAAAATACTTTGTGCATCCAATCACACTTGGCCAACAAAGTATTCTATCTATCATTTCTATCTAACTATCTGTTAAGTTTGCATGAAGAGTCAGACGCGAGGAGTTCCAGCAAAAGGCTTTATTAGTGACAACAGCTCGAATGGACCCGTCGGGTGAGCCTCTGATAAGCCGCTGGCAGCGGCAACCAATGGAGTGCAGGGTTTCTTCCGCACTATCCAAAATACCATTTGACATTTTACAAGACCAGTTCAAATAAACCAATAACATTTAAACCTACATACATAACACCCCTCCCACTAGGTTCAGTCCATACCAAACCCCAACCTATCTAATGTATTCTTTTAAATAGGTGGGGCTCTTACGTGTACGTTGAGACCTTCGTGGTTCAGAATCTTTATTGTTCTCACCCAGTGAGAGGAAATGTGTCTGCTGACATTTCCTGTTAGGACTTCCTGTGAAAGAAGACCCTGTTAGACTGTTAGAATCTGGTCTCTCCTCAACCCATCTCCATTCCAATGTCAACACCCAAGTCAGGTAGTGATGTACAATCTTCCACTTCTAAGGATGGATCTAGGCATTGTGACAGGGTTCGGGATGGTTCCTGTCGTGTGACTCTACTTCTAAGGATGGATCTTGGCATTGTGACAGGGTTCGGGATGGTTCCTGTGTATGCATGGCTCGTTACACATAGGGTTGATTCCTGTTTGCTGATATTCCTCCTGTTCCTCCCTTCCCCTAGAAGACATCAGATGAGGGACCTAGAGAGAGACAGAGGCGATGTTCCTGAGGGGGAGCCCTAAGTTGGTCAATGTGCCTGCTCCAGAGGAGGCCATCCTCTGTTTGAACCCTGTACAGAGGGGCCAGTGATGTGAGTTATTTGCAGGAATCACAAAGGTTCACCTGTAAGGTTCCTAGCATAGACAGAATCTCCCACACAAAAGAACGAACTTTGGAAGTGGAATCAGTGGTGTATTGGGTGCATAAGTGTGAAGTCGGTCAAGGGAAGACCTAAGTTTCCTGCCCATTAACAACTCTGCTGGGGACAAGTTGGTTGATGGGCTAGGAGTGTGTGAACACTAAGAAGCTTTTCAAGCTTCTCAGTGATCCCCAGGACCCAGCTGCTGAAGCTTTTCTTTGGTAAGCGTGCCATACGTTCAGCCCGGCCGTTGGCAGGGTGCTAGGGCTGTGAGGCATGTCTGAGTGCCCTGTTGAGCTAGAAAGGATTCAAAATGTTAGAGCGTGAATTGAGGGCCATTGTCAGAGACAAGGACATCTGGTAACCCATGGGTTACAAAGAGCTTTCTGAGCTGCTTGATAACAGCCTCAGTAGTAGTAGAAGTCTGAAATAACCTCTAGCCATTTGGGTGTATGTCTACAATTACAGAAACGTGTGCCCTCTTGTAGGGCCTGCAAAATCAATGTGGATTCTAGACCATGGGCCCTAGGACATTCCCATTCCTGTGTGGGGGGTGTGGTGAGGTGGGGCAGGCCTGACT
>CM019148.1:159073270-159089794 GCA_009733165.1 Naja naja
TCCTTGTGAAAGTCCCCAACACTTTTGAATGGCTTCTTCCTGACAATCCTCTCAGGCTGCGGTTCATCCTGCTGCTTGTGCACCTTTTCTTCCACACTTTTCCCTTCCACATAATTTTCTATTAATGTGCTTTGTACAGCACTTTGGGAAACATCAACTTCTTTTGCAATTACCTTTTGAGGCTTTCCCTCCTTATGGAGGGTGTCAATGATGGTTTCTGCACACTTTAGGTCAGCAGTCTTTCCATGATTATGATTCCTACTGAACCAGACTGAGGAGACCATTTAAGGCTCAGGAACCCTTTGCAGGTGTTATGGCTTAATTAGCTGATTAGAGTGGGACACTTAGAGCCTAGAATATTGCACCTTTTCACAATATTCTAATTTTCTGAGATTGTGGATTTGGGGTTTTCATGAGCTATAAGCCATAATCATCACAATTATGGCAAATCACGGCTTGAACTATCTTGCTTTGCATGTAGTGAGTCTGTCTCATATATTAGTTTCACCTTTTAAGTTGCATTACTGAAATAAATGAACTTTTGCATGATATTCTAATTTTTTGAGTTTCACCTGTAATATTGGATGCTCATTTTTTTTATTCAGTCCATGTTAAATTCAGTAGCCATCCATTCTTGACCCTATCAATGCTTGATTTGCCATATTCTTTTATAAACTGCCCCATTTTCAATTTATTTTATGCTTCTGCTGACATAAGTTTTCATTTTACATAACAAAGTGGGTGGACATACACTGTTATGAACAGCCATTTTTATTTGTTGCAATGCATACTAAATTCCTGACCATATATTACCCACAGCTTGTTTACCAGCTTTTGCATGCCTTAATATTTACCCATCAATTTTTCCATGTGTAATATTCTTCCAAGCTACATGCATTTATTTGTCTAGTCTAGTTTTCATCTGTTGTTGTTCAGTCACTATGTCATGTCTGACTCTTTGCAACTCCATGGACCATAGAATGCCTGCTCCCCTCCACTGTCTCCTGGAATTTGCCAGAACTCAAGCCCACTGTGTCAATGACACTATCTAACTGTCTCATCCACTGTCATCTTCTTTTGCTTTCAAACTTTCCCAACACCAGGGTCTTTTCCAATGCATCCCCTCTTCTCATTAGGTAGCCAAAGTATTTGAGTATGATATGTTACCATTCACTGGTAATTATAACTATGGTCTTTGATGCATTAATGTTCAGGTTCGCATTAATTATGGACTACCTAGGGACTACCTAGGGACTAAGGACTTAAGGACTACCTAGATCCGTACCAATCGGGCTTCTGGCCTGGTTTCAGCATGGAGACGGCATTGGTCACACTGATGGATGATCTCTGGAGGGCCCGGGACAGGGGCTTTTCCTCTGTCCTGGTCCTATTAGACCTCTCAGCGGCTTTCGATACCATCAACCATGGTATCCTTTTGCGATGCCTCGGGGGCTTGGGGTGGGGGGCACTGTTCTTCGGTGGGTCTCCTCCTACCTCTCGGGGCGGTCGCAATCGGTGTTGACAGGGGGACAGAGGTCGGCCCTGAGGGTGCTCACTTGTGGGGTCCCTCAGGGGTCAGTCCTCTCCCCCCTTTTATTTAATATCTACATGAAACCACTGGGTGAGATCATTCGTGGTTTTGGGGTGAGGTATCACCAGTATGCTGACAATACCCAGTTATACATCTCCACCCCAAACCAGATCAGTGATGCCCTCTCTGTGATGACTCGCTGTCTGGATGCGGTACGGATCTGGATGGATGGAAACATGCTTCGGCTCAACCCGGCTAAGACTGAGTGGCTGTACATACCGGCATCTCGGTCCAGTCAGGAATGTCCATCGTTGACCATAGGGGGAGTGGTGTTGCCCCTGTGGATAGGGTGGAACCTGGGGGTCCTCCTGGATGCGCTCCAGTTGGAGGAGCAGGTGGGGGCCGTCGCCAGGGGGGCCTTTGCCCAGGTCCAGCTGGTTCGCCAGCTTCGCCGTTTCTGGACCAAGATGCCCTGCATACAGTCACTCATGCCCTTGTTACCTCGCGACTCGACTACTGCAACGCTCTCTATTTAGGACTTCCCTTGCATACCATCCGGACATTGCAGCTGGTGCAGAATGCGGCCACGCGGGTGGTGATGGGAGTTACCCGATTCTCCCATATTACCCCCTCGCGCGACCTGCATTGGTTGCCAGTTGCACTCGGTGAGATTCAAGGTTTTGGCTTTAACATTCAAAGTCCTACACGACATGGGTCCACAATATTTAAGGGAGCGTCTTCTGCCAATATCGAGTGCCAACCGCCCTGTACAGGCACACAGGCAGGGGCTCCTTGGGGTCCCGTCGGCAAGTCAGTGTCAGCTGGCGGTCTCCCGGTGGTGAGCCTATTCTGTGGCGGTCCCTGACTTATGGAACCAACTTCCTCTAGACCTCCGTCTGGCCCCTGACCTCCGCACCTTCCGCCGCGATTTGAAGACCTGGCTATTTGACCAAGCCGGGCTGTGACTACCTCACGGGGGGTATGGGATAGTTTTAAAGTATTTTAATTTGGTCTTATTGGACTTTATAGCTGTTTAATTCTTTGTTAATTATTTATTGTATCTGTATGTTTTAATTGTGAGCGAGTCTTCGGAGATGGGGCGGCATATAAGTCCAATAAAATAAATAAATAAAATAAAATAATTATTGCATCACACCATCTGTATAATATTTGCTGCAATTCACCCAAGTCCCACACACATAATCCTGTCCCCCAATCAACACAACCCTAATATCACCATAAGGATCATTAAAGTTTTTTTTCTTTAATAAATATATTAAGCCGTTAGGCAGTTCTTTGTTCATAGTCACTTAAATCAACATACAATACACTTTCTTCATCACTTGTTCACATTTCTCAGTGGTCTGCTGAAGAATATAAATCTAGTCTGCACACTTCAAAATGGGAAATAAAATTGCACTGTAGTTTCCAAATTTTGTTCATTGTCATCTCATAATCTTTCCATCACAATCCCACCAAAAATATTCCCTGGAACATTTAATAAACCAATTCTCCTGTGGATTTTACATTTTATCTTGCTACCATTCCCTCTGTATAAGAATCAAATCTGGCATTCTTCAAATTGTCAGGTATAAATGCAATTCAAATTGTCAGTATAAATTGTCAATATAAAGGTATAAATTGTCGTGTATAAATGCAATTTCACAGATAACTTAAGCAAATTGCCTGCCCACTCCATCAGCAGATCAGATCAATATTTCAACCTTTCTCCAGTTGCTTCCAGTTGCCTTTTGGAAAAATCACCTTTGGGACGACCATGACATGGATGACTGAGAATGTCCATAGACATCAACCTTTCTGCAATTGTCTACAGCTGTAGCCATACAATTTTTTCACATTCTCATGGCCTTTATGAATTCCATTGCCTTGGTTTTTTTGGAGGGGTGGATGTTAACATTGATAACATTTATTTCAATCGCACTCTTCAACATATAATTCACATTCTCAGATAGATCTCTAAAATATCCTCCCAGCATTTCTTCACCTTGCTTTCATCCTAAATGCTTTCATCACTTACATGTTCATTCACTCAGCTGGAGGCTCCTTGTTTATAGCCCTTTTCATCTACTTCCAAATTAGTTTGTAATTCTATAACAATTGTTCTTCCTTTTCTCTGTCTTTTAAAATCTTATTGGCTCCTTATTCTATTTGACTACATTCTTCTCAACTATATTTTTCTATGTGTACACATCATGCAATAAGCTTTTCCCTTCTCATTCTTAAGCAATCATTCTCTTACCTGTTTTCTTTGTTTTTCTCTTCCACTTCATCTTTCCACCATTCTCTTCACTTTCATCTTTCAAGTATCCTCTTCCGTACTCATCATTAGCATGGTTCACTTTTATGTCACTTTGTAACATAATTCTTTTCACTTTAGTCTAAAAAGCTTCACTCCTTTTTCTATGTATGCATCAACATTCCATTCATTCAGTGGAGAGATTGATTTGTCATCCAATATTTTTTTCATATAGAACACAAACTTCCTCTTCCTGCAATCATTCTATGTTCACTCAGATTTCTTTTCTTCCTTCCCTTTTCTTCAATATCTATTTTCCCAAGAGCCACTCTTGACACAATCGAATAATGGTCTGTGCCACCTAAAGAGCCTTCATTAATTCTCTCAGTCTTTCATCATAAGCATTCAAATCAATCATGCTTTTAGAGACAAGCCCTTTGCTAGTGTATGTATGAATAGACTTATGCTTACGTATTCAAAATAAACAACTCTTCTTCTAAGCAAATAATCACCATTCTTATTCATTCTTGTCTCCTAATGGTCCAATCACTTTTTCTGCACTCTATCATTTTTTCCTCACCCATCCATTCATGTCATCTAATAGAATTTTTTTCCCCGCTGCATCTCATTTAAAGTCTTGCACAATTTTCCCCAAAACTCATCCTGGGTTCTTCCATTATCACCATTCGGTTGAGTGTAACATGTAACTAACACCTATCTATGAATTCCTATTTTTATACTTCCCTTGAGCAGCCAAAGGACATAACTTTATACATGCTAGAGTAAATTTTAACCTTTTTATTCATAATTAAACCCAAATCTATACCTCTTTGGATGCATTTTAATAACTTTTAATTAAAGTGTAAAAAATACAAAGATAAAAAAGAAACGAATGTAAGCTTAAAAAAATAGTAGAAAGAGAAAAAGAAAAAAGAGGAGGGAAAAAGGGGGAAATATATAAAATATGAAAGAAAAGAAATATAGACATAATTGACTTTCCCCTTCATCAAAATAAGTACAAGCATTTTCATTAACAACTTCTCTAATATTTCAACCAAAATCTCTTCGACCCATAGCTCCTCTTTTTTTCTATTGGCAAATAATAAAGTCTCATCTTCCAATCACTCCTCTGCATATGTTAATCAATTCTACTCCATTCAGAAAGTTCTATACTTTCCCTTTATCCTAGACTCACAACTGTCTTTTCTTGTTTTCATATTATTCATTAAACTATTTCTTAATCTACACATCTGTTCCTCCCCAAGTCACAATCATCAAAAGATGAGTCCATAGATATTAATGTAATATAATGTAGTAATGGTGGTAGACTTTAGGAGAAACCATCCCATACTACCAACTCTTACAATACTAGACAACACAGTATCAATAGTAGAGGCCTTCAAATTTCTAGGTTCTACCATATTACAAGACCTAAAATGGACACCTAACATCAAAAATGTCATCAAAAAAGCACAACAAAGAATGTTCTTTCTGCACCAACTCAGAAAGCTCAAACTGCCCAAGGAGCTGCTGATACAGTTCTACAGAGGAATTATTGAGTTTGTCATCTGCACCTCTATAACTGCCTGGTTTAGTTCTGCAACCCAACAAGACAGACATAGACTCCAGAGAGTAATTAGGACTGCGGAAAAAGAAATTACTACTCACCTGCCTTCAATCGAGGACCTGTATACTACACTAGTCAAAAAGAGGGCTGTGAAAATATTTACAGACCCCTCACATCCTGGACATAAACTGTTTCAACTCCTACTCTCAAAATGATGCTATAGAGCACTGCACACCCGAACAACTAGGCACAAGAACAGTTTTTTCCCAAATGCCATCACTCTGCTAAACAAATAATTCCCTCAACACTGTCCAACTATTTACAAAGTCTGCACTACTATTACTGTTAATCTCCTCATCACTCCTTATCACCCATCCCCTCCCACTTGGGACAGTATGACTGTAACTTTGTCACTTGTATCCTTATGATTTATATTGACTGTTTCCTAGTATGATTTGATTGCTTATTGTACCCTATGACTATCATTAAGTGTTGTACCTTATGATTCTTGACTCTTGATGAATGTATCTTTTCTTTTATGTATACTGAGAGCAGTATACATACAAGACCGAGTGGCTGTACATACCGACATCTCGAATAGTTCAGGAGATTCCATCACTAACTATGGGGGGAGAGGTGTTACCCCCCCATAGACAGAGCACGCAACTTAGATGTCTTTCTGGATACGCAACTCAACCTGGAAGAACAGGTGGGGACTGTGACCAGGGGGGCATTCGCCCAGATCTGTCTGGTGTGCCAGCTGCACTCCTACCTGGACCGAGATCCCCTACATGCACTTGTTATCCTACTCATGCACTTGTTATCTCCCGTTTAGACTACTGCAATGCTCTTTACATGGGGTTGCCCTTGAGGACCATTTGGAAGCTTCAATTGGTCCAGAATGCAGCAGTGCGGGTTGTGATGGGAGGCTCCCGATACTCCCATATTATACCCCTCCTACGCGAGCTGCACTGGTTACCAGTTGCCCTCTGAGTGAGATTCAAGGTGCTGGCACTGACCTATAAAACCCCTTATGGCATTGGACCAGGATACTTGCAGGAGATCCTACTGCCAATAACAACCTCCCAATGTCCCGTGCGCTCCCATAGAGAGGGCCTTCTCCAGGTGCCATCGACACAGCAATGTCGACTGGCCATCCCCAGGAGTAGGGCCTTCTCAGTGGGAACACCCACCCTTTGGAATCAACTTCCCCCGGGGCTCTGGACAGCCCCCGACCTTCGCTGCTTCCGCCATGAATTAAAAACCTGGCTATTCCAACTAGCCTACTTGGACTGAGGGAGAATGGGAGAGGGTTTTGAACATATTTCAAATTATCCTAACCAGCACTGAGACCTTGACTTCGTCAATCATTTGTTTAATTGTATTGAATCTATTTTAATTGTAAGCTGCCCTGAGTCCCTCAGGAGATAGGGCAGCATATAAATCAAATAAATAAATAAATAAATAAATAAATAAATAAATAAATAAATAAATAAATAAATAAATTTGCACCAAGACAAATTCCTTGTGTGTCCAGTCACACTTGGCCAATAAAGAATTCTATTCTATTCTATTCTATTCTATTCTATTCTATTCTATGCCACCCATTAAGGTTTTGCCCAATTTTTTTAATTCATATTTATATGCCGCCCTTCTCCAGAAGCTCAGGGCGGCTTACAATTTTTCGGAGCACAACCCAATGCGCTCAGCAATAGCCTTCATTCCATTGCATATGCCTGCTTATTACTAAGCGGCATTTTTACAAAGCCAGCTTGTTTCCCCCAACAATATTGGGTCCTCAATTTACCTACCCCGAGAGGATGGAAGGCTGAGTCAACCTTGAGCCTGGTGGGATTCGAGCCTACAGTAATTGTAGGCAGCTGGAACTTAACTGCAGGCATTTAACAGCCTGAGCCACCGAGGCCCTTTTGGGCTCAATTGGTATAAATTTTGGGCTCAATTGGTATAATTGAGGAGTATCTGTACATATACACAGTACATACATACAAATATACACACACACATACGTACACACACACATGAACACACACATACATCACACACACACATATCTATGCATATACAGAGAGAGAGAGATTTCTGTATTAGATTTTTATATTCTTACTTGTTCAATATAATTCTTAATAAAATTATTGGAGGGGCAGGGATTGTGGGATCATGTGTAGATTGTGAGGTATTGTGGGATGATAATTTGCATCATTTCACAGCAGGTTGATTGCCTGCCCTTAGTCTATCCAGAGTACTCTCCTAGCAGAAGCTTTGTGTGTGATCCACTGTCTAAGCAATTCAGATGAAAGAAGCTGGGACTGAAACTAGCAAGCAAAGCAAGGATTCAATCAGTAAATAAATAAGGGATTGATCTTTATAGTGTTGTCTTAAAGTCATTAAGAAGCCGCCTGGAGAAATTCTGAACTTTAAAATGAGGTAGAAACTACATTAATTGTGAATATAGTAAATAGAACTATTGTCTCTCATACATCAGACTATGAAGCAAATAAAAACCCTTTTTAGGACCTCATAAATAGTAAAGTTGTTCTAGTGTTTCAGGACTATAGCTTTCCTTTTCCCTTTTAATTTTTCTACACAGAAAAACAAATTTCTATGCTGACTTTGCTCTGTATCGTATACGCATAATATACCATTTTCCTTCTGAACAGAAAGTGGTATGAGCCCCTTTTTCCAAACGGTGGTAGCCAAGGGATCTGATGGTTCAATTCCATGGTAGTTTTATTGTATTTGGCAGGAAAATGAGGATAGAATTGCATCTTGAATCACTTGCACAAGAATAGATGAACCGCTCCAAACTCGATTGCAAAAAATACGACTTCAGCAACAGAGTAGTCAACGCCTGGAATGCCCTACCCGACTCTGTTGTTACAGCCTCAACCCTTCACAGCTTCATCTTCAAACTGTCTAGCGTGGACCTCACCCCATTCCTAAAAGGTCCTTAAAGGGGGTGTGCATAAGACAGTGTCTTACTGTCCTCATTTATCTGTATTTACTTCCTTTGTTCTTGTTTATGTTCATACTTATACTTGTTATGTTGTACATCTCTGACAAATAAATAAATAAATAAATAATAAATAAATAAATTGTATATTTCTTAATGCCACTTTACCAATTCTCCAGGTGTGTTAGCTTTCTCTCTCCCATAATTCACAGCTTTACACTGGTTGAGAATGATGAAACACAAAAAAAAAGCAATTCTGAAGGCTATTTTTATCAAGATTTGAATTCATCTGTATCTATGTGACCAGTTCAGGTTGCTGAACAATTAGTGATAGGCAAAGCAGGTTTCTGGCCTATGACAGCAGATTAAAACAGTTTAGTATTTCTCTCAGACAGGCATACTACAGTCAAGGACAATGGCTTCCTCAGGGAGGATATACTGTATACTTAGTCTCGTAACGAAATATCCACAAGCAAATACCAAGCTCAAAGGGCATCAAGGTCTCCACTATAGAATTTATGAGACAATTATTTTCATAATTATATGTTTGCCACAGTTATACCTGGGTTTCTTATTTCCATGCAGTACAATATTTCTTTGCTACATTCTTTGTTAGCATTTCCCCCCCTTCAGCTGCACAATAGAGCATCTGGAAGCCAACATTCTAAATTACCTGCAGTCTAAATGATGTTTTTTTCTACATTGTTAACTTTTCTGCATTAGAGGATAGGTTTGCTCCTTAACCATCCCCCCCCCCCATTCAGAAGCTGCCTGGACTCATCCCTTGCAGTTTTCTTGGCAAGGCTTTTCAGAAGTGATTTGCCACTGCTTCCTTTTGAGGGCTGAGTGACTGGCCCAAGCCAGTAGTACCTGGCTCCCAAAATTTAAATAATCTATGATTAGCTCCATAACCTACAAAATATAATTTCTTCACTCTATGTTGTCCCTTTTGCCTTACTTGCGTGGGAATATGAATCCATGCTGGGATCCCAAATATATGCAAATAACTGAGATCTGGTTTTCTTCCATTCCAACACGTAAATGGTAATTCACCAGTCATTGAATTTACCACATTATGGTTAGCACACATTATTGCTTCACCCCACAGTTGCTCTGATATACCAGAATCAGACATCATATTCCTAGCCATAGCCTGTAATGTTTGTCCTCTACATTCAATATATGAGGTATATTGTGGTCTATAAGGATCAGAACACTTATGTTCAATTCCAGCTTTTCGTAACATGGTTTCAAATTTGTTATTAGTAAATTCAGTATCATTATTTGTAATTAATCTAATAATTTTCTGTTTCTGTTTTCTTTCAGTAAATTTTAGCCAGTTTACAAAATAATGGTATGTTTCTTGCTTTGTTTTCATTGGGTAACAGAAACCATATCTGGAAAAATGATCCATAATATTCAATATATAACAGGCTCCACCTATACTAGGTTTTTTAGGTCCAATGATATCAGCAAACAAACCTCTAATGGTTTACTGGTTTTCAGTCCATTTACCATATTTTCAGAAATTACCTTGTTTTTCTTTTGATTACAAATATTGCAATCTAAATACTTTATACAAGGTTTTAAGTCTATACCAGTAGACAACTCAACAGTTTTCTTGAGCATTGTGAAATTTACATGTCCCATACGCCTATGGAGTAGATGAATACATTCATCATGAGGCTTCTTATTCTCATAAACTGAGTTAGCATTACTTGATGGATCATCATTTATAATAAACAAACCATTTTCTAATCTTGCAGTAATACTTTTACCTTGTTTGTCTATTAAACATGTATCTCCCTTAAATGTTACTACAAATCCTGCTTCTTCCATTTCTCTTACAGATAGCAAATTAAACTTCATTCCAGGTACATATAACATCAGTAAACTTTCATTAACACATGGACAATATGCAGTACCTTCTCCATATGCTCTCATTTTCCATCCATTAGCTAATGATATATGCTGTTTACTCTTTATCATGTTAACAAACCCCTCTTTACTTTTAGTTATACACTGTGATGCTCCACTGTCAACTACCCATATATCATGGTTTACAGTTGTAGTCATATTTGATATTGCTAAACTAACATTCTTATGAGCTCTCTGTATATTATTCTGTTTCCTACCCTTTTTACAGTATCTGGCTATATGTCCTTTAGCCCCACAAGAAAAAACATTGCCTAACAATATAGGCAGTTGAAGGCAGTTTTTCTTCCTGTGGTTGTTTTTCTCTCAGTTGGTTTCTATCTTGCCTTCTTCTTGACTCTTCTAATAGTCTTCCAGTTATGCCAGTCAATGTCAGTTCATCTCTGTTTAAAACTTCCAGTGAAGATATATAATCATCATAAGTTTCATCCAAAGAAGAAAGAATAATGTAAACCTGATGTAACTCAGAGAAAATCAGTTCTTTTTCTTGTAGCTCCTGAAAAGTCCTTTTCATAAACGCCAAATGAGCTAACATATTGCCCCCTTTTATAAGACGAGCTCGAAAAAGTTTGTGTAAGGTATATGTATGCACCCACACTATTTCGAACATAAATCTTCTTCAGAATGTCTTATTAACTACAGTCCATAATCCTTCTTTATGCAGAAGTAGGCTGTACTTCATAGACCAGGAAACATAGTTTGTTCCATCCAACTGGGTTATCAGGGATAGACTGGTTGACTGTTCTTGTGCCATTGTAACATAAACCACAATTAGCTGTCTGAATATGAAACTGTATATTCACACTGGCTCTCAATATCTCTCTGGGTCCATAACCAATGTTAGGATTTGTGCAGAGTAACCCTTGTATAACAAGGATATGCACATGGAAACGTATATGAGAACAGTTATGAATAAATATACAGCCACACAGAGTTAAATCAAGTTGTGTTAATGTTTACTTGAAGAAATAGCACAATCCAAGAAACAGTCCATGTCATACACGTTTTTGCAGTCCAGAAATATCCAGTTATAAAGTCTTCTTATTGGTTTCACGTCTTTTACAGCAGACAAATATCAAACCATAATACAACAGATAACCTTCGATATCAACAGAATATCAAAGCAAACAGAGTTAGTCAATATCGGTCCATAGTCAGTAAGTGTCAGTATCAAGAGAGATCGTCAGTGAGAAAGAGAAATTAAACTATGATCTATAGCTCCCTCTATTTGTGGTTTATATATTGTCAACCCAACTACGTTGTGTACTTATACAGTACATAACACTCACCCAGCTGATTTTGTGTCTAAGGTGAAACTAGACCTCATAATCTCCTGGATCTTAGCCTGATACCTTAATCACAACACCAAACTGGCTCTAATACCTATGTAGTAATGTGTATATGTATATGCACATATGAATGCACTGTTAATATGTGCAGATGCTGTTTGACATGCCCAAGTTTCCACCCTATTTTCATGCACTCTTTTTCTTTCCCCATCCTTAGATGATAAATAGGCATCATACTACCTTCTTGATGACTCAGGACACAGTTCCCACTATCTTTTGGCACTGGTCTTGACAGGGGATGAAGTTCAAAATATATAATGGCTTCCAGATTGCCTAGGTCTGCCTTAGGCAAATACCACTAGCCTTCCTTTCTCACTTAGCAATGGAGCAGCAAAGACAATAATAACATCAAATGAATTACTCATCCCCCTTTCCCTTCTCTAGACCCTTTCTCTAGCAAGGAGCTGCACTACTTTTTTGGAGGTGGGAGATGGAATGAGGCCTTATTGAAAGAGGACAAGAAGAAGATGGATAGAGCTACATCGTTGTTGTTGTTTTCATTTCTAGATTTGGGGAAAGTATTCAAAAGGCACGTATAGCCCTGAGAGTTCATGTGTCCTGGTTGCCTGTGTTAAGTTCGCATAGAGAGACAGGACGCGGAGTGCTTCAGCTCTTATTTATTGTGACTTTCAGCTCAGAACGGACCCGAATGGCTTAGCCGTGGCAGCTATTTATAGCCGGCTGCCGCGGCTGCTAGCCAATCACTGTGCAGGGAATTCCCACACTTTTTACAACCACTTATTTCAAACTCTGTGCTTCAATAACCAATCATTTCAAACTCTGCATACATTACACCCCTCCCCACTAGGTTTGGTCCATACTCAAACCCCATCTATCTAACATACTCTTGTAAATAGGTGGGGCTCTTACGGTTACGTTTGGATCTGTGTGGTTCTGGTATCCTAGGGACCTCCACTTGTGAGGAAGGCATAGTATCTGATAACATTTCCTTATTTGGACTTCTTGTGCCGGTAGAACCGGCTTGGTTACTACAACCTGGTCTCTCCTCCCAATCCATTTCCAACCCAGTGTTATCCTCTAAGTCTCGTATTGCTGTGCAATCTTCCATATGTGATAATTGTTGTTGGGGCTGTGATAGTTCCTGTTGTGTTAGCTCTTTACACATGGGGTTGATTCTTACTTGCTCATTACCTTCATTGTCACCCCCTTCCCCCCTAGAAAAGGCTGTGGGTAGGGAGTCTAGAGAGGTACTATGGGGATGTTCCAGAGACTTTCTGGACCGTAATTGGTCTATGTGCCTACTCCAGAAAACACCATCCTCAGTCTGAACCCAGTAAGACCTGGGCCCTGTAACCTGGATTATTTCTGCAGGAATCCATAAAGGTTCAACCACAAGGTTCTTAGCATAAACACGACGCCATAAAAACTACGAGTTTTGCTAGTGGAATCTAATGGAGCGTTGGGTGCATAAGTGGGGTGAAGGCGGTCAAGAGAGACCTGAGTTTTCTACCCATCAATAGCTCGGCTGGAGTTAGGTTATTGGATGGGTTTGGAATAATGTGTTGGATACTGAGCAGTTTGTCTACTTTCTCAGTGATGTCCCCAGGACCAAATTGCTGGAGCTTCTCCTTAGTAAACGCACTACACGCTCAGCCCGGCCATTAGTCGAGGGATGCCCGGGGCTGTAAGGGTGTGCCTGATACCCTGTTGTGCCAGATAAGATTCAAAGAGAGTGGCAGTAAATTGGGGACCATTGTCAGAAACAATAATGTCAGGTAGACCATGAGTTACAAAAAGTTTCCTTAACTGTTTGATAACAGCGTCTGCTGTGGTGGAGGACATGGGAATAACCTCTAACCATCTGGAATATGCATCTACCACAATGAGAAAAGTATGCCCTTTGGTAGGGCCAGCAAAATCAATATGAATCCTGGACCAGGGGCCCCTAGGACATTTCCATTCCTGTTTAGGGGCAACAGGTGGTGCAGGCCTTGTCTCCTGACAGTTGGTACAGGATGCAACCCAGTTTTCCACCATTTTGTCAATACCAGGCCACCATACATAACTCCTGGCCAACCCCTTCATTCTGACAATTCCCGGATGTCCCTCATGCAACATTTCCAATACTTCTTTCTGCAGTTTTGCAGGAATAACCACTCTGTTACCCCACAAAATACACCCTTTTAACACAGATAGTTTGGTTTGTCTGGACTTAAAGGGTTGGGAGACCTGAGGGAGGTCCTATAGTGGCCAACCTTTTTTGATCCAACCCACAATAGGAGCCAATACACTGTCTTTGGCTGTTTCTCTAGCAATTGTAGCAGCATGTACAGAAAGTTTGGCAACAGTTTCTAAGAAGAACGTGTAAGTTTCAGGAGCAGGGTCCTCAGTGCGCAAGGGAAGTGGGCAGCGACTCAAAGCATCTGCATGCCCAACGTCCTTTCCCAGTCTATGGATGAGTTTATATGAATATGCTGCAAGGAATTCAGTCCATCTCATCATTCTGGGTGACAGGATGATTGGAGTTGGTTTATCGCCAGCCACAATTCCCAGAAGTGGTTTGTGATCTGTGACAATGGTGAATCTTCTTCCATAAACGTATTCGTGGAATTTCTTAACAGCTGCCACGATTGCCAATGCCTCTTTGTCCAGCTGACTATAGTTTCTCTCTGCTTTAGTCAATGTGCGAATAAAGGCAATGGGAGCTTCCCTTCCACTGGGAAGCTTGTGGCTCAGAAACCCCCCCACTCCAAAAGGGGAGGCATCACAAGTTAACACAACAGGTAGATTTTCAGAAAACTGTATTAAAACACAATCAGAAGTGATTTGTCTCTTGATATTGTTAAATGCCGCTTCTTCTTTTCTGCCCCAGACCCATGCAGATTTTTTATCCAGTAATCTATGTAGGGGTTCCGCAGTGGTTGCTTTCTGCGGTAAAAACATATGGTAGAAATTAATAAGTCCCAGAAATGCCTGTAAGTCCGTTTTGCATTTTGGTCTGGGGCTTCCTTGATTGCCTGGATTTTGGCTTCTGTGGGCTGGATACCATGTTTATCAATCATATAGCCCCAAAATTCTACTTTGTCAGTTCTTAGTGTGCATTTCTCTTTTTTGACTTTTAACCCTGCTTTTTTGAACCTGGTCAGCACTTCTCTGAGTCTTTCACGCTGAGTGTCATTTTTAGCAGAGATTAAACGTCATCAAAATAAGGCACCACCCCAGTCAAACCTTGTAACATTCTTTCCATAAGGCTTTGAAATATGCCTGGCGCCACACTTACTCCAAATTGTAACCTCTTGCATTTGAAAGCACCCCGATGGGTTACAATGGTTTTGCCTCTGCAGTTGTATCATCTACTGTTAACTGCTGGTATGCTTGGGCAAGGTCTAATTTGGCAAAAACGTTGCCCCCGCCCAGGGAGTGTAATAAATGATGAACCACTGGAACCGGATATGCACTCTGTTGTAGCCATGGTTCAATGTCCCTTTGTAATCCCCACAGATCCTCACTGAACCATCAGTTTTGACCGGTGTAACTATGGGTGTCTCCCACCTGGAGTGCTTTGTGGGTTCTAATACCCCTTGGGCTATCAGTTTATCTAATTGTTTATCGATTTTTTCTTTCAATGCAAATGGTACCCCGGGTTTTAACTATTGGTTGTACCTTGGGGTCTAGATTGAAAGTGATAGGGGTCCCCAAGTACTTGCCTAATCCGTCGCTGAAGACCTCTGGAAATTCAGTCTTCAATGACTCTTCCCATTCAGTGTCGCTCACGTGGTTGATGCCAGTCACTTGATGCCCAGAGGGTTGAACCATTCAAGTCCCAGCAAACTTGGGTGGTCTTTATCTACGATGGTCAATGGCAGCAGTTTAGTGTGGTTTTTGAATTTCACGTTGAATTTCCTTGTTCCAACTACTGGAATCTTGTTCCCTTGGTAGTCTTTGAGGGTCAGTGCTTGCTTTTGAAGTGATTCTTCTGAATTTCTGGTACTAGTCTCTGAATAGTGTCCCATGACACCATGGAAAGGTATGAACCTGAGTCCACCTCCATTTGGCAAGGTCTTCCCTCGATAAATACCTTGACATGCACCTTCCTATTGTTCAATGATGAGGAATGACCAATGGTTACAGTTTGATGAGTTTCTGCTTTTCCCTGCCTGCACACCCTTTTTTTCACTGTTGTTGTTTGGTTTTAAACTTCCTTCTGTTTGGTGTCTGAGATTGCAGACTCTTCATGATTCTCTTTTTCGCAATGGAGGCAAATGGCATCCAGGAACTTGCATTCTGTGCGGGGTGGTTTCCCCACAACTCTGCAATGAAATCTCGCTTCTTCCGCCCTGGTCATTTCGTTTCCACTCCATTCTGAGCCTGTTAATCTCTTCTTCTTCTCCGCTGTATTCTGATTCAGAATCTAGTTCATCAAAGGTGTAGTGGTGGTTCTCTCACCATCAGAATGGGAAGTTGTTCTGTTCATCTTCCTCATGGTTGCTGCTGAGGTTTTGTGGCTTCTGCTGCTATCGCTTCATCGATGGCTTCTTTCAGCGTAATTTTTGGTTTCATGAGTAGTTTACTCTGTAGCACTTTGTCCTTCAGGCCCAACACAAAATGATCGCAAGATGGCCTCCTCTAGCGTGCTGAATTCACAGGCACCCCAATATGTCTCAAACTTGCCATGAAGTCACTGATACTTTCATTCTCCCCTGATCATGGCGGTAGAACTCGTGCCTTCTCAATGGCACACGATACTTGGGTGCAGTAGTGTCCCTCAATAGCCTCTCCAAATCTGCCCAAGCCATTACCTTCACATTCTGCAGGAGCAGCCAATGCCTTGGCCATCTTGAATACTGGGACCGCAGTATTAGAAAACCACTTCTCTCCGCTGCTCAGAAATCGATGCCAGATCATTGCCTTCTAAGAACATTTGAAATCTGTCTGCATATGATTCCCAGTCTT
>CM019148.1:159090794-159249049 GCA_009733165.1 Naja naja
GTTAACTTTTCTGCATTAGAGGATAGGTTTGCTCCTTAACCATCCCCCATTCAGAAGCTGCCTGGACTCATCCCTTGCAGTTTTCTTTTGGCAAGGCTTTTCAGAAGTGGTTTTGCCACTGCTTCCTTTTGAGGGCTGAGTGACTGGCCCAGCCAGTAGTACCTGGCTCCCAAAATTTAAATAATCTATGATTAGCTCCATAACCTACAAAATATAATTTCTTCACTCTATGTTGTCCCTTTTGCCTTACTTGCATGGGAATATGAATCCATGCTGGGATCCCAAATATATGCAAATAACTGAGATCTGGTTTCTTCCATTCCAACACGTGAAATGGTAATTCACCAGTCATTGAATTTACCACATTATGGTTAGCACACATTATTGCTTCACCCCACAGTTGCTCTGATATACCAGAATCAGACATCATATTCCTAGCCATAGCCTGTAATGTTTGTCCTCTACATTCAATATATGAGGTATATTGTGGTCTATAAGGATCAGAACACTTATGTTCAATTCCAGCTTTTCAGTAACATGGTTTCAAATTTGTTATTAGTAAATTCAGTATCATTATTTGTAATTAATCTAATAATTTTCTGTTTCTGTTTTCTTTCAGTAAATTTTAGCCAGTTTACAAAATAATGGTATGTTTTTGCTTTGTTTTCATTGGGTAACAGAAACCATATCTGGAAAATGATCCATAATATTCAATATATAACAGGCTCCACCTATACTAGGTTTTTAGGTCCAATGATATCAGCAAACAAACCTCTAATGGTTTACTGGTTTTCAGTCCATTTACCATATTTTCAGAAATTACCTTGTTTTTCTTTTGATTACAAATATTGCAATCTAAATACTTTATACAAGGTTTTAAGTCTATACCAGTAGACAACTCAACAGTTTTCTTGAGCATTTGAAATTTACATGTCCCATACGCTATGGAGTAGATGAATACATTCATCATGAGGCTTCTTATTCTCATAAACTGAGTTAGCATTACTTGATGGATCATCATTTATAATAAACAAACCATTTTAATCTTGCAATAATACTTTTACCTTGTTTGTCTATTAAACATGTATCTCCCTTAAATGTTACTACAAATCCTGCTTTTTCCATTTCTCTTACAGATAGCAAATTAAACTTCATTCCAGGTACATATAACATCAGTAAACTTTCATTAACACATGGACAATATGCAGTACCTTCTCCATATGCTCTCATTTTCCATCCATTAGCTAATGATATATGCTGTTTACTCTTTATCATGTTAACAAACCCCTTTACTTTTTAGTTATACACTGTGATGCTCCACTGTCAACTACCCATATATCATGGCAGTTGTAGTCATATTTGATATTGCTAAACTAACATTCTTATGAGCTCTCTGTATATTATTCTGTTTCTACCCTTTTTACAGTATCTGGCTATATGTCCTTTAGCCCCAAGAAAAACATTGCTAACAATATAGGCAGTTGAAGGCAGTTTTTCTTCCTGTGGTTGTTTCTCTCAGTTGGTTTCTATCTTGCTCTTCTTGACTCTTCTAACAGTCTTCCAGTTATGCCAGTCAATGTCAGTTCATCTCTGTTTAAAACTTCCAGTGAAGATATATAATCATCATAAGTTTCATCCAAAGAAGAAAGAATAATGTAAACCTGATGTAACTCAGAGAAAATCAGTTCTTTTCTTGTAGCTCCTGAAAAGTCCTTTTTCATAAACGCCAAATGAGCTAACATATTGCCCCTTATAAGACGAGCTCGAAAAGTTTGTGTAAGGTATATGTATGCACCCACACTATTTAACATAAATCTTTCTTCAGAATGTCTTATTAACTACAGTCCATAATCCTTCTTTATGCAGAAGTAGGCTGTACTTCATAGACCAGGAAACATAGTTTGTTCCATCCAACTGTTATCAGGATAGACTGGTTGACTGTTCTTGTGCCATTGTAACATAAACCACAATTAGCTGTCTGAATATGAAACTGTATATTCACACTGTTTCAATATCTCTTGGTCCATAACCAATGTTAGGATGCAGAGTAACCCTTGTATAACAAGGATATGCACATGGAAACGATATGAGAACAGTTATGAATAAATATACAGCCACACAGAGTTAAATCAAGTTGTGTTAATGTTTACTTGAAGAAATAGCACAATCCAAGAAACAGTCCATGTCATACACGCTTTTGCAGTCCAGAAATATCCAGTTATAAAGTCTTCTTATTGGTTTCACGTCTTTTACAGCAGACAAATATCAAACCATAATAACAGATAACCTTCGATATCAACAGAATATCAAAGCAAACAGAGTTAGTCAATATCGGTCCATAGTCAGTAAGTGTCAGTATCAAGAGAGATCACAGTGAGAAAGAGAAATTAAACTATGATCTATAGCTCCCTCATTTGTGGTTTATATATTGTCAACCCAACTACGTTGTGTACTTATACAGTACATAACACTCACCCAGCTGATTTTGTGTAAGGTGAAACTAGACCTCATAATCTCCTGGATCTTAGCCTGATACCTTAATCACAACACCAAACTGGCTCTAATACCTATGTAGTAATGTGTATATGTATATGCACATATGAATGCACTGTTAATATGTGCAGATGCTGTTTGACATGCCCAA
Organism: Naja naja; assembly: GCA_009733165.1. Lineage (NCBI taxonomy): Eukaryota > Metazoa > Chordata > Lepidosauria > Squamata > Elapidae > Naja > Naja naja. The sequence continues at coordinate 159,093,439 of CM019148.1, forward strand.
GTTTCCACCCCTATTTTCATGCACTCTTTTTCTTTCCCCATCCTTAGATGATAAATAGGCATCATACTACCTTCTTGATGACTCAGGACACAGTTCCCACTATCTTTTGGCACTGGTCTTGACAGGGATGAAGTTCAAATATATATAATGGCTTCCAGATTGCCTAGGTCTGCCTTAGGCAAATACCACTAGCCTTCCTTTCTCACTTAGCAATGGAGCAGCAAAGACAATAATAACATCAAATGAATTACTCATCCCCTTTCCCTTCTCTAGACCCTTTCTCTAGCAAGGAGCTGCACTACTTTTTGGAGGTGGGAGATGGAATGAGGCCTTATTGAAAGAGGACAAGAAGAAGATGGATAGAGCTACATCGTTGTTGTTGTTTTCATTTCTAGATTTGGGGAAAAGTATTCAAAAGGCACGTATAGCCCTGAGAGTTCATGTGTCCTGGTTGCCTGTTAAGTTAGCATAGAGAGACAGGACGCGAGTGCTTCAGCTCTTATTTATTGTGACTTTCAGCTCAGAACGGACCCGAATGGCTTAGCCGCAGCTATTTATAGCGGCTGCCTGCTGCTAGCCAATCACTGTGCAGGGAATTCCACACTTTTTACAACCACTTATTTCAAACTCTGTACTTCAATAACCAATCATTTCAAACTCTGCATACATTACACCCCTCCCCACTAGGTTTGGTCCATACTCAAACCCCATCTATCTAACATACTCTTGTAGGTGGGGCTCTTACGGTTACGCTTTGGATCTGTGTGGTTCTGGTATCCTAGGGACCTCCACTTGTGAGGAAGGCATAGTATCTGATAACATTTCCTTATTTGGACTTCTTGTGCCGTAGAACCGCTTGGTTACTACAACCTGGTCTCTCCTCCCAATCCATTTCCAACCCAGTGTTATCCTCTAAGTCTGGTGCTGTGCAATCTTCCATATGTGATAATCGTTGTTGGGGCTGTGATAGTTCCTGTTGTGTTAGCTCTTACACATGGGGTTGATTCTTACTTGCTCATTACCTTCATTGTCACCCCTTCCCCTAGAAAAGGCTGTGGGTAGGAGTCTAGAGAGGTACTATGGGGATGATTCCAGAGACTTTCTGGACGTGGTGGTCTATGTGCCTACTCCAGAAAACACCATCCTCAGTCTGAACCCAGTAAGACCTGGGCCCTGTAACCTGGATTATTTCTGCAGGAATCCATAAAGGTTCAACCACAAGGTTCTTAGCATAAACACGATCGCCCACGTAAAAACTACGAGTTTTGCTAGTGGAATCTAATGGAGCGTTGGGTGCATAAGTGGGGTGAAGGCGGTCAAGAGTAGACCTGAGTTTTCTACCCATCAATAGCTCGGCTGGAGTTAGGTTATTGGATGGGTTTGGAATAATGTGTTGGATACTGAGCAGTTTGTCTACTTTCTCAGTGATGTCCCCAGGACCTAGTTGCTGGAGCTTCTCCTTAGTAAAACGCACATAGCTCAGCCCGGCCATTAGTCGAGGGATGCCCGGGGCTGTAAGGGTGCCTGATACCCTGTTGTGCCAAATAAGATTCAAAGAGAGTGGCAGTAAATTGGGGACCATTGTCAGAAACAATAATGTCAGGTAGACCATGAGTTACAAAAGTTTCCTTAACTGTTTGATAACAGCGTCTGCTGTGGTGGAGGACATGGGAATAACCTCTAACCATCTGGAATATGCATCTACCACAATGAGAAAAGTATGCCCTTTGGTAGGGCCAGCAAAATCAATATGAATCCTGGACCAGGGGCCCCTAGGAGATTTCCATTCCTGTTTAGGGGCAACAGGTGGTGCAGGCCTTGTCTCCTGACAGTTGGTACAGGATGCAACCCAGTTTTCACCATTTTGTCAATACCAGGCCACCATACATAACTCCTGGCCAACCCCTTCATTCTGACAATTCCCGGATGTCCCTCATGCAACATTTCCAATACTTCTTTCTGCAGTTTTGCAGGAATAACCACTCTGTTACCCCACAAAATACACCTCTTAACACAGATAGTTTGGTTTGTCTGGACTTAAAGGGTTGGGAGACCTGAGGAGGTCCTGTAGTGGCCAACCTTTTTGATCCAACCCACAATAGGAGCCAATACACTGTCTTTGGCTGTTTCTCTAGCAATTGTAGCAGCATGTACAGAAAGTTTGGCAACAGTTTCTAAGAAGAACGTGTAAGTTTCAGGAGCAGGGTCCTCAGTGCTAAGGGAAGTGGGCAGCGACTCAAAGCATCTGCATGCCCAACGTCCTTTCCCAGTCTATGGATGAGTTTATATGAATATGCTGCAAGGAATTCAGTCCATCTCATCATTCTGGGTGACAGGATGATTGGAGTTGGTTTATCGCCAGCCACAATTCCCAGAAGTGGTTTGTGATCTGTGACAATGGTGAATCTTCTTCCATAAACATATTCATGGAATTTCTTAACAGCTGCCACGATTGCCAACGCCTCTTTGTCCAGCTGACTATAGTTTCTCTCTGCTTTAGTCAATGTGCGTGAATAAAAGGCAATGGGAGCTTCCCTTCCACTGGGAAGCTTGTGGCTCAGAAACCCCCACACACACACTCCAAAAGGGGAGGCATCACAAGTTAACACAACAGGTAGATTTTCAGAAAACTGTATTAAAACACAATCAGAAGTGATTTGTCTCTTGATATTGTTAAATGCTTCTTCTTTTCTGCCCCAGACCCATGCAGATTTTTATCCAGTAATCTATGTAGGGGTTCGCAGTGGTTGCTTTCTGGTAAAAACATATGGTAGAAATTAATAAGTCCCAGAAATGCCTGTAAGTCCGTTTTGCATTTTGGTCTGGGGGCTTCCTTGATTGCCTGGATTTTGGCTTCTGTGGTGGATACCATGTTTATCAATCATATAGCCCAAAATTCTACTTTGTCAGTTCTTAGTGTGCATTTCTGACTTTTAACCCTGCTTTTTGAACCTGGTCAGCACTTCTCTGAGTCTTTCACGTAGCTGAGTGTCATTTTTAGCAGAGATTAAAACGTCATCAAAATAAGGCACCACCCCAGTCAAACCTTGTAACATTCTTTCCATAAGGCTTTGAAATATGCCTGGTGCCACACTTACTCCAAATTGTAACCTCTTGCATTTGAAAGCACCCGATGGGTTACAATGGTTTGCCTCTGCAGTTGTATCATCTACTGTTAACTGCTGGTATGCTTGGGCAAGGTCTAATTTAAAACGTTGCCCCACCCAGGAGTGTAATAAATGATGAACCACTGGAACCGATATGCACTCTGTTGTAGCGCATGGTTCAATGTCCCTTTGTAATCCCCACAGATCCTCACTGAACCATCAGTTTTGACCGTGTAACTATGGGTGTCTCCCACCTGGAGTGGTCTGTGGGTTCTAATACCCCTTGGGCTATCAGTTTATCTAATTGTTCATCCATTTTTTCTTTCAATGCAAATGGTACCCGCCGGGTTTTAACTATTGGTTGTACCTTGGGGTCTAGATTGAAAGTGATAGGGGTCCCCAAGTACTTGCCTAATCCGTCGCTGAAGACCTCTGGAAATTCAGTCTTCAATTACTCTTCCCATTCAGTGTCGCTCACGTGGTTGATGCCAGTCACTTCGATGCCCAGAGGGTTGAACCATTCAAGTCCCAGCAAACTTGGTGGTCTTTATCTACGATGGTCAATGGCAGCAGTTTAGTGTGGTTTTTGAATTTCACGTTGAATTTCCTTGTTCCAACTACTGGAATCTTGTTCCCTTGGTAGACTTTGAGGGTCAGTGCTTGCTGTTTGAAGTGATTCTTCTGAATTTCTGTTACTAGTCTCTGAATAGTGTCCCATGACACCATGGAAAGGTATGAACCTGAGTCCACCTCCATTTGGCAAGGTCTTCCCTCAATAAATACCTTGACATGCACCTTCCTATTGTTCAATGATGAGGAATGACCAATGGTTACAGTTTGATGAGTTTCGTTTTTCCCGCTTGCTTCTGTGGCATACCCCATTTTTTCATTGTTGTTGTTTGGTTTAACTTCTCTGTCTTTGTTGTTTGAAACAAACTTCCTTCTGTTTGGTGGAGTTCTAGATGATTTGCAGACTCTTGCGATGTGCCCTCTCTTTTCGCAATGGAGGCAAATGGCATCCAGGAACTTGCATTCTGTGCAGGGGTGGTTTCCCCCAGAACCTGCGCAACAGAAATCTCGCTTCTTCCGGCCCTGGTCATTTCGTTTCCACTCCATTCTGAGCCTGTTAATCTCTTCTTCTTCTCCGCTGTATTCTGATTCAGAATCTAGTTCATCAAAGTGCGTAGTGGTGGTTCTCTCACCATCAGAATGGGAAGTTGTTCTGTTCATCTTCCTCATGGTTGCTGCTGAGGCTTCTGCTGCTATCGCTTCATCAATGGCTTCTTTCAGCGTAATTTTTGGTTTCATGAGTAGTTTACTCTGTAGCACTTTGTCCTTCAGGCCCAACACAAAATGATCGCGCATGGCCTCCTCTAGCGTGCTGAATTCATAGGCACCCCCAATATGTCTCAAACTTGCCACGAAGTCACTAATACTTTCATTCTCCCCTTGATCACGGCGGTAGAACTCATGCCTTCGAATGAGGCACGATACTTGGGGCGTGTAGTGTGCCCTCAATATTCTCTCCAAATCTGCCCAAGCCATTATCTTCACATCTGCAGGAGCAGCCAATGCCTTGGCCATCTTGAATACTGTGGGACCGCAGTATGTTAGAAAAACCACTCTCTTCCGTTGCTCAGAAATCGATGCCAGATCATTGCCTTCTAAGAACATTTGAAATCTGTCTGCATATGGTTCCCAGTCTTCGTTCTTCGGATCGAACGGGGCTGGGGGGGTGTTCAGTGCAGCCATCTAGTCCTTCTCTGTTCCGCTGCTTCTCCTTCAGAATCCCACCTTCGCCAGTGTTAAGTTCGATAGAGAGACAGGACGCGGAGTGCTTCAGCTCTTATTTATTGTGACTTTCAGCTCAGAACGGACCCGAATGGCTTAGCCGCGGCAGCTATTTATAGCCGGCTGCCACGGCTGCTAGCCAATCGCTGTGCAGGGAATTTCCACACTTTTTACAACAACTTATTTCAAACTCTGTACTTCAATAATCAATCATTTCAAATTCTGCATACATTACAGCCTGTATCTTCATTTTTCATTCAGTTCTGCACTAAAGTGGCTGGAGTATTTGAAGGACATCATTCCAAATAAAAGTCACTGATAGAAATGAAGATCTCAGGAAAGGAGTGAAACAGAATGGACTCCAAAGTCTTGAAAACCATGTTTTCTAAGTTTCCTTATTCTTACCATGTTGAAGGGAATGCTATTGTAGCAGCACTGTAGCTATCTTTCCCTTTCCATAACTAGGAAAGAACCTAAGGTTCTGAAGAGAGAAAGTTCATATTCCAGGCAATTCTGCCTTGGAGTCTACACCCCATCTCTTCAAATATATTTATAAATGTTAAGATGCAGCATATCAAGAGTCAGTGTCTTGGAACTGATAAGGCAACATGTCTGAGCACTGGCAAATTCTGAGCACATGGTGTTAAATGATAATATGGTTTGTTCGATTTTGGTTTACTGTGTTGCATGAATGAAATCGTCAAGAATTATTGTTCTCTAGCTTGTTAAGCAAAGCACAGTTTAATGCTATCTGTGAGTGCATCCATTGGCTCCTCTTTATTATTTCTCTGTGGCAGGGGTGTCAAACTCAAGGCCCATGGGGCCAGCCTGGAAATAACAAAAGAACTGCCTGTGGTGGCTCTGGCAGCCAAAATGGGGTGTGGGGGCCATGTGCAGCCTCCCATGCCCCGTTTTCAGCCTGGATGGCCTCCTGTAGCACCCTGACGGCCAAAACAGGGTATGGGGAGGCCTTGTCCCCCCACTCTCATTGCAGGATGCCGTCCAGGCTGAAAATGGGGCATGGGAGGGCCTCACATGGCCCCCACACATTTTTGCCAGCAGGGTGCTGAAGGAAGTGTCCATCCCATCTTGTCCCCTTCTGGCCAGCGGAGGCCAGATCAACACTATAGTTCTCCACAGGCCAGCAAGGTGCTGCAGGAAGCATCCATCCTATCTCCCCTCCCCCACAGCCAGCTCACAGAGAACTACAATGCTGATCCGGGCCTTGAAGAAATCCAGTTTGAGACCCCTGCTCTATGGGAACAGTACAATCCAACACACTCCTACTTGGGACTTCTGTCTTACAGTTAGTCTGATCACATATTCTGTAAGGATAGCACCTTTTTTGCCCATTTTTCTCAAAGAAATGCAACAGATGGAAGCAGCATGGAAAAGCCTAATTCTCTGGGTATATAATGATTTCATGGCTCCATAGAAAAATGAAGAAGAAAGATATCTTAGCAGCTGTATCACTCATACCATTAGCTCCCAACCTGGTATCTATGGCCCATTGATCATCTATAGAGACATAGATCATCCTGACTGCAAACATTAAAGTTCTCTGTCTAACATTTAAGAAACCTACCAAGTCTTATAGGAGTGTTCTTACTTCAAATTTTGGCAAATGTCAAAACTTTAAGTGGGAACAGCAACATCTTTTATGATTTGGCAATGACAAATCATAAAAATATGATACATACAGTTTGCCTTAGAAGGTAGAAGACTCTTCCTTTTTAGATATTTTTAGGTGTAAACTGAATACACATCTGGAAATCTGTTTTATTAGATTAGCTGGACTAAATAAGCTTTTAAGGTAACTTCCACTTTAGACTTGAATGCCACTTGTAAGAGTATCATTCATATTAATATAAAGGGAATCGGGAGGAAATTTTGAAGTTCTTATCCTAACTTAATCAGAGTTTTGAACTGCTAGAATGTTTTCAGGTGGCTTTCATTTCAATTTTCTTTTCTCATCTTTCCCTGGTTCCTAAAGGGAATGAATAGAAGACACTATGTTAGATTGATGTGGATCAGATTTCCCCCACTTGGGTACCCTAAAGATCTATTCATCCTAGCCAGCACAGTTACTGGGGTCGGTGAGCATTCTCATCCAAAGATCTGGTGAGCACTAGCCAGCTAAAATATATTTTTATAGCATCCTTTAAAAGTTTAAGCTTGATTACAAGCAGTGGCTTTATCCTCTTTTTTATTATTATTTTCAAAAGATACTGGGAAAGATTTTTTTAAAATGTCCAGACACAATGTATTTTATACTCACTATTATTCCCATCTCTTTCTTAGACACTCTCTCTTTGTGACATATTTTCTGCATGCTGTGCACTAAATCATAAACATGCATTTACATGATGACAATGCTGATATCAGATATGAAGCAAAGAGGGAATCTCAACAAGAAAAGACTTCACATACACAAACATACCTTCCTCATCTTTCTGTATGTCCTGCTTTCAATTCCATTTCTCTCCACTGTATACAATCTAATACAGTATGAGAACAGCCCAGCTGCTTCTGTGGCAGCACCTGTTGAAATATACATGGCCACCTGGGGTGAGGAGAAAACCTCAAAATGGAGAATAAATAACTTACCGTTAAGAAACAGCTATCCAATTGTTATTCACAGTAATAGAAGGGGAAAAAAAGAGCTCCTGCTTTATAATTTAGGGATTCCATCAGGTTCACATCTTTGTAATGTCATATATCAGCTAAAAGGGAGAATAAGCATTTACTTTTCCATTAGAAAAAGAGACAGGAAGACAAGGTAGCTTGATAGATAAATGCTGTTCCCTATCAGGGCAGCATCCAGGCAAGACTTCCAGAGTGGAAGGGAGGAAAAAACCCTACCCTTGGTATTGCACAAATGAATACATATTTAATTTAGCAGAATCATGAGAAGAATGTATGAAAATTGGTAGGAAGGAAGGGCACGTTAATGGTATTAAACTAGGAGAGAATGAAGTTAATAAAATGGTCTGCTAAAGCCTGAGGGCCAAACAGGTCCACGACGTCAGCATGAGAACAGATTTCTGCTTCTGGTCCCAAGCCAGCCAGAACACAAATTTCTAATGGAGGTGATGTCTTCATATTTGTGCAGGTCCCAATGCTGGGTTACATTAATCATCAACAGGGTCTTAACAACATAGCTATAGACCTGTAGCAGTGAATTGAGATCCTTGGCCTCTTGGCAAGAACAAAAATCATATGCCACAATATCACAGCATGTGGAAACAAAAAAAAAGACCTTCAACAACCAGACAGGCACATGCAAACATATACACACAAAACAGGAAAGAGATTCGAAGATACCTGCAGTATGCTGACATTTGGACATTGTGTTTCATTTTCAGAACAGATGGCTATTATGTGAAAGGTATGAAATATGACATTTTTTACTAGCTAGCAGTAGGAATCTTGTTATATCTGTTTCATGCTCTCCATGCAAGAGTCAGAAAGAGCAGTGAGAGAAAATATTTATTCCCTGAATTTTTGCATTGCCAAAAAGGGAAGGAAAAAAAAGGAGTTAAAAATAGTCCAGTGTTGTCAAGAATGGATTGGAAGTTTCAAAGCTGCTGAAGACGTAATATTTGCTTCATCTAAAACAAAGTAGTATGGTTTTCCAAACTACTTATTTAAGAAAACACACACACCAGCATTAAAAAACTGGCCAAACCCTCAGTTGAAAGCAAATTTTGAAATTAGCAAAGCTACCTCAGAATGGGTACCATCATTATTAATCAGATCAACTGTAATTATTATTTATTTATTTATTTATTTATTTATTTATTTATTTATTTTTATGAGACTTATATGCCACCCTATCTCCCTGAGGACTCAGGGTGGCTTACAGTGATAAAAAACAATAATACAAATATTAAAAAACTATTAAACCCAAAGTCTCATAAAACCAATTACAATTAAAACTACGCTAAAACCCTCCCCCCCCCATCAGTCCGGGTAGCCTAGTTGGAACAGCCATGTTTTTAGGCCACGGCGGAAGGCTCGGAGGTCAGGGGCCATCCAGAGCTCCAGGGGGAGCTGGTTCCATAGGGTGGGTACTCCCACAGAGAAGGCCCTACTCCTGGGTACTGCCAGCTGACATTGTTTGGCCGACAGCACCCAGAGAAGGCCCTGTCGGTAGGAGCAACGGGACGTTGGGAGACCGTTATTGGCAGCAGGGTCTCCCACAAATACCCTGGTCCAATGCTATGAAAGGCTTTATAGGTCAATACCAGCACCTTGAATCTCACCCGGAGGGCAACCAGTAGCCAGTGCAGCTCATGCAGGAGGGGTGTAACATGGGAGTATCGGGATCCTCCCATCACAACCCACGCTGCTGCATTCTGGACAAGTTGAAGCCTGCAAGTGGTCCTCAAGGGCAGCCCCATGTAAAGAGCATTGCAGTAGTCCAGACGGGAGATAACGAGTGCATGAGTGACTGTGTGTAGGGCATCTCAGTCCAGATAGGGATGCAACTGGTGCACCAGGCGAACCTGGGCAAATGCCCCCCTGGCCATGGCCCCCACCTGCTCCTCCAGGCTGAGCCGTGCAACCCTTATTCATATATTTATTGTTACAACCCTAAATCTGTTCCTATAGTAAAATTCCTAAAATATGCTTTACTCATGTACTGAATATGGTTCAACTGCATTTACACTCAAAAAATATTATAGGGCCTATAGGTTTTTAATATAGTCTGTTTTTGCCACCTAAGGCTCTTAATCTTGCTGATAGCTTTGCTGAGGCATTCATAGTACAACCCTAAGTAGCTTTCTCTAAAAGGAAATCTGTCAGCCATAATCTGAATCATGTTATAATATAAACACTAGTTGCCATCCAAAATCTGTTTCTGCTATCATATTGGCACTATTATTGACTGCTAATTTGTTTGTTTTTAGTTTCAATTATTATGTTGGCTATGTCTGAACATAGCTCATTTCATCCAAGGGTTACCACATAATATGGGCCTTGATATCATCAGGAAATTCAACAGGGAAAATAAAACAACACACATCACATGATGTTTGAAATCCACAGCTGTCCACTCCGCCTGGAGACAACCTCAGCTGGATAAAGGCATACTAACTGCCTTCATTAACCATCTTAATTTGGCCACAGGGCAACTGCAGTTTTGCATAAGCAGAGAGAGTTGATGAAATTCCCCACTACATTTTGAGTTGACTGAGAATTTAGCTTCACCAGGATTGGTTTATCTTCTATTTAATCAATGTTTAAGCTTGATTTAATCAATGTCTAAATGGTTTCAAAACAGGTAACTTGAAGGATATTGATTAAAAGTGATTGGGGAGCAAGGGCACTCATCTCAGCATGGGTCATATTCATGAAGGCCTAACAAGTGAGAAGCTACTGCCATTGGCATGCAGTTTTTTTCTGTGCACATGTATAATTTTCCTGAAATGAGAATCCCAGTGTCTGCACTTTGTTTTCTAATCTCCTCCTTAATATGATTATTTTTATGCAAATAGCAAAGGTTTTATTCTCATAGAGACCTTAGCGACATTAATTTCTGACCCTTGGTGTCTAGATAATATCTTTTAAAATGACCCCAATAGGGCTGTGGAACCTATGACAATAAATGGAGAGGAAATGAAGTCTTCTGTTAATTTAGAACTTCAGCTGAATAGAGGGAAAAGTTTAAAACGTATCTGTATAAATAGTCAAACATGTTAACCAGCCCAAATGCATTACTTTAACTGGGTTTGTCAAAAGTTAGACTTATTTAGAGAACTGGTAAAGTCTCCTTCTAAGTTACATCTGGTGAAACTGGATAATAGATAAGACCAGATTAGCCGGGAGCCAGGTTTATAGTTAACCTACTGAAGTCTATTAAAATTAATCTATTCTAGATCTGAGTTTGAGTGCCACACACTGAGTAAAAACTATTATAGGCAAAGTGCAATGACATTCATCACAAGACAATATTACACAAAACAATAAGAAAGTGATGTATTAGCCGTGTTATAAAGAGATTGCTATTATTTTGTGGCAAGTTTCACATAGGGGCCACATTATGTGTAATGGATAAGTGAGAGCCACTGCAGTATATTGCTTAAGATGCTAAACTAAGAATGGGTGTTCTGACCCAGGCTTCGTCAAATATAACGAAACACAAACTTGTTTTAAAAGCAAAACCTATTTTATTGCAACACTGAGAATTGCTTTCATTCCCAGCCAGAACTAATCTTAAACAGTTCCCCAAGATAAGCACACGCCTTTCAGTGCTGTGGAATGCTGCCAAAAACAGAAGTATCCAATTAATTGTAACAGAAACCAACCGAAGTACCAGAAAAAACCAACCAGAATACACAGAGCTTCAAGGAGGACTCAGAATATCAAACTACTTTGCTTCCTGCAAAGGTTTTGTCATTGAGGTCTGATTTTTATCCCTTATGGGAGGGGCTATCACCTCCCAGCCTTAATCCCAAGTTGCCCCTTTTGTTTCAGCTGCTCTCGCCTTCTAGCAGCTCTGTGCACACACGCACTAGGAACAGGCTCCCTGGGTTCTCTGCTTCGCTGCTGCCAGACTCAAAGGCTCTGAAGGCAGCACTCCATTCCCAGATGGTCCTGGCCCCATCCCTGCATCGGATGCAGGACCCTCATTCAAGTCCTCTCCAGACTCCCTGACTGGTCCCCTTTCTTCCTCACTGTCCGATTCCACTGCCATCTGCACTGGCTGCCGGCAAATCACAACAATGGGGAGAGACAGCTTGGAGTCTTCCTTCAGGTTACTGCAGATGGCTGGGTGGTCACTCTCAATACTGAGACCTTCCCTGCGGGAACTAGGTAACTCTAATAGAAAACCAATGATTCTTCAACCAAGTGGGATAAATGCTAAAGAAAAACATTAATGTTTAAATGTGTATCTGATATTATAGGGGAAACCTAGAATTTACCTGAAAATCTTGAAAAAATTACATGCCCTTATCAAACTTGTCTGTATTATAATAGATGGTATTATATTGAGTATTTTGATTGTGCATAATCAGAAGGATTCATCCATTCTTTATTAAGCCAGTCCTGCGACATGCCAAATGATTAGATGTTAAAGTGGGCTCAAGGGGAAAAAAAACCCACCTCTGATTATCTAGGCAATTCCAAACTAGTTAGTTGGTTAACTAATCATATTAAAATCCAAATTCTCTCTGAAACTAGTCTTAGCTCAGTCTGCAGACCTGAGTCTCTCTGGCTTTTTTCATATGCTATTGATAGCAAGAGTACTACTGGAAAGCCATAGATTTGCAATTTGTCTGATAAGGCTGACCAGTGCTTATCCAGGACTGTTGAGTGTACCAAGCCTAATAGGCAAAAGTTCAGTTTTAATCAGAAGCTACAAAAATGCAAACCTGGTTCACCACCCTAGGTGGGCCACACTCCACAAACAAGGCTGTACTACCAGACAGATATCCAGATGTTTTCAGCACCATTGTCCTCAAAAATTGGGGTTTTATCATTTTTAGTAGTGTGATTGGAATAACAATCACACTACTAAAAACAATCTATCTGAACTGCATGAAGAGGTTGCACTAAAGCCTTGATTGCAAAACAAGAAGGAACAACTTCTTCTCCATTTGAATAGTACATTGTCACTTAGGAAAGTTATCACTGATGTGCATTTTTAAAGACCAACCTGATTGAGACTGAGGTAAAATTGCTGCATTACTAGCAAAGAATAGGACTTCTCTGAATCTGTTATATGATTCCTCTGTATTTTCATTATAATGTCACTTCAAATAGATCTCTGCACAGAATCAAAATCAAATGTTCATTGGGTCTGTCTAGAAATCCTCTAGTTAAACTGAAAGTTTATAGAAATGTAGAAGTTCAATTGAAGTTCAATTGAAATATAGACGTTCAATTGAAGTTCGATTCAATGTATAGAATTTTCAGCATTTACTTTTCTTATTTTGCTATACAATAGTTTCAATGGAAAGAGAAATTTATGTAATAATTGATTGTTCATAAAGTGGATTATCTCATCCACCTCCTTCCTGTTTAACAGATAGCATAAGTGTACTATACTTTCTCTCTTGAACATTTTTCTTAAATGAACTATATGAACCATGAATAATTACAATCTACCTCAACTTGGCTTTTTGTTTTCCTTGACTGAAGAAATTAAAAATGTTAAGGATGTATGGACATAAATGTCAAATGCAGAATATGAAAAGATATGTCTTATTTTTGTTTAACCAGCAATCGTTAACCATAAGGTGAATTTTAAAATCTATTTTATACCCAGTTTGGAAAAGTAATTAAATAACAGCAATTTTAGCTGACTTCTAAAACTTAAAGCACAAATGTTTAAGATAAGCCACACCAACTGGTATAACGAGTATACAGTCTTACAAACCATAGATATCTGGATGAGTTATGAATTTTTGTCTAGCTGGGACTCCAATATATACCCACAGAGAAATCCTCATTTTTCAGTTGCATTTATCCATGCACAAAGGTAAAAACAAGGAGATATTATGCTCATTGAAATTAATGAGCAAGTCTACATGTATAAAAGCTGTGTGTATGCTTTGGGCTTGGAAAAATGGAATTTCATTATTATAGCAGGAATACATTGTTATACATGTTTAGGTCCAATTAGTATGCTCCTCTCAACAGTTCCAGTACCCCCAGATATTCTCCAGAGAATCTCTTAACAGTCCAGGTTTTGACAGGCAGATGGAAACAACCCAATATTACAATATGCCATAGTGATTCCCCAGGCCTTTCCAGAATGGAAGATGGCCACATGTTACAAAAAACATTTGATTTTGTGTTAATTGCTATTCAAAAGTGATTATCGTGTAGGAATTGTATAAAATACCAAATCGACCTGAATAAAGTTGTTGGGTGATATATTTACCTGTTCCAATTGTTCCCTCATTGATCACAGTCATTGTAAATATACTGAGATGATTCATTGTTTGTAATCAAGCACAGAATTTATTTTAATAGCTTCTCCAATATTAGTTGTAAAGCTCCTAGGGAAATATGAACTTGATTTCTGTTTTCAGTCACCATCACCATATGTAACTGCATGGTAGCCACTACTGTTTCTGCAAAAATACCCAAGATTGCACTGTAAAAATGCACTGAAGTTGCTAAGTGGTGTGCAATATAGCTTTCCATTATATTATCATTTTACAAAGTCAAGTGCTTAAAAGCAAGAAAATCAATGGCCAATAAACATAAATCTTTCAGGGCTTACATGATATACAATAATACATTATTTTTGCCAGGCATAAAGGGTTGTATGCTGTACACACATCTTGCAATGTTTGTGTTTTAAGAATTCTAGAATTTATCCCAACAGATTCAGAATTCATCAGAATTATGGACCTTTATCATTTTGAAATAACCATTATCTATTTTTTTATGCAGCTGTGTATAGGAAAAATGTATTTTTGCCTAGAATATACATAGACAATCAAACATTAGGTATGTTTCTTTAGTTCATTATATAATTTCTCTGGTTTTTATTTCTCTCCCCTCTCATATTTCTCCAATCAGGACAAAATTTATATGAAGTTTAAACTATTATGAGATTAAGAATGAAGATTTCACAGAAATCAGTACAGAGGTTTATATGCATGTAGTCTTCAACATATGACCACAACTGAGCCAACATTTCTATTGCTAAGTGAGACAGTTGTTAAGTGAATGTTGCCCCATTTGCCCCTTTCTTGACACAGTTGTTAAATGAATCACTGCAGTTGTTAAGTTTAGTGACACAGTTGTTAAGTGAATCTAGCTTCCCCATTGACTTTACTTGTTGGAAGGTCACAAATGTGAGCATATGACCCTGGGAATGGCAACGGTCATAAATATTGTTAAGTTTGCATGAAGAGTCAGATGCGAAGAGCTTCAGTGAAGAGTTTATTAAGTGACTACAGCTCGAATGGACCCGACTTGGCTGGGCTACGGCTGCTTCTTATAGCCAGCAGCCATAGTTGCCAGCCAATCAGAGTGCAGGGTTTTCCCGCACTATTTAAACCAATCCTATTTGACATTTTACAAGAACAATTCAAACTAAATTACTAAATGTAATTTAAAAAAAACTAAACCAATGACATTCAAACCTACATACATAACACCCCTCCCCACTAGGTTCAGTCCATACAAAACCCCAACCTATCTAATGTATTCTTTTAAATAGGTGGGGCCCTTGCGTGTACGTTGAGACCTTCGTGGTTCAGAAGTTTTAACATTCTCACCCAGTGAGAGAGGAAATGTGTCTGCTGACATTTCCACATTGGGACTTCCTGTGAAAGAAGACCCTGTTTGATTGTTAGAATCTGGTCTCTCCTCCCAACCCATCTCCAGCCCAATGTCAGCACCCAAGTCAGGTAGTGATGTACAATCTTCCACTTCTAAGGATGGATTTTGGCATTGTGACAGGTTTTGTAATGGTTCCTGTCGTGTGGCTCATTACACATGGGGTTGATTCTTGCTTGCTGATTTTCCTCCTGTTCCTCCCCTTCCCCTAGAATTGACATCAGGTGAGGGAACTAGAGAAGAACAAGTGCGATGTTCCTGAGAGAACCTGGATCTAAGTTGATCAATGTGCCTGCTCCAGAGGAGTCCATCCTCTGTTTGCACCCTGTAAGAACGAGGGCCTGTGATCTGAGTTATCTCAGCAGGAATCCACAAAGGTTCACCTATAAGGTTCTTAGCATAAACAGAATCACCCACACTGTGTGAACTTTGGAAGTGGAATCTAGTGGAGCGTTGGGTGCGTAAGTGGGATGAAGGCGGTCAAGGGAAGATCTAAGTTTCCTACCCATCAACAACTCTGCTGGGGATAAGTTATTAGATGGGTTAGGAGTGATGTGCTGAACACTAAGAAGTTTTTCAACTTTCTCAGTGATGTCCCCAGGACCCAGTTGCTGAAGCTTCTCCTTGGTAAAACATAGCATGCGTTAAGCCCGGCCGTTAGCCGAAGGGTGCCCAGGGGCAGTAAGGGCATGTCTGATACCCTGTTGTGCTAAATAGGATTCAAAAAGGTTGGATGTAAATTGAGGGCCATTGTCAGAGACAAGAACATCAGGTAACCCGTGGGTTACAAAAGTTTTGAGCTGTTTGATGACAGCATCAGTTGTGGTGGATGCCATGGGGATTACCTCTAGCCATTTGGAATATGCATCTACTATAATAAGAAAGGTGTGCCCTCTGGTAGGCCAGCAAAATCAATGTGAATCCTGGACCATGGGCCCTAGGACATTCCCATTCCTGTGGGGGCTAGAGGTGGTGCAGGCCTGACTATCTGACAGTTGGGACAAGATGCAACCCAGTTTTCAACCATTTTGTCAATACCTGGCCACCATACATAACTCCTGGCCAATCCCTTCATCCTTACAATACCAGGATGACCCTCATGTAACATTTCCAAAACCTCTCTTTGCAGTTTTGCAGGAATAACCACCCTGTTACCCCACAAAATACATCCTCTTAATACAGATAATTCAGTTTGCCTGGACTTAAAAGGTTGGGCAAGGTGAGGTAGATCTTGAAGAGGCCAACCTTTCTTAATCCAGCCTATAACAGGAGCCAACACAGTGTCTTTGGCAGTCTCTCTGGCAATCTCAGCAGCATGGACTGGAAGCTTGCAACAGTCTCTAGGAAAAAGGTGTGTGTTTCCGGTTCAAAGTCCACCTTGTGGCAAGGCAGTGGGCAATGACTCAGTGCATCAGCATGTCCAATGTCCTTGCCAGGCCTGTGAATCAGTTTGTATGAATAGGCTGCAAGAAATTCAGTCCACCTCAGCATTCTTGGTGACAGGATAGTAGGTGTAGGCTTGTCTCCTGCCACAATGCCTAACAAAGGTTTGTGATCTGTAACAATGGTAAATGTTCTCCCATACAGATATTCATGAAATTTCTTAACAGCTGCAACAATTGCCAATGCCTCCTTGTCCAATTGGCTGTAATTCCTCTCTGCCCTGGTCAAAGTGAGAGAGCAATAGGGGCTTCTCCCACTGGGAAGCCTGTGGCTCAAACCCCCCCCACTCCAAAAGGGGATGCATCACAAGTCAGTACAACAGGCAAATTCTCAGAGAACTGTATCAGTACAGCATCAGACGTGATTAGTCTTTTAATACTGTTAAATGCTGATTGTTCCTTCCTGCCCCAGACCCAAACAGACTTTTTATCAAGTAATCTCTGCAATGGTTCAGCAATGGTTGCCTTCTGAGGTAGGAACATGTGATAAAAGTCAATGAGTCCAAGGAAAGCTTGCAAATCTGTTTTGCATTTAAGTCTAGGGGCTTCTTTGATTGCTTTAACCTTGGCATCTGTAGGGTGGATGCCGTGCTTGTCAATCATGTAGCCCAGGAACTCAACCTTGTCAGTTTTAAGAGTGCATTTTTCTTCCTTGACTTTTAACCCCGCTTTCCTGAATCTGGTAAGGACTTCTCTGAGTCTTTCTTGTAACTGAGTGTAATTTTCAGCAGAGATGAACACATCATCAAAATAAGGCACTACCCCTGGCAGTCCTTGGAGCATTCTTTCCATAAGGCTTTGAAAGATGCCTGGTGCCACGCTTACTCCAAATTGTAACCTTTTACATTTGAAAGCACCTCTATGAGTCACAATGGTTTGGGCCTCTGCAGTGGCATCATCAACTGTTAGTTGTTGATATGCCTGGGCCAAATCAAATTTGGCAAAAACTGTACCCCTGCCAAGTGAATGTAGCAGATGATGCACAACTGGAACTGGATATGCGCTATGCTGCAGCACATGGTTCAGTGTCCCCTTATAGTCTCCACAGATTCTTACTGACCCATCAGTCTTGACTGGTGTGACTATGGGTGTCTCCCATCTGGAGTGGTCAGTGGGCTCTAAAACCACTTGAGCTATTAATTTGCCTAATTGTGCATCAATTTTTTCCTTTAAAGCAAATGGAACCCTCCTGGGCTTTAAACGAATTGGGCGCACCTAGGGATCTAGGTTGAAAGTGATAGGGGTCCCCTTATACTTGCCCAATCCTTCGCTGAAGACCTCTGGAAACTCAGACTTCAAGGCCTCCTCCCATTCAGAGTTGCTCATGTGATTGATGCCAGTCACCTCGATGCCTAGTGGATTGAACCACTCAAGTCCCAGCAAGCTTGGGTGATCCTTGTCCACGATGGTCAGGGGCAAACGTTTGGTGTGGCCTTTAAACTGCATGTTGAATTCTCTTGTTCCAACTACTGGAATCTTGTTCCCTTGGTAGTCTTTAAGAGTCAGTGCTTGCTTCTGGAAATGTTTCTTCTGAATGTTGGGAAGTAGCCTGTGAATAGTGTCCCATGACACCATAGATAAATAGGAGCCTGAGTCCACTTCCATTTGGCAAGGCCTTCCTTCAATGAATACCTTCACATGTACTTTTCTGCTTCTCAAGCGTGAAGAATGACCAATAGTGACTGTTTGATGAGTTACATTCTTCCCATTTGCTTCTGAATTGTGCCCCATTTTCTCACTGAAATTGTTGGGCTTGAATTCTTTCTCAGGAATTTTCTTCCTACTAGGTGGAGTTCTGGATGATTTGCAGACTCTTGCTAGGTGACCTCTTTTTTCACAACATAGGCAGATGGTGTCTAAAAACTTGCATTCAGTGCGGGGGTGGCCCCCCCCACAGCCTCTGCAATAAAATTCTTGCCTCTTTTTTCCAAGGTCTTTCCTTTTCTTCTCCATTGTGAGTCTATAAATTCCTTCCTCCACCTCACTACAGTCTGAATCAGAGTCTATTTGCTCGCAATGGGTTGTTGTGGACTTTTCCACATCAGAATGGCTTGAGGCCTTGTTAATTTTCTTCATGGCTGCTGCTGAGGACTTGGTTGCTTCCGCTGAAACAGCTTCCTTTATGGCCTCCTTAAACGTGATCTTAGGTTTCATTAGTAATTTGCTCTGTAAGACCTTATCTTTAAGGCCTAGAACAAACCGATCACTCATGGCCTCTTCTAAGTTGGTAAACTCACAAGCACCCCAATGTCCCTTAAACTTGCCACGAAGTCGTTAACATTTTCGCTTTCCCCTTGATCCCGATGATAAAACTCGTGTCTCTTAATGAGGCACGATACTTGTGGGGCGTAATGGGCTCTTAAAAGCTTTTCTAAATCAGGCCATTCCATTACCTTCAAGTCTGCAGCTCCCGCCAATGCCTTCGCCATCTTGAAGACTGCCGGACCGCAGTGCGTGAGAAATACCGCCCTCTTCCGCTTCTCGGGGATGTCAGCGAGGTCGTTTCCTTCCAAATACATTTGGAAGCGATCCGCATACGATTCCCAGTCTTCTGCCGCCAGATCGAACGGGGCTGGGGGCGTGTTCAGCGCAGCCATCTCTCTCTTCCGCTTGTCTTTCGCGTCGTCTTCTCTTCAGGGGAATCCCACCTTCGTCGCCAGTGTTAAGTTTGCATGAAGAGTCAGACGCGAAGAGCTTCAGTGAAGAGTTTATTAAGTGACTACAGCTCGAATGGACCCGACTTGGCTGGGCTACGGCTGCTTCTTATAGCCAGCAGCCGTAGTTGCCAGCCAATCAGAGTGCAGGGTTTTACTGCACTATTTAAACCAATCCTATTTGACATTTTACAAGAACAATTCAAACTAAACCAATGACATTCAAACCTACATACATAACAAATATGAACCAGTTGCCAAGCATCTGAATTTTGCTCATGTGACCATGAGGATGCTACAACAGTCTTTTAAGAATAAAAAATGGTCATAAGTCACTTTTTTCAGTGTTGTGTGTAACTTTGAATGGTCACTAAATAAACTGTTGTAAGTTGAGGACTATATGTATTTTTTTAACTACATTAGTTCCATATTTAGGCCAGTTCCAAACATTTTTAATTCTCCAGAGGTAAGATATATAAGTGAGATACGTGATTGGTTCAGAAATACATCATCTACTCTGATTTGTGCACAAATTCCACAGCAGGCAGTTCCATATATCACCATGATTTCCATTTTCCAATCCCTCAAAAACCCCTTGAAGCCAAGTCACAAGTGTCTGTACTTCCATTTTAAACTGAGATGTTAAGAGAAGAAATATTTGATCATAGTTCTGTCCCAGGCTACTGCTGAAACAACTTCACCACTCACTCCATGCAAAAGGACAAGAGCTCCATTTACTCCCTATTCCCATTCCCATTCTTAAATCATATTGCATGTATCTGTCTGGTTGCATGCAAAAAATAAAATAAAATTAGACACCATGCTGCAAAACCACGAAACTTTTACTCTTTCTAAAGGACTAACAGCATGTGTCTAGAAGGTAATGTGGGGCAAAAATATTCATCTATAGTGGAATGAGCTCTGCCCAGCAACAGCATTGCAAAAGATTAGATGGAGATGACTCTAAAGTTACTACAGTACTGCTCTATTCTGTTCTGTTTGTTCTGTTGCTGTTCTGTTGAGTAGATATACGAACAGGGAATTATAAGCAGACCCATCAGTTGCATAGGTCCAATGGGTCAGTTGGTAGTAGCGCTCTGTCTGTATGAGTATGGGTATCTGTGTGACTGTGTCTGTGCGTGTCTTTGTCTTTGTGTAAATGTGCAAGTTCATGGTGGAAGGTCAGAAGAGACAAAATGTTCTGCTTTACCTACCCAAGATTTAATGCCAGCAGCAGGTCCTTAAAAGCTTTGAAATTATATCATCAAATGTTCCTTGTTCAAAAGCGATCTAGTTAAGAAACTGAGGGGGAAAAGATCCACCCTCATACGCCAATCAGGATGGCTTTTAATGTACTGTTTGGATAGCAAGAACTGTGACAAGATAAGCCGTGTGATGCATAATTGGCTCAGTTATGTAATGTATACATTTTTATTAAAAACAAGAAGAAAATTATTTTGTCATTCACTGTGAGAAGAAAAAGGGCCCTAGAGGGAGCAGTCACTCCTCTACTGTCATTTGGTAATGCTCTTTACACAGCATTATATTTTCACAAAGTGTTCCTTCTGCAGTGCAAATGTAACACATCTAGTGATATTATCTTAGCATGATCAAGCTGTAGCTATATATACATTAGTACAATCTCAGGCTTTGGAGAAAGGTGACACAAAACCTATTATGAACATCCACCTCATTTGTAGGGTGTGCATGTGTGCACACATGTGCCTCTGTGTGTTGTGGCCAAGCATAAGCAGCAAGCATAAGCACAACACTGAGAAAACTGGAAAGTCTGCATAATTGCCCTTCCTTGGGATGGCGCTGCTTCCCTCCTCAGGAGCTTTATTCATAAAGTATGTGTTTGGTCTGGGAGAACCAGAAAGCATGAGAAAGAAAAGGAACGTTATCCCACCTTCTCTCTATTTACAACAAGGGGGAATGCAATCAGGCTTTCAACATTGTATTATTACAGCTTCCATCAATAAAGTAGAGGTGTAGTATTATTTTGTGGTCTCTGCCTTGAAGGACCAACCATGGATTTGGTTTGAGGAGTGGCAGAAAGATGCTACGCCACACACTCAGAACTGTCTGATTGTCTACGAGCCTGATGCACTGCACCGGCCTACTAGATACAAGTGGTCCTCAATTTACAACAGTTCATTTAGTGACCGTTTGACGTTAAAATGGCACGGGGAAAAAAGTGACTGATGGCCGTTGTTCACACTTATGACTATAGCAGCATCCCCATGATCACAGGATAAAAATTCAGATTCTTGGCAACTGATTCATATGTATGAAGGTTACAGTGCCCTGGGGTCCTGGGATCACCTTTTCAAACCTTCTGATGAACAAACTCAATAGGGAAGCCAGATTCACTTAACAATTGTGTTACTAGATTAATAACTGTAGTGATTCATTAAACAACAGTGGCAAGAAAAGTCATAAAATGGTGGCAAAGCTCACTTCACAAATGTCTCACTTAGCAGCAGAAATGTTGGGCTCAATTGTGGTGATAAGTTGAGGACTACTGGTACCAAGAAGGGCTGGCATGAGTTAAAGAAGATTGTGACTCTCTAAGACTGAGAATTCTGTGCTGAAAATTCCACCAGGTGCTCCCCCCTCTTACCACACACAGACACAAAAAGACACAAACATACAAAACCCATTGCTCCAGATGGATGAAGTGCTTAGGGAAACTCAAAACTTTGTTCCTTCTTCTGTAATGCTAACAAAGGATTTCCCCAATGGCGTGTTTTAGAAACAGTCTGAAGAAGTACAAAAATGTTTACTCTGCCTGGATCACACCCTATTTTATACTGACTTTTGAGGGAAAAAATATCTATTGCTTTCTGCCTTTCTTATAGAATAACTCAAAATGTTTCTGTCCTATATTCTTGTATTTGCTCAGAGTTAAACAGCCATACAAATTCAATAATAAAAATGAATTTCCATTCATTTGTTCTCCTATTTAACTGAGTTCTCATACCTTTCACAAGAAGAATTTTTAGAAAGATAATCTCAAAAAACAGGAAAGAAAAGGCTTCTCTCTTTTTTTTTAAACAAGTCTTGTTCATCCACAGAGAAGACTCTGGGCAGAATAAATCCTCTTTCAAGAAAGATGTCCCTTAGATATCTTCTTTTTCTGTAATCAGTTGGTTTTTTTTTTTTAAAAGAGCAACCTTCTTCTGGTCTTTCAATTCCTAGTTTTTGGTTTTTTTGTTTTGTTTTTTTGATTGGCTGATGAGAGCCAAGAAGAGGAAATCCAAAATACAAGGAATGTATGGAATAATTCGAGTTTAGGAGTAGAAGACAGAAGTTTAGATGGCTTGTACACATACCATGTTTTATCCATTCTAGAACTTCTATTCAAAAGAGACCTAACTTTGAGCAAAATATGATGTTCCTTGGTATACTGCACATCCTAAGCCCAATTACATGCTACAGTTGATACATCTACAGTAGATGGAACCTCTGTAAATGTGGAAGCCATTAAAATTCATGGGCAGACTAAGAAGAAATGACTACAGATTCCAAGAATAACATGGGGATGGATTCCAAGAATAATAACACTTGGAGATATTCAAAAGTGTTCATAAGTAAATCATAAATATAAATAATAATAATTAAATAATTTAAAGAAACCTGTGTCCTGAAATCCATAGAAGTTGGCTCAAGGGACATATTTACTGGAGAAAAGCTAGAATTTTTCACTGATTCTTCTCTCTGCATTTGCCTAAATTTGTTTTTCTGGAGAATTAGGAGACTCTCTGGAACTATATGGAAGGCACACAGGGCAAGGAGTGAGGAAAATGGTTTGGTTTTCCCAGTAGATTTCCTTATTAGGTTGCAATGCAATGATAATCATAAAGTAGTCAAGATTAATTTAACATTTGATATATCAAAGAACTGGATTAATATGTGCAAAAGAAAACTGGTATGCTGAGGGATTTGCTGGCATCATATATATTAAACCAGTCACAGAAAATTATGTGATCTACACTGTGGAAGGAATTTCCACATGGTGCTGTGCTCTTTCCACTGGCTCAGGTTTTGAAAATTCAAATGAGCCAATCACAGCACAGCTGTAGTTTGAACCTTCCCGGGCTTTTCTTAGCCCCACCTCACCTGGCTCAGGTGTATATAAGGAGCTGCCTCGTGGGCAGCTAGCCAGTTCCCAGCAAGTTCCAGTTCAGTTCCTATTCCTAATTCAGCTCCAAGCAAGCAACAACTCCACAGCTGGAAGTGTCTTGCTTCCCCTTCCGAGGAAGGGATTTTGGAACTCCGGTCTCATAGGTAATCGTTAAAAAAGGACTTGGACTCTAAGGACTCTTAAAGAAGAACAAACTACTTGGTATGCTTTTTGGAACTGTTTGTTTCTTTTTACCTTTTTGACTGAATAAAGAAGTTTTGGATTAAACTATCTGGGCTCAACTCATTTCAGATAGCTTCACAATAGAATAAGGTCACGAACCGTTGGCTTTCTTCCTCTCATTCTCACATACACCGTATACACAATTATTAGGC
This sequence comes from Naja naja, assembly GCA_009733165.1. Classification (NCBI taxonomy): domain Eukaryota; kingdom Metazoa; phylum Chordata; class Lepidosauria; order Squamata; family Elapidae; genus Naja; species Naja naja. The sequence goes on from CM019148.1 coordinate 159,117,259, forward strand.
AAGTGAGTATTTTGACCATATCATCATTTTATGCATATTTCCACCTCCAAACTGTATAAACTTGAATGCTTAGTTGGCATAAGCATATCAGGTGATGTGTATTTGTGTAATGGGGGAGGGTGTGGCCTAAGGAGATCAACACACTATATCAAGCTGTGCATAATTACTAGGCAGCTTCTTTTCCTCAAGAAAAATGGGCTAAAAAAAGATTTAACTGAAAAGTCAAAAATTGTAAAAAAAAAATCTTTCAGAGGGATGCAGCACTCTTGAAATTGCTAAGATATTGGGGCATGAATACAGAACCATCAAATGTTTTGTTGAAAATAGTCAACACGGTCGCAAGAAACATGTTGAGAAAAAAAGATGCACATTAACTGCCAAAGATTTGAGAAGAATCAAATGTGAAGCTACCGGGAATCCTTTATCCTCCAGTGCTGTCATATGCCAAAACCGCAAGCTACCTGGAGTGCCCAGAAATACAAGGTATTCAATGCTCAGAGACATGGCCAAAGTAAGGAAGGCTGAAACCCAACCACCACTGAACAAGACACATAAGTTGAAATGACAAGACGTGGCCAAGAAGTATCTGGAGACAGATTTTTCAAAGGTTTTATGGACTGATGAGATGAGAGTGACTCTTTTTTTTAAAGCAAGTTTTATTCAATTTTCCACATTTTAACGTCTCTTTTCAGTAAACAGCATGATTACAGGTTTGACATATACATACAAATATGACCATAACTACACATTCAGTTTTTATATTCAATTTCTTATCTTAACAATGTTTTTATATATTTTCTATTTTATCATATTGTTCCAAATGTTTATCTCATTATTTAATTCACATATATTAACTTCATAATTATTATATTTTAATACTTTTGGCTGTCACATTTGTATATTCCTCTTAAATTCTAATTTATAACATTCCTTCTATAAATTGGTTTCCCCCCTGAAATAATTTAAGTGTACCACCTTTGAGTTACATATTCTTTCATTAAATATTAACATTTTATTACCTAGCACATTAAAATTACTAATCCCATTTAAGATTATATAACACATATAAATCAGGTTCTGTATGGTTTCCCCTTTCCAATCTTAATTTCATAAAGTTTATCTAGTTTCAGAAAAAAAAGAACATGTTGATCTGCTCATTTAATAGGCCCTGATGTTAACTCCATTTCATCTCTCCTCCTATATCATTTCATTTATTTTAATATATTTAAGATATTTAAGATATTTCAATGTGTTCAATAAACATATTTCATTATTTATTGCAATTATCTTTATAGGTAATAAAGAGCATAAAATTCCATTATCAATGAAATAACAATTAGTCAACTTTCATGCCAATTTCACCTTCAAATCTCCTCCTACACTATTACATTTATTATTTATTCCATTCATACTTAAATCAAGAGAAATGAAAAGAAAGTCAGCATTCCAATCCTCAGAGAAGATTCAATATATTTAATAATCATGTTCCATATGTTCATTATATTTATTTCTTATACATAAAGGAGGAGAGCTTTACCAAAAATTAACACTTCTATTATCCATCTTCTATGTCCCCTTTTCACAACTAAAAATTTATCTATTATTCCCCACACCTTGCAGAACCCCCTCTCCAAGGTTATTCAACCATTATCTCTGTGTAAGTTTACTCCCATTTTTCAAATTTCCCATATTCCTTTATTCCCAGATCCTGTTTCTTCTGCCTTCCATCCCCTAACATTTCCCCTTTTATTATTTCACTCCAATTTTTAACCCCTTCTCTCTTTTTGACTATCTTCCAGCCTTCAAGTTTCTGCTGATTCTTTTCCCCTTTTTTTATTTTCCAGATATTTCCCTCTTTACTCAATTTCTCAACCCTCCGGTATTTTTTCCCAATTCTTTTCCTCTTTCCCTCTGGGTTCCTTTGTTCTCGACGATAATAGTTAAAGATGGCCCCTTCTGGAATTTGCTCCACCTCTTCTTCGATACTTTGTTGTTCATACTCTGCGACTGCCTCTTCAAGAAATTTAAATGGGGCCAAAAGTTTCACCTTTTTCCTGCAAGGTTTTCTTAATTTTACCCAGTTCCAGTTTTAGTGCCTGAAAGGATATTTCCATTTTACAATTTTTTATTTATTCCAATTGATGTCTTTAAAGTTAATTCCCAAAAAAAACCGGCTTCTGTTTCTTTCTTCTCAGCTTTCAGTCCTCAATTAGTCCAATACCAAGTCCATAACGAGATCAGCAAATCCAAAGCAAAGTCTTCATATATCTTTCTTTACTTCAATATTTCAGTTTTCGGAAACTCTTATTTTACTATGTCAGTTTTCTTCGTATTTTAGGAGACAGGTTCTTTAAAAAAAAAAGAAAAATCAAGTTAAGTTTGACTCAGGTGGTACTCTTTGTTCTAACAAATCCACAGCTCCTCTTTTCTTTTCCTTCCCAGTTATTCAGACCTTTTCAAGCCACACAATCCACAAAAAGGATCCAATTGTTAAACATTTCCTCCTTAACAGTCTTTAGCAGTCTATAAATCAGCTTAAATTAATGCTTAAATGAAATCAAAATATACTCATCCGGAGTGGCTGTGTAATTTCTTTATGGCTTCTACCTCTCTCGGCTCGAGCTCCGTCCTTTCACAAAGAATTCACACCTTTTTTTTTAACCTCTTTCAGTTTGCAGCTGAATTCTTTCTTAAGAATGCTTTGTAGTGTTAATCCAGAGGGTAATTTTCAGTTGATTATTTAGTCCCGTATTTCATGCTGTCTGCTTCTTTAACTCTCTCCTGCCCAATGCTTCTTCTAGTCTTATTCTCCCCTTCGGGGTGGCCATTAGACCACCGCTTCTGGAGTCTTCGGGAGGGAGCTGTGCCAGTCCAGGGAGGGGATTTGCGACTCCCCTCCACCTGGCTGACGGTCTCCCCTTCCTCCTCCACCCCTACGAGGCAGCTTCTGCCCCAGATCTAAAAGATCGGGGCTCTCCAATGCCGAAGGACAAACCAAGCCGCAAAGAACAATCGCGGAAAGGTCTGTCCTCGGGGAGGCTCCGAGATGAGAGTGACTCTTGACAGACCAGATGGATGGGCCTGTGGCTGGATCAGTAACGGGCACAGAGCTGCACTTCGACTCAGATGCCAGTAAAGTGGAGGAGGGGTACCGGTATGGGCTGGTATTATTAAAGATGAGCTAGTTGAACCTTTTTGGGTTGAAGATGGACTCAAAATCAACTCCCAAACCTACCGCCAGTTTTTAGAAGACACTTTCTTCAAGCGATGGTACAGGAAAAAGTCTGCATCTTTCAAGACCACCATGATTTTTATGCAAGACAATGCTCCATTGCATGCATCAAAATACTCTACTTCATGACTAGCCAGGAAAGGCCTTAAAGATGAAAGAATAATGACATGCCCCCCCTTCCTCACCTGACCTAAAACCTATTGAGAACTTGTGGGCCCTTTTGAAACAAGAGATTTATGGTGAAAGAAAATAGTACACCTCTCTGAACAGTGCCGGGGAGGCTGTGGTTGCTGCTGCACAAAAAGTTGATCATCAACAGATCAAGAAACTGACAGTCTCCATGAATGGAAGTCTGTTATTGAAAAGAAGGGTGGCTATATTGGTCACTGATTTTTTTTTGAACTGCCAAAAATGTTTATTTGTAAATTTTGAGTTGCTTGTTTATTATTCTCACTTTAACAGGTGAAAATAAATGAGTGAGATGGGAAATTTTTCATTTTTCATTTAGTTGTACAATAATTCTGCACACTAATAGTTGCCCAATAATTGTGCACACGTAGATATTCTCCTAAGAAAGCCATAACCTCACTTTTACTTTTTTAAATACTCAGGTTTGAGGTTTAATTAATATTTTGGATTGACCAAGACCACTGTAATTGTTCAATAATAAAATTAATCCTCAAAAATACAGCTTGCCTAATAATTGTGCACATAGTGTAGATCTCTGGGATCACTGAATATTTTGATAAAATCAGGGGGCGCTAGAACCAGTGGAAAAGAAATGTGATTGCCTCTGTTGTTTTGGGCCATGATCCCATCAACTCAGGCTCTCTTCTTACCTGAAAAGAAAGACCTTCTCTTGACATTGGATTCTCCCCCTATATGTAATTCACTAATAAAAAAATGGAGATTACTTTATTCATTACTTCCTTCATACTTCACTCCACATTCTTATAATAATCATTCCTGATTTCTAAATTCTATCCAGGAAAAAGGTTGTATTATATGCCAGAGGTGGTATTCAACAGGTTCTGACCAGCTCTGGAGAACCAGTAGCAGAAGTTTGAGTAGTTTGGAGAACCGGCAAATACCATACCACATATGTCTGGCCCCACCCCCATCTATTCTCTGCCTCCCGAGTCTGACTGGCTGGGTCTTCTTTTGTTGCCCTGCACAGGACAAGGGACAGGAAAACAGGTTAGTGGGGTGGGGAAGGAATGAGGATTTTGCAGTATCCTTCCCCCAGGAATGGGGAGGGAATGGGGATTTTGCAGTAACCTTCCCCTGCCACGCCCACCAAGCCACACTACGTCCACCAAGCCAGGCCCACAGAACTGGTAGTAAAATAACTGGAATCCCACCACTGCTATATGCCATAAAGTGAATGTTATTCATAAACAAGAAATCTATGCCAGTTGAATTCTATAAGACAATACAGGAAGTAATCTCTACTACAATGTTGGAAGTATTGAATGATGCTCTTTGTTCTAACAAATCCACAGCTCCTCTTTTCTTTTCCTTCCCAGTTATTCAGAGCTTTTCAAGCCACACAATCCACAAAAAGGATCCAATTGGTAAACATTTCCTCCTTAACAGTCTTTAGCAGTCTATAAATCAGCTTAAATTAATGCTTAAATGAAATCAAAATATACTCATCTGAGTGGCTGTGTAATTTCTTTATGGCTTCTACCTCTCGCTCGAAGCTGCTCCGTCCTTTCACAAAGAATTCACACCTTTTTTTTTAAACCTCTTTCAGTTTGCAGCTGAATTCTTTCTTAAGAATGCTTTGTAGTGTTAATCCAGAGGGTAATTTTCAGTTGATTATTTAGTCCCATGTTTCATGCTGTCTGCTTCTTTAACTCTCTCCTGCCCAATGCTTCTTCTAGTCTTATTCTCCCCTTCGGGGTGGCCATTAGACCACCACTTCTGGAGTCTTCGGGAGGGAGCTGTGCCAGTCCAGGGAGGGGATTTGCGACTCCCCTCCACCTGGCTGACGGTCTCCCCTTCCTCCTCCACCCCTACGAGGCAGCTTCTGCCCCAGATCTAAAAGATCGGGGCTCTCCAACATCGAAGGACAAACCAAGCCGCAAAGAACAATCGTGGAAAGGTCTGTCCTCGGGGAGGCTCCGAGATGAGAGTGACTCTTGACAGACCAGATGGATGGGCCTGTGGCTGGATCAGTAACGGGCACAGAGCTGCACTTCGACTCAGATGCCAGTAAAGTGGAGGAGGGGTACCGGTATGGGCTGGTATTATTAAAGATGAGCTAGTTGAACCTTTTTGGGTTGAAGATGGACTCAAAATCAACTCCCAAACCTACCGCCAGTTTTTAGAAGACACTTTCTTCAGCGATGGTACAGGAAAAAGTCTGCATCTTTCAAGACCACCATGATTTTTTTATGCAAGACAATGCTCCATTGCATGCATCAAAATACTCTACTTCATGACTAGCCAGGAAAGGCCTTAAAGATGAAAGAATAATGACATGCCCCCCTCCTCACCTGACCTAAAACCTATTGAGAACTTGTGGGCCCTTTTGAAACAAGAGATTTATGGTGAAAGAAAATAGTACACCTCTCTGAACAGTGTGCGGGAGGCTGTGGTTGCTGCTGCACAAAAGTTGATCATCAACAGATCAAGAAACTGACAGTCTCCATGAATGGAAGTCTTATGACTGTTATTGAAAAGAAGGGTGGCTATATTGGTCACTGATTTTTTTTTGAACTGCCAAAATGTTTATTTGTAAATTTTGAGTTGCTTGTTTATTATTCTCACTTTAACAGGTGAAAATAAATGAGTGAGATGGGAAATTTTTCATTTTTCATTTAGTTGTACAATAATTCTGCACACTAATAGTTGCCCAATAATTGTGCACACGTAGATATTCTCCTAAGAAAGCCATAACCTCACTTTTACTTTTTAAATACTCAGGTTTGAGGTTTAATTAATATTTTGGATTGACCAAGACCACTGTAATTGTTCAATAATAAAATTAATCCTTAAAAATACAGCTTGCCTAATAATTGTGCACATAGTGTAGATCTCTGGGATCACTGAATATTTTGATAAAATCAGGGGCGCTAGAACCAGTGGAAAAGAAATGTGATTGCCTCTGTTGTTTTGGGCCATGATCCCATCAACTCAGGCTCTCTTCTTACCTGAAAAGAAAGACCTTCTCTTGACATTGGATTCTCCCCTATATGTAATTCACTAATAAAAAATGGAGATTACTTTATTCATTACTTCCTTCATACTTCACTCCACATTCTTATAATAATCATTCCTGATTTCTAAATTCTATCCAGGAAAAAGGTTGTATTATATGCCAGAGGTGGTATTCAACAGGTTCTGACCAGCTCTGGAGAACCAGTAGCAGAATTTGAGTAGTTTGGAGAACCGCAAATACCATACCACATATGTCTGGCCCCACCCCATCTATTCTCTGCCTCCCGAGTCTGACTGGCTGGGTCTTCTTTTTTGCCCTGCACAGGACAAGGGACAGGAAAACAGGTTAGTGGGGTGGGGAAGGAATGAGGATTTTGCAGTATCCTTCCCCCAGGAATGGGGAGGGAATGGGGATTTTGCAGTAACCTTCCCCTGCCACGCCCACCAAGCCACACTACGTCCACCAAGCCAGGCCCACAGAACTGGTAGTAAAATAACTGGAATCCCACCACTGCTATATGCCATAAAGTGAATGTTATTCATAAACAAGAAATCTATGCCAGTTGAATTCTATAAGACAATACAGGAAGTAATCTCTACTACAATGTTGGAAGTATTGAATGAGGTTCTGACAAAAAATAAAGTACCAGATTCATGGACAGAGGCATAGGTTACACTTATACCAAAACAAGATACTGACCCACAACAAATAAAAAATTATAGACCAATATCTCTGCTAAATGATTATAAAATATTTGCTTCAATAATGGCAGAAAGACTAAAAAGATATTTAAATCATTTTATACATTCAGATCAAAATGGATTTTTACCCAAGAGACAAATAAAAAATAATATGAGGATAATATTGAATACTCCGGAATACTATGAAACTCACTCAGAGAAACAAATGGCATTAGTATTTTTAGAAGCACAGAAAGCATTTGATAATGTGAATTGGCAATTTATGTTGATGCAATTGGAGGAGATGGGTTTTGGAGATAGGTTTACTAAAGCACTAAAGGCAATATATAACAAGCAAACAGCAAGAGTTATGATAAATGGAGAATTGACAGAAAATTTTAGCATTCAAAAAGGGGCCAGACAAGGCTGTCCATTATCCCCATTATTGTTTGTATTGACTTTGGAAGTTTTGAATAGAAATATTAGGAAAAATGAAGAAATAAAGGGAATGAAAATAAAAAAGGATGAATATAAATTACAAGCTTTCACAGATGATTTGGTTTTTATATTGGAAGAACCATTGGAAACAGGCCCTAAGTTGATTAGAGAAATAGAGGAGTTTGGCGAAGTAGCAGGATTAAAAATAAACAAAGAAAAAACAAAAATCTGGGTGAAAAACCTGACAGAAAAACAAAAGAAAAGATTAATGGACAAATTAAATATTCAAATTACAAAAAAGTGATATATTTGGGGATACAAATGACAGCTAGATGTGGAACACTTAAAGAAGATAATTCCAAGAGATTATTACAACAGATTGTGATAGACTTGGGGAAATGGAAAAACCTACAACTATCTTTAACAGGTAGAATAGCGACAATTAAAATGAACATATTGCCAAAAATATTATGCTTATTCCAGATGATTCCAATAAGATTGAAAAAAAATACTTTGAAGATTTAAATAAAATGATGTTTCATTCAGGGGAAAAAGACAAGAATCAAAATAAAACTTCTGCAGGATGCAAGGGTGAGGGGGTTTTTGGATTACCCAGTTGGGAACTATACTATCAGGCAACAATATTGATGTGGATGAAGGAATGGATTATATTGAAAAATGCCAGATTATTAACATTAGAAGGGCATGATTTACAATTGGGCTGGCATGCATTTTTATGGTATAAAGAAAGTAAGGTACATGGATATTTTAGGAGACACTACATTAGGGATGCTTTATTAATAGTATGGGAAAAAATAAGAGATTATCATTATATGAAAATACCAGTCTGGTTATCAACATTAGAAGCTTTTACATATCCACAGCTTTTTAAAAAGGAACATATTATTATTAGATATTGGTCACACTGATGGATGATCTCTGGAGGGCTCGGGATAGAGGATGTTCCTCTATCCTGGTCCTATTAGACCTCTCAGTGGCTCTTTTTTTTAATTATTATTAAATTTTTATTGAATAATCACACACAAACATAAACATAAACAAACCAAACCAAACAAAAACATACATTAAATTTGAACCGGGTACTGCTGAGCTCGTATCACTCATTGTCCATCATTTGTTAAGTCCAATTCAGAAAAGCTATTGGATCTTTCTCCTATCTAGCCATCCATAGAAATTGTTCCATATTTTGTAATAGTCCATTTCTTCCTTATTTTTGATTTCCATTGTCAATTTGTCCACCTCTCGCACGCAATAATCTTTCTTATTAATTCTGCTTCTGTTGGAGTTTCGGTGTTTTTCCAGTTTTGTACAAAAGCCATCCTCGCTGCTGTAATAATGTGAATCATTAAGTAGAAAATTTCTTTCGGGTATATCTTGTTAGTGATTCCTAATAAAAAAAATTCTGGTTTAAAGTATATCTCCTCGTCACAGATTTCCCGTAGCCATTTACATATTTCTTTCCAAAATTCCTGGGCCTTTCTGCAACTCCACCATATATGATAATAGGTACCTCTTTCCTTGTTGCACTTCCAACAGATGGGAGAAAATTTATTATTTATTTTAGCTAATCTTGTTGGTGTTATGTGCCATCTGTAAAATAGTTTGTATAGATTTTCCTTATATGGAGTTGCTAAAGTTATTTTTTTATTTCTAGTCCAGATGTTCTGCCAATCGTCCAAATTTATATTATAGCCGAAATTTCTCATCCATAGTATCATTGTTTCTTTTATTTTTTTTCTTCTAATTTGGCTTCTAATAATACCTGATAAGTTTTTTTAATCATCTTTTCATCTGGTCCTAGCAAAATTTCATCCAATTCAGTCCTAGTTTTACTAATGCCCAATTCCTTCTTATCTTTTAAGTATTTAGATTGGAGTTGCAGATAGGCCCACCATTCCAATTCTATTCCCTGTTCTGTCAACTGCTGCCTAGTTTGTATATTCCATTTTTCATCTAATAATTCTTCATAAGTAATAATTTTGTCATATCGTAGTAGGTGTGGGTGCATCAAGGCTTCTAATGTCGATAAGCAAATTGGAGTTTGAATGTACATTTGTTTCTTAATTTTAAACCAAGTGTGCAAAAGTGTCTGTCTAACTTTATGTTTTTGCACGTAGCTATGTCCCTTTATACTATCTTGTCCGAGAAAAGCGTGCCATCCTGACTGGAGGTTGTATCCCTCTAATGTTAATATTCTTGTATTTGTATGGTTAATCCAATCTTTTAACCAGGTCATTATTGCAGCGCTATGGTACAGCTCCCAATCTAGTAGGCCAAACCCCCCTCTCTCCGTGGCATCCTGTAATAATTTTAATTTTACCCTCGGCCTTTTCCTTTGCCAAATAAAGTTCGATATTCTTCTATTTAATTCATCAAAGAAGGCTTTTTTTAGTTTTATAGGGGCATTTTGAAAGAGGAATAAAATTTTAGGTAAAATATTCATTTTTATCGTGGCTATTCTGCCCATAAAAGATAAATTTAAATTATTCCATCTTCTTAAATCATCGGTTATTCATTTAATAAGAGGGTTGTAATTATCCTTCTTAAGTGTGCTATGCCTGGCTGATATGATGATTCCCAGATATTTTATTTTTTCAATAGTTTCAATGCCCATTGTTGCCACCAGTAATTGTTTCTGCTTATTTGTCATATTTTTAGTGATCATTTTTGTTTTATTTTTATTGACCTTTAGACCTGCTACAAGTCCAAATTCATCCAGTTTTTCTAATAATTTAGGTCCAGAAGTTTGCGGTTCTTCTAAAATAAAAAGTAGATCATTAGCTTAATGCTTGTAATTTGAACTCTTCCTTTTTTTTTTAATCCTTTTATCTCACTTTCTTTTTTAATTGTCCTGATTAAAGCCTCTAAGGTCATAATAAACAACAGTGGCCAGTGGGCATCCTTGTCTAGTTCCCTTCTGGATTTGGAATTTTTCCGTAAGTTCCCCATTGATTAGAATTGTAGCTTCTTGTTTTTGGTAGATGGCCAAGATTACATTTATAAATTTGGGTCCTAAATTCAAATATTTGCTTTGTTGTAAAATAAAATCCCATTTTACATTATCGAATGCCTTTTGGGCATCTAGGAATAGTAGTGCTGCTTGTTCTGCACTACGGTCTTCATAGTATTCTAATACATCTAATGTTACTCTGATGTTATTTCTAAGGTGTCTCTGTGGGAGGAAGCCATTTTGGTCAGTAGATATAAGTTTATTAAGTATTTTTTTTAGTCTTTCGGCCAGAATAGTCATAAAAATTTTGTAGTCAACATTGAGAAGGGAGATTGGTCGGTAATTCCCCGGGTCTGTCAAATCAGTACCTGCTTTAGGAATAATAGATATTTTTGCCTCTTGCCAAGATTGGGGACACTTCGCCTTATCTAAAACTTCATTAAAGTTTTTTAACATTTCTTTTCCTAATACTTCCTCTCAGCGGCTCTTGATACCATCGACCATGGTATCCTACTGCGGCGCTTTCAGGGGTTGGGAGTGGGAGGCACCGTGGTACAGTGGTTCTCCTCCTACCTCTTGGGATGCATGCAGTTAGTGTTGGCAAGGGGGCAGAGGTCGACCCCAAGGCGTCTCACTTGTGGGGTGCCCCAGGGGTCAGTTCTTTTTCCCCTCCTGTTCAACATCTACATGAAGCCGCTTGGTGAGATCATCTGTGGTTTCGGGGTGAGGTATCATCAATATGCTGATGATACCCAGCTCTTCATCTCCACCCCGGACCATCTCAGTGATGCCCTTTCCATGATGTCCCATTGCCTGGAGGCGGTACAGATCTGGATGGGGAGAAACAGGCTCCAGCTCAACCCGGACAAGACTGAGTGGCTGTGCCTACTGGCATCTCGGATTATCCAAGAAATTCCATCTCTGACCATGGGGAGAGGTGTTGCCCTCCCCCATGGGTAGGGCATGCAACTTGGGTGTCCTCCTGGATGCACAGCTAAGTATGGAAGAGCAGGTGGGAGCCGTCACCAGGAGGGCATTTGTCCAGGTTCACCTGGTGCATCAGTTGCACCCCTATTTGGATCGGGATGCCCTATGCATGGTCACCCATACACTCGTCGCTTCCCATCTTGACTACTGCAATGCTCTCTACCTAGGGCTGCCCTTGCAGACTATACAGAGGCTTCAACTGGTGCAAAATGCAGCTGCACAGGTAGTGATGGGAGTGACCCGATACTCCCATGTGACACCCCTCCTGCGCGATCAACATTGGTTGCCAGTTGCCCTCCGGGTAAGATTCAAGGCGCTGGTGTTAGCCTATAAAGCCCTTCATGGCCAGGGTCCAGGGTATTTGCAGAACCGCCTCCTACCACAGTTGAGTTCCAATCGCCCAGTGCGCTCCCACCAGCAGGGCCTCCTCGGGGTGCCGCTGACCAAACAATGTCGGTTGGTGGTCCCCCGGGGGAGGGCCTTCTCTGTGGGGGCACCCACCCTGTGGAACCATCTGCCCCTGGGGTTGCAGCTGGCTCCCGACCTTCATTCCTTCCGCCGCAATCTTAAAACTTGGCTGTTTTTACAGGCCGGCCTGGACTGAGGTTGGTTGGGGTTTTTTTTTTTCATTCATTAGGTTTTATTGTATTTTAGGGATTTATTTGGATGGCCTTTATATTTTAATGCCTTGTATTTAAGTTTTGTATTTCGATTCTTCGTGTGAGCCACTCCGACTCCCCCCAGAGATGGGGCGGCATACAAATCCAAATAAATAAATAAATAAATAAATATGAAGAAATCTTAAATGAAAAGGGTGAACTCAGAACACAGCAAGAATTAGAGTTACAAGGGATAAAAATGAATTGGTATTCATATTTGCAAATACATACAAGGTATGAGAAAGATATTAAGATGGCTGGGTTTTATAAGGAATTGACTGAATTAGATAAAATCCTAACAGGCACTGAAGAGACGTTGATTAAAAAATTATATGGTTACTTACTAGGAGTGAAATTAGAGGAAGAACAAGTTAAAGAATCAATGATTGCATGGAGGAAAAACTTCAGATATGGAATAGACTTGGATAAATGGCAGATACTATGGTCTAGAAGCTATAAACTATGTTGTTATGTATGCAGGTTTGAAGTCATTGGATTAGTTTGAACTGTTCTTGTAAAATGTTAGAAATGATTGGTTTAAAAAGTGCAGGAAAACCCTGCACTCTGATTGGCTGCCAACTGCGGCTGCTGGCTATAAGTAGCAGCCGCAGCCCAGCCAAAGTGGGTCCGTTCTGAACTGTAGTCGCTAATAAACTAAAGAGCTTGAAGCACTCCGCGTCTGTCTCTTCATGCAAACTTAACATATGTCAACAGCTTATAAAGAGAATTTGTATAAAGTGTTTTACAGGTGGCACTTACCCCATCGAGAATTGCCAAGATGTTTAAAGATAAGTCGGAAAGTGCTGGAAATGTCAGAAGTTACCAGGATCATACTATCATATGTGGTGGACATGCACAGAAGCTAAGGAGTATTGGACTAGAATACATATGTGGCTGGAGAAAATGATAAAACAACCTATAGATTTAAAACCAGAGACATTTTTATTGGGAATTTTGCCTGAGAGTTATAATAAAGAGTTAACCTACTTGATTATCAATGTATTAACAGCAGCCAGGATTGTATTTGCACAAAATTGGAAAAATAAGAAAATTCCAATGGATGAGGAAATAATTAAGAAAATAATGGAATGTGCAAAAATGAGTAGATTGACAATGGCGATTAGAGAACAAGAGGAAAAGATTATTATAAAATTTGGAATTTATTTTATGAATGGCTAGATAGAAGAGTAAGAAATTGAAATATGTAAGTACAGTATAATTGAATGAGTTAGACAGAGTAACAAAATGAATGTGAAATATATTATTGAAAGTCAATAAATATAATGTTAAGGCTAATATAGTAAGTGATTGATTGATTGATTGATTGATTGGACTTGTATGCCGCCCCCTCTCTGCAAGGACTCAGGGCGGCTCACAACTAAAACACAATAATACAAACAATAAATATTTAAAAAAGAATTAAATCAACAAGCCCAAACATTAAAAAAACCCAATTAAAATAATTAAAAAAAACCCCAGAGGTCAGTCCAGCCCAGCCTGTTCAAACAACCAGGTCTTCAGATCGCGGCGGAAGGAGCGAAGGTCTGGAGCCAAACGGAGCTCCAGAGGGAGTTGGTTCCACAAGGCGGGGGCCACAACAGAATAGGCCCTTCCCCGGGGCACCACCAGCCGACATTGTCTAGCTGACGGCACCCCGAGGAGTCCCCGTCTGTGCGCACGCACAGGGTGATCAGTATTTGATATTGGCAGGAGATGCTCCCACAAGTACCCTGGACCCATATCGTAGAGGACTTTGAATGTTAACACCAACACCTTGAATCTACCGCGAGGGCACCACCAGTAACCAATGCAGCTCGCGCAGGAGGGGTGTAACATGGGAGTATCGGGAAACTCCCATCACAGCCCACACAGCCGCATTCTGCACCAGCTGAAGCCTCCGGATGGTATGCAAGGGCAGTCCTAAATAGAGAGCATTGCAGTAGTCTAGTCGGAAGCCACAAGTGCATGAGTGATCGTCGGAAGGGCATCTCGTCCAGATACGGGCGCTGGTGAACCAGTCGGACCTGGGCAAAAGCCCCTGGTCACGCCCCCATCTGCTCCTCCAAACCAAGCCGTGAATCCAGGAGGACTCCCAGGTTCCAGGCCCTATCCAGGGGCAACACCTCTCCCCTATGACCAAAGATGGAATCGACTGGCTGGGCCGAGATGCCTGTACGCACAACCACTCAGTCTTAGCCAGGTTGAGCTGCAGTCCGTTCCTGCCCATCCAGATCCATACTGCATCCAGACACTGGGTCATCACAGAGAGGGCATCACTGATTTGGTTTGGGGTGGAGATGTACAACTGGGTATCATCAGCGTACTGATGATACCTCACCCCAAAACCACGGATGATCTCACCCAGCGGCTTCATATAGATGTTGAACAGGAGGGGAGAGAGGACCGACCCCTGAGGGACCCCACATGGAGTGCCCTCGGGCCGACTTTGCCCCCTGCCAACACCGATTGCGAATGCCCCGAGAGGTAGGAGGAGAACCACTGCAAAACTTTGCCCCCCACTCCCAACCCCCCGAGGTGCCGCAATAGGATACCATGGTCGATGGTATCGAAAGCCGCTGAGAGATCTAACAGGACTAGGACAGAGGAAAATCCCCTGTCCTGAGCCCTCCAGAGATCATCCATCAGTGCGACCAATGCTGTCTCCATGCTGAACTCGGGTCAGAAACCTGACTGGTATGGATCTAGATAGTCTGCTTCCTCCAGGAAAAGCAGAAACTGCTGATCCACCACACTCTCAACAACCTTCGCCAAAAAGTGAAGGTTGGAGACTGGACGGAAGTTGTTTAAAAAGACTGGGTCCAGAGCAGGCTTCTTCAGGAGGGGCCTCACCACTGCCTCTTTCAAGGCAGCGGGAAAGGACGCCTCTCTCAGCAAGGCATTAACAACTGCCCGGAGCCAGCCGCACGTGGTCTCCCTGGAGGCATATACCATCCAGGAAGGACATGGGTTCAATAAACAGGTGGTGGAACTCAGGCATCACATAATCCTGTCCACTTCATCCTCAGAAACAGGATCAAACTCAGCCCAGATGACATCAGCCAGACTCTCTGTGACTCCCTCCTCAGACCACTGCAAATTAGAGCTCAGCCCCTCCCAGATCCGAGCAATCTTATCCAACAGATATTGTCCAAATTCTTCAGTCCTGCCCCGCAGAGGGTCTACCTCCGGCTCCCAATGTAAGAGGGAGCGCGTGACCCTGAACAGGGTGGCCATTATCTGCAGACGCTACAAGGGTGGAGAGGTAAGCCCTCCTCGCCGCCCTCAAAGTTCCCAGGTAAGTCCTAATATAGGCTCTCAACTGGGTTCGGTCAGATTCAGAATGGGTCGACCTCCACCTGCTCTCTAAACCCCTCCTATGTCGCTTCATCTCCCGGAGCTCCTCTGTAAACCAGGGAGCCACCCGGGATCTGTGGCGAGTGAGGGAACGTAAGGGGACAACCCGGTTGAGGGCTTCCGAGGCAGCCTGTTGCCATGCAGCTGCCAGCACCTCGGCCGAGCTGTGGATAAGGGAGGCAGGCAGAAACCCCAGCTCTGCCTGGAACCTCTCAGGGTCCATCAGGCGTCTGGGGCGGAACCATCTCAGGGGTTCCTCATCCCAGCAGCATGGGGCGGCCTGTTACAAGAACAGCCGTAGGAGATAGTGATCTGACCATGCAACGGGTTGGGCATTAATACTGCTCACCCCCAGATCACTATGCCACTGCTCCGAGACAAAAACAAGGTCGAGCATGTTGCCCCCGCATGCATGGGGCCCTGTATTAGCTGGGCCAGGCCCATAGCCACCATGGAAGCCATGAACTCCTGGGCCAAACCCGATGTCCCTCCCAGGGAGGGCAAGTTGAAGTCACCCAGGACCAAAAGGCCTGGGAGCTCCACCGCCACTCCCGAGAGTGTGACCCAGGCAGGGCCGCTGCTACACAGCTGGGGGAAAGGTATGCAAGCAGCAGGCCCAACCGGCCACCGGGCCCCAACTGCAGGAGGAGGGTCTCACACCCGCCTGTCTGGTGAACAGAGACCTCCCTTGGAATCAAGGTCTCCCGAATAACAACAGCCACCCTAACACCCCTTCCCTGGGCTCTAGGCTGGTGCAAAACCCGAAAACCTGGGGCCCATAAATCAACCAGAGGGACTCCACCCTCTGGCCCCAACCAGGTTTCGGTGATGCAAGCCAGGTCTGCAGCCTCCTCCTCAATCACTTCCTGGAGGAGGGACGCCTTATTAGCCACGGACCTGGCATTAAAATACACCAGCCACAGTCCAGGGGCTCCGGGTCCCATATCCCCAGGGGAGTGGGCAGAGGCATGGGGGTCGGAGCGCGCCACAGCTCGCAAACAGCGGCAGCATGCTCCCAGATCATGATACGGCCCCCTGACTCTTCGTCTCCTGCCAAATCCGATCACCCTGGGGATCAATGTTCCCGCCCTGCTTCCCAGAGCCCCGAGGAGCCCCCCCCCCTCCCCACCGCGATCCTTGACCAGGCTGGACTGAGTTCCAATCAAACTAGGCAGGCAATCCCCAGAAGCCCACCGAGAAGACCCTTCCACCCCCTCCCTAACCCCTTAAGATGACCAATTAAAAAATTTAAAAACCTCCCCTTCCAAATTAAACTTAATTTAAAACCCTTGGTCATGCTATGCCCCCTCTTGGGATTAGGAGATCTGTCATTGAGGAGGGGCTTTGACAATACAGCGGGCCATCTCAGGGACAGGGGAACACCCCTGAGTGCCCGCAGCTCAAGAGAAGAGTAGGTGTAACCAATAGTAGTCATCAATGGGAAAAATCAAAGTTCAGGATAAGATGGTACATAGTTCAGGTCACCGATGGTGGATTCTAGGGCCAGCAAACAGCGGAGACCTCTTGACCCAGGCAGCACTCCTACTGCCTACCAGGGAGTAAGTCCCACGATCTCGACATGGTCCAGCTTCCTCTCTCCCACAGAGGAAGACAGTCCTAAGCTAACCCGAATCAAGGTGGGGCCAAACACCACTGCTCTCTCACCCCAGTGGTAATGGCCAAGCATGGCATGCTCCCACCATACCATGCAACCCCCAAAGGGCGAACTGAGGCATCCGGGGGGAAGGAAAGATGGTCCAGGCATAGTAGATGGCCATTAAGGGCCCAATGTCTCCACCAACCAGTCATCTCAACTGTTGCATCCTCCAGGCCCTCCCAAGAAGAAGAAGAAGCCGGAAAGCAACATCCGCCGCCATCGTTGCATCCAAGGCTAGGGGGGAAGGTCGGGGAGGTACCAAGGACACCAATAAAAGACCGGTGCCCCGAGCATCCTCCCCAGCAGATCTTCAGATATCCCCCAGCCAATAGCACCAGCAGCAACAATGCCGCTGATGCTGCCATCGTCACCACACCATCTCTGCCGTGCTGCATATATTTATATATGTGATATAAAATACTGATTAGAATGATTAAATATATATATAAGTAAAATATGTATGATGTTATTATATGCCCAAAGAATTGTGTGCCCAACTGACACACTGATGAACAGAAAGGTTTTATTTGTTTGTTTTTGTTGTTGTTATAAAAATAAAAAAAATATTAAAAAAAGAAATCTATGCCAAAATCTATCTATCTATCTGTCTGTCTATCTATCTATCTATCTATCTATCTATCTATCTATCTATCCATCCATCCATCTCTCTCTCTCTCTCTCTCTCTCACACACACACACACACACACACACACTTTTGGCCATTTTAGAATATACAAAAAATAATCTCCCCCAGAAACTATAAAATATCTTGAAGTTGTATCAATAGTATCATGTAATATTGGCATGTCTCTTTTTGCATACTTGACAATAGCCAATATACCATATCTACTTTTATATTTTCTCTTCATTCTAGCTACCGATCAAAGTGCAATTAAATACCACTGAATTGAATCTAGACTTAAAATCAGTAGCTTCCATTACATCTATTAATACCGAGCAGAATACCAAAATGGCAGCCTTGACTTGTAGCAGTATTCTTCACCTCTTCCACTCCAGCCACCCCTTAACCAGGAGGTGGAGATTCCAATTGTTTGCTTAATGGAGACTTTTTTGTTTAAAAGGTAACTGATATTCTTTTACTTTATTTAAGCTCCATTTAATTCAGGCTCCCATCTGCTTCATTTTGATTGTGTTTTGAAAATGCACATTAAAAAAAATCACTTTCTGCCAATGGAACTTGGGCTGGGGAGTGAGGAGGAAATAATCCTCAAATATACAGCTGGCACAGTTCCACCAACAAAAGAAATCCATTGATCTGTCCTGATTCCCAATCCTTGGTCTTTCAGAATGGCTCATATATTCATAAACAAGCCATTGAACAAATGCATGCATCGTCTTTATTGTTCTTTATAAGCCGGCTGTTGGCTCTTTCTAGCTTCCAGTATGAAAAATGAATGAACTTACTCCCATTTTTGCCTTATCTCTTATCTCATAATTGTTTTGTTTGGAGCAGTAGGAGAGACCAATATAAATATCTCTGCTGTTTTGTCCTTTCCAAAGCTAATTCATCCTTTTCTCTGAGGCATATCCTCCTGACTTTCCTTGGAACTTTTATAATTGTTTACTGTTGGAATCCATTTTAAAGGTATTTATTGCTGGATCTGATGTAACATGGATGGAGATATCAAGGCACCATCCTCACTAAGCCTTGGGAAAACATCAAGAGTTTTGAGTCATATATAAAATATTAGAAGCATATATAATAACCAGTTCAATGAAGAAAAACATATTACTTTTGCAGAATGGAATGTAGGATTTGAGGCATAGTATTGGTAACATATTTGAAAACTATGTTCACTATACTTAAAATTTAAATCCTGAATAGCATAAATAAATTGCAAGGATTCATAGAAGCTATTCCTACAAACACTGTCTCCATAATCTAGTAAACCCGAAATCCTTTTCCAAAAACACCCATCAAATTCAGTGAAATCCACCTCTGAATATTTATTTTGCTTATTTAAAACATTTTTTTAATCATTCATGCTAATTTTTGCAGAATTCTACAATGGCTTAACCCACACCCCCTCCCTTCTTTAAAGAAAAATGTTTTGATTTCTGCCTTTTTCAGCTCCTCTGATTGAAAAAAGAGTTGTTGTTTGCAGTGGAACAATTAAAAAACATGAAGGTTAAACATTAATTTTCTGGTTGTTCTTAATCATTGTTATAAATATACAGTACATGTCTCTTCACCTTGGCAACTTTGAGATGTACAGGTTTCAATTCTCAGAATTCCCCAATCAACATAGTCGTAAGTAAATAAACTCATAAAGCAGGCTATCCTATGACCAACCCAATTGTATGACCTTTTTTTGCATTGGTTGTTAAGTGAATCACCATGGCTGTTAAATGAATCTGCAGTCATCATGCCAATCATCCCATTTACTATCGAGCACTTTTACTGAAAACCAGAAGTAAACACTGGGTTTTGACAAAAATATTGTAAATTGTGGTCAGGTGACCAAGGGACACTGCAAACAGCCATAAGCAGTGGTGGGATTCACCTGATTTGCACCACTTCAGCTGAACCGGTTGTTAAATTGCTGGCTGGCCCTGCCCCATCCCTTCCAGGAGTCCCATGTGCCCCGTTTTAGCTCCCAAGTAAGTGCAGGGAGACCTAATAGGCCCAAAATGGGGTACGTAGGGGTGTGGAGCAGCCCCCCTGTGGCCTGTTTTTGCTCCCAGGAAGCCGCAGGGAGGCCTACTAGGTCCAAACTGGGGCTCAGGGGGATGCAGCATGCCCCACGTGGCCCATTTTTGCTCCCAGGAGGCTGTATGAAGGCCTACTAGGCCCAAAATGAGGCATGGGGGTGGCACATCCCCCCGCAGCCCGTTTTTGCTCCTGGGGGGGGTTCAGGAGGCCGAGTGCTGCCTGTCACACCCCCTGTCCACACCCACCATGGCCACGCACACCCAGCTGGTCATTAGGGCAGAGAACCAGTTGTTAAATTATTTGAATCTCATCACTGGCCCTAAGTGTGGGCTGAATGCCGAGTGCCCAAAATGTGATCATATGATCATACAGAGGAGCCCGGGCATCAGAACTTTGGAACCAAGTTGTAAGTATCTTCTGAGGAGTCCATCATAACTTTGGGGAGGGAGTTCCATTGTAACTTTGACTACATGTGTAACAAAAAGAGATAGAAAGAACTGAGTTCAAACTTAGGAAGTGTTAAGATATTTAAATTTAGTAGTTGCAGCAGTGGAGCTGTGCAGTGAGCCAGAACACATGGTTAGAGCTGATTGGTTGAAGAGTGCTGGCTCCTGCATGAGGCAACCTGCTCTGTGATTGGTTGCTGTGGGTGTGGAGGGGGAGTTTCCCTTCTGAAGTGTGCTTCCTGAGTTTTCTCCTCTCCTTCTCCTTCCTAAGTGTGCAGTTAAAGTTACAAACAAGGTGAATAATACATCTGTGTGGTAACCATGGTAATCAGCTGTATTAACAATTTTAAATGACAGTGTATCTGCCAGGACTTCACAAAAGAAGACAAACCCTTGAATAAGCCATGATGATTTTTTTCCTTTTCTGCCTAATTGCAGACCTTGTTCTTGGAGGCAAGTCCCACTGAAGTAATAGAAGTTGATGTCACATAAGTATTTTTGGGATACACTGTTAGACACCCTCAGGGAGGCTTCAGTAGCTTTCATTTGGAATTAAGCAGGCATATAGAATGGAATGAAGGCTATTGCTGAACACATTGGGTTGTATCCCAAAAATTGTAAGCCGCCCTGAGTCTTCGGAGAAGGGCGGCATATAAGTCTAATTAAAAAAAAAATTAAGTGACCTGGCTATTTTTAAAAAATGTAAAAATTCAAAGCTTCCTTTTTCTACTTTTATCTTAAAACACTCTTTGTTTGCCTTAAAAATGGAGATGGCATTGGAAATCTCTCTCCCTCTCTTTCTCTCTCTCCCTCCCTCCCTCCCCCCTCTCTCTTGTGTGGTCAAAAGATTTGGGAGAGCAACATGTTGAGGGCGGTTAATTGATGAATAGCACTCAACCTATGAAAACACTGAAGAATAAAGCTTTTGTAGTACAATGAGATGACCTTTGGAGTAAGAAATCAGCCCTGCTCCAAGTCAATGTTTTGGTAAGTGAAGTCCATATTAAATCTGAATTATATAGAAAATGTCAGTAGAATTTCATGGGGTACAAGATTTCCCTGTTCCAATGTGCAAGCTGCAACTCTACTACATAATTTTATGGAGCAGAGAAGAGTTCAAGACTGTGCAGGATCCCAATTAGAATTCCGTAATGACATAATCTCAAGCTTGCTTGATATATGGAAATACTTACTTCATTCTCCACTTACATCTAATGGCCTCTTTTAACTTTTGGTGAAGTGTCAAGTCTAATAATTTCCTGAATGTAGCATGGCAAATATACAGGCCTAAAGTCAATCTGTCATAAAGAAAAAATTCTTCGGGCTAATAAAACTCGTGGATATTGGATACTGAAGATCTTCTTGATGGTCAGAATGGCCTTGAGTATAACTTTATTGCAGAGGGCTTCCTTCAATAAGAGATAATTTTACCAACGTCTCCTTTCCCTTACATTCTCCAGAGACCTGTTCTAGATGTTTGCAGATCCTGTAGAAGAGAGTTGGAAAAAAAAGGAGTAGGTTAACATATTTATTTATTTGTATCCTGCTTCTATTATTTTTACAAATAACTCAAGGCTGTGAATATGCAATATGTAATATTCTTTCCTTCTCCTATTTTACCCCCAACAACAACCCTGTGGGGTGTATTGGGCTGAGACTGGCCCATAGTCACCCAACTGGGCAGAGACTGGCCCATAGTTACCCAACTGCCTTTCTTGGTTAAGGTGGGACTTGAACTCACTGTCTGATGCCTTAACCACTAAACCAACTGGGTAAACATTACCTTCCCCTTCTTTACAAATAGGCTCCAATTCCCTAACTGAAGAAAGATTATCTATAGCTATCCAAAAGTTAGATGACCCTGAATTTGAATTAATATCCCCTCCAAGATTAAGTACAGGTAGAGAAAAAAATCCTGTGCAATAAATGTTCCTGTTACATGCCTATGAGGGTATGAAACTGGGAGAGAGTTGTACGCATATAGGATAAGTCAGTTGCTACTGCCTGCAGACAATTAAAAATAAAAATGGCAGGTGACGAGCTCAAAATTTCATTTGGAAAAAATGCCCACTTGCTCAGAAGAATTACTAAGCTAAGAGAGCCAGTTTGGTGTGTGGTTAAGGCATCAAGCCAGAAACCAGAAGATAGTGAGTTATAGTCTTGCCTTGGGGATGAAAGGCAGGTGGTTGACTTTGGGCCAGTCACTCTCTCTTAGCCCAACTGACCTGACAGGATTGTTGTTGAGGGCAAAGAAATAGGGGAGGAAGGAGTATTAGGTACTGTATGTTCATTGTCTTGAGATAGTTATAAAAATAATAAAGGTAGAATTGTCGATTTTTTTAAAAAAAAGGCTAAGCTAAGCAACAGAGAATCTCTTGGTAGGCCATAGGAAGTTGCAAGAAATTCCCTCTCCAGTCTGCTTCTTATTAAATGAGCCCAACCTTCTTCCCATTAGCAGCCATTTTATAAGAGTATATCTTCCCATTAAGCAGCTGTATCTACCGAGTATCTACAACATCTCTCAAAACAAGAAAAGCTACAAAAAGGTTTCTTCTTTCTTGGTGAAGGGATCAAAAGGGGAAAATCTGAGTTGTAACTCAACCTTTTAGTCATCTGCCATTCAAAACCATTATCGCTAATTTCTCATTGAGTATTGTAAGTGCACTAAACAAGTGTGCTACTTTGATTTTTCATTTATTATTATTAAAGGTTGATAACAACAGAAATATCCACATCACAATATGACAATATGGCAGCAGATATGTGCCAGATTAGCTATTCATTCCATTAAGATGATTTTTCCGCTAAAAGTTTAGACTTTTTCTGCCTATGGAATGAACAGACCAATTTGGGACAGTTGTCTCGGGACCCATACAAGGAGGGGACCAGCTTCAAAAAATTTTACTACCGCTTCTGTGAGCATGATTTGGTGGGTGTAGCTTAGTGGGTGTGGCAGGGGAAGGATACTGTAAAATTCCCATTTCCTCCCCACCCCACTAATCTGCTTTCCAGCTCCGTTCTCCTGTGCAGGGCAACAAAAGAAGACCCAGCCAATCAGCTGGGACTCAGGAGGCAGAGAATAGATGGGGGCGGGGCCAGTCAGAGGTGGTGTTCTGAACTACACAAAATTTCAGCTACCAGTTCTCCAGAACTGGTCAGAACCTGCTGAATACCACCTCTGGAGGGGACTCCAACCTTGGCTCAGTGTGACATTGTGTGACATTGTTAAGCACCCCCGCTTCCTGAATCTAAAATGACTTTCTTTCCTTGAGGGGGAGTGCTTGCTTTTTTTTCCCTACTAGTTTGGCACTCCAGCCCCTAGATAGCCAATTATATGAAATGAAAAGGATTAGCTTTTCTGGCAAGATCTCATTGCACAAGAAGTAGGGGAAGGAAGAACATACTTGTTTTAGATGCAGCCTAATTTTTTTTGTTTAGGGTGGACATTTAAGGTAGATCATCAATACGGAATGGCTTCACACTGTCTAAAATCCTGGAGTTCATTGAAAGTGTTTTATAGAATATGTTTTGTGTCAGGCAATAGTAAAATACGTCTCCCTCTGGTGGCTAACTTTATAAACAGAAGGGGTGACCTTTTGACCTACTGATAAATTCCAATTCACAGGAAAAAAGTTAAATTCCAAGTAACATCTCTACCCTTCCAGCCTAATACATCACTTTTAATTACGTGATTCTCATTTGGTTCAGTGAAAGGCAATTTTTCCCCTTCCTTCCAAAAACAGAAAAGTGCTTCTAGTATTGAGCTGTTGCATTGTATATTTTTACTTTGCTGCTCTTGTCCACATTAGCTTTGTTTTTATCTTTTGCTCTTGTTCTGTTTCTCTAATTGATTGGCCTTGAATAGTCAGGACTTATCTCTGGATTGCTACTTTGGCTTTAGCTAGAAGTTGGTTATGATTTGTTATTTATCATGAATTATTATGAAATAGCTTCTATTTTTTCCAGCTGCAAAAGCTACTGCTTGCATTAATGTAACCAATATGTTGCAGACATTACAAATAATAAGTCTCTTAATATATTCCCACAGACATTCAAAATATAAAATCAGTTGCCCTGTTTCTATAGAAAAACATCCAGCTAATATGAATATTTTTCAATACCCACCCTCCCTCCCTCCCTCCCTCCCTTCCAACTGGAATTAAATTTATTATTTTTTGCACATTTAATGATTTAGTCCTTTTACATATAGAAGATTCTCAGCAATTGAAAGAGAGGTGGGGGGGATGGCAATTGCAGTATCAAAGAAAATGAAGAAAAAAGAGAAGTTAATTAATACAGCATTCAATAAACAGCTAAGAAAAAAACACGGAATGGAAGATCTAAGAGACTGCAAGTAACAATGCCTTGATTCAGCAAACTTCTGAATTCGGAAGTGCAAATAGATGTAATTATTTGTCAGGGGGAGAAGGGGGGGAAGAAAGATAATGGAGACTACAGGAATGAAATTGACTTAAGATTATTGTGACAAAGAGTAAGAAAGAGGGAAAGAGATGTAGATCAGAGTTTTTGCATTTTATTCTTATGGCCTGGGGAATTCTCAACATGTGCTGGGCTTCCACTCATACAATTTCCAGCTGACACAGAAGCTACCAGGACAGAGAAGACTGGCTAATAGGATAAACTTTCCACACAGCATTACTAAGCCACAGCATGGATAAGCATAATGTTAGTTTTCATTTTAGACCTCGGCACAAACTCCTGCCTGCCTGTGTTTAGCAACTTTGCCTTTTATTAAATTTAATCATTTCCCCCTGTGGCTTTAAATTGAGGGCATTTCCTGTTTAAATTCAATTACTTTCCCATTTAGATTGAATGCTGATAATACTAATAATAATATTTTAACTTTGCATAACTGTAACCTGATAAGCGTGAATAGGAATCGTATGGCAGTGAAACAGACTGGCTTCTAACAATGATATATGAATTTATTAATAAAAAGAAAAAAATTTATTGCAGCTTTTATGAAAATTTAAGCTGTTCCTATTAAAAATGAAGGGAAGGGAAATAAGGAACATTCTTTTCCTTTGGAAATCCATTATATTTACTTAATTGCATGACATATAAAATCTGTATATTGTTGCTCTGGGTTTATTCTATGGATCTCTATTTAACAAGATTTTGTCCCATTTCAATTCAAATTAAAATTTATCAAATGTTTTTGGGTAAAGAGGAAAGTGAAAGGTGTCTTTTGTAAGTAGAGGGACATAATTCATATCCACTGTTCCTCATCCCACTGTGGTTAAGAATGAGAATTGTTTCTTTCCTCTACTTTTTTTTTGGGTTGGGCCAACTAATCAAATATTAATTCCATGACAACTACATTTGCTTCTATTCTCATACATGCATTTGTGATATTCTGTCCCCCTTTTGTGTCTAGGGGGAATTATTTGAGTAACTACCAGAAAAGGATAACCAATACCTACTGTGCAGGTAAACCTCGATTTACAACCACAATTGAGCCCAAAATTTTTGTTGCTAAGTCAGACATTTGTTACCTGAGTTTTGCCCCATTTGATGACTTTTCTTGACATAGTTGTTAAGTGAATCATTGAAGTTGCTAAATTAGTAGTATGATTGTTAAGTGAATCTGGCTTCCCTGCTGACTTTGCTTGTCAGAAATTCACTAAAAGGGATCACATCAATCAAAACAAACAAACAAACAAACGTTTATTGTCAATGCACAACATGTGTACAATGAAATTGAAATGAGCCTCCTTGGTGCTGGCCCTGCAACAGAGGTGGTTTTCAGCAGGTTCTGACCAGTTCTGGAGAACTGGTAGTGGAAATTTTGAGTAGTTCGGAGAACCGGCCAATACCACCTCTGGCTGGAGATTTTACAGTATACCCTTCCCCTGCCATGCCCACCAAGCCATGCCCACAGAACTGGTAGTAAAAAAATTTGAATCCCACCACTGCCCTGCTAGTCTATCATATTAAACCTAATTGTGGTGTTTATGTTGCGTTCAGAATTCTGACAGTCCATGGAAAAAAGCTGTTCTTCAGCCTGTTTGTATGACTGGCTATGCTTCTATATCTCCTGCCCGATGATAGGAGAGTAAAGAAGTGCTGACCAGGGTGTGAATCATCCCTGAGGATTTTCCTCACTCTGCTGAGGCAGCAGGTCCTGGTGATTTTGTCCAGTGGGGTCATGACCCAGGGACACTGCAACCATCAAAAATATGAACCAGTTGCCAAGCGTCCAAATTTTGATCATGTGACCATGGGGATGCTGCAATGTGGTAAGTGTGAAAAATGGTCATAAGTCACTTTTTTCACTGCCTTTGTAACTTTTGAATGGTCACTAAATGAAGTGTTGTAAGTTGAGGACTACCTGTATTTGGACAAATCAAACCCAAAGGGAATCAGGACCTTCAAACATCCAAGAGCTCAAGTAGAAATTGTCTATCACAACTTTTAGTTTTGTTTTGGACTGCGATAAGAAGTCTCCATATTAGTCTGGGTCAACAGCCTGATTAGGAAAGTTATAAGAACACAAAACCTGATAAAGCAGCCTGATATAGAGATCAGCAATTCTACAGTGGCCACCATGTTTGTCACAAAGTCAATAGATCTTGGATATCTTTAAATGTTCACGCTCCAGACTACCATAACCAGAAAAAAAAATCTCTTTCTTTTAATCCAGATGGCTATACGAGTTCCTAAAGTTCCAAAGGAACTACTATTACTACTACTACTACTACTATTATTATTATTATTATTATTATTATTATTATTATTATTATTAAACCACCTATCTTCCCCATACAGCAACTCTGGGTGGTCAACAAATAGACATAAAGATATAAAACCTGCGTATAAATATTACAATAAAAAACAAGAATACGTTAATTAAAATCTAAAGGGGCAGGGAAGGGGCTTCAGAGTGCTAACCAGCCCCATAGCTGCATGATCTTCTATAAGCCCCAAGTGAATCATCAGAGCCAGGTCTTCAAGCACTTACAAAAGGCCAAGAGAGTAGTGGGGTGTCCCTCGCCTCCTCAGGAAGAATTTGCAAAAGGTGGGGGCAACAGCAGAAAAGGTTTTTTTCCTAGACACCCCTCCCAGTCAAATTTTTTTAACTCATGGGGTCCTCAGCATACCTTCCCTACCTGACCAAATGGGAGAGCTGATACAACAGGGCAAAGATGGCTCCATGCATAAGCATATGGTTATGTTTATGGTTAGTACTAAAATTATATACAGATCAAAAATGATTGCTTTCTAACAAGAATGGTGTATTGCAATAAAATGTGAAAGGAAAACTTCCTTCATTATCAAAGGAGAAAAAACTTCAAATGAGGATGATGTCACATGACCATCAGTGCTGGTATTCAAATTTTTTTACTACTGGTTCTCTGGGCATGGCTTGGTAGGCCTAGTGTGGCTTGGTGGGCATGGCTTGGTGGGCATGGCAGGGGAAGGATACTGTAAAATCCCTATTTCCACCCCACTCCAGTGGAAGGATACTGTAAAATCTCCATTTCCACCCCACCCCACTAACCTGCTTTCCAGCTCCATTCTCCTGTGCAGGGCAACAAAAGAAGACCCAGCCAAATCAGCTGGGACTTGGGAGGCAGCGAATAGATGGGGGCGGGGCCAACTAGAGGTGGTATTTGCCAGTTCTCCAAACTACTCAAAATTTCCGCTCCTGGTTCTCTAGAACCTGTCAGAACTGGTTGAATACCACCTCTGATGACTATGTTGGATACATGGTTCAGGCTTGACAACCAATTAAGGGCTTAACTTAAATATTTGAGCTTTGGTTAATTCGAAGTTTTGAATGAGCTATATAGACCATGGTTTCCCACAAATGAAGAAAAACTTGTTCGTGGTTAGCCACCACCCTAGCCCAGATAGAATAAAAACATTCTTCAGGTAGAATAAAAATACATAGAAAATATTTAAAAAATAATAATTATGGGTTTTGAGTGTTGGGGGGATGTTAGTTTACTATTCTTGCTCAAAAAACAACCGAATTTAGATAGCACCACTTCTAGCATATCAATAAATAGTGTGCACAATAAATAAAATATATAGGTACACTGAACATTACATGCAGCAAAACATGCTTTTGCTCTCCAGTGGGAACGGAAGACTGTCGTGGGAAGGACTTCATTCTAATAAGCTCCATTGTATAGAATCCTGAAAAAAATATGTTTCAAAATGTTATTAAATAATATAAGTTGGAAGCTGTGATTTTCAGTTATAAACAAGAAATATGAAGAAATAGAAGCTAAAATATATGAATAATGATTGCAAGAACTGGGTATACCTAGTCTAGTGGGGAAAAAAGGGCTAGAGGTGACATGATAGCAGTCTTCCAATATTTGAAGGGCTGCCATAAGGAATAAAGAGCCTTGGTGGTGCAGGCTGTTAAACACCTAGCACTTAGCTCCAGCTGCCTACAACTGCTGTAGGCTCGAATCCCACCAGGCTCAAGGTTGACTCAGCCTTCCATCCTCTCGGGGTAGGTAAATTGAGGACCCAAGATTGTTGGGGGCAATTAGCTGACTTTGTAAAAATGCCGCTTAGTAATAAGCAGGCATATACAATGGAATGAAGGCTATTGCTGAGCACATTGGGTTGTGCCCCAAAAATTGTAAGCTGCCCTGAGTCTCCGGAGAAGGGCGGCATATAAATGTGAATAAAAAATAAAAAATATAAGGGGTCAACCTATTCTCCAAAGCACCTGTAGATAGAACAAAGGACAATGGGTGGAAACTAACCAAAAAGAGAAGCAACCTAGAACTAATGTGAAAATTCCTAACAGTGAAAACAATTAACCAGTGGAACAAATTGCCTCCAGAAATTATGGATGCCCAACACTGGAGGCTTTTAAGACGAGACTGGGCAGCGATCTACCAGAAATAGTATAGGTCTTCTGGAGAGACCTTCTGGTGACCTTCAAGGTCCCTTCCAACTCTATTACTGTTACAACCTGTTACAATTGTTTAACCCATGGGGAAATGACATCTCCATTAAGAAAACTGGGTGAATCTGTTTTCTTAAATGTTTAGAGAAAGAACTACAGAATGCTTAGCGAAAAAAGCATTTGGGATATTTAACCCAAATGTTTATTTTAAAAATTTTCTGAATATTTAACAAAACAATATTCACAACACAACTTCCATTTAAAAAACATAATCTGAAAATTCAGTCTGTACATCAATCCTTCAAGGGAATGAAAAATAGTGGAAAGATCAACTAAGGAAAGTCAGTAACAATCAGAGGAAACCAGGCCTTCAACTTATACCTAAAAACTGAGAAAGAGCTATAAATCGATGGGCATAGTATGGAAGTAAGAACTTTTGCAAAGTGGCAATGACCATTAAAAAGGCTCACTTACCTTTGCAATAGTGGATCTCTATATATAGATCTTGATCTAGACAGGAGAGGAGGCTTGGAGGAAAGCTCTCCAGCTGCTTTTCAACTTAGGCAGATCCTATAAAAGAAAGCTTACAGTAAGTTATATAGAAAATAGAATGCAAATTTGCAATTGAATTATCTTAGTATGTGGCCGTCATTGAAACAACTATTATTATTATTATGTGTACCCTTCAAGTCATGTAGATGGCGGAGGTTTCTTTTATTATGATGTCAGCCAAGTGTTAAGAATAGACAGATCAACTCTTTTTTGAGTTGCCTCTAAGTCACTTCTTGCTTTCTTAATTAGTAGTTTGCTTTGTTCTTTTTTTAACAAAAGGACTAATTATGAGCTCTTTGCCACCAGAAGTACAGAAGGGTTCGGTAGTTTCATCTGATTCCCTCTTTTCAGTATTAGAACCCAACCAATTTGACATAGGTCTCTTCCAAACGACTTATGACCACTTAGCAACTGTTTGAAATTACAACAGATTCCCAAGAAGTTACTTACAATTTAAATATGAAGCTCTGATATTTACCACCACCACTCATGGTCACATGACCACATTTTTGGGCACTCAGCAACCAGACCACATTTGCAACACCCCACAGTTAGATGACCACAATTTATGATATATATATTTTTTACTAAAAATAAGTGTTTATTTCTGTTTTCTGGCTAAAAAACAACAACAACCCATAATGAACAATGGGTTCGCTTAACCACAGTGTTTGCTTAATGACTGTGGAATTTGCTTAAGGACCACTGCAAAAGGGGTAATAAAATCAGGCATGGTCACATGGTGACCAGCTTAATGACTGTCATGACTTATAATTGAAACGGTTGTAAGTGGAGGACTACCTGTACCACATCCTGTTTCAATCCAATCCATTCCTTTCCTTACTTCCATGAGGCAATCAACACCACATGCAGTTGAGCAATAGGACATACCAAAAAATGACATCCATACAGTTTCCTCCCATCTGTGAACAGTTCCATTTAGCTTTTAAAACATCTGAGCATTCACAGCAAGGAAAACTGCAAAACTGTGAAGACACCATGCCGCTGAGGTTGTGTTCTTCTGCTCAGCAGAGAAGTGATAACATAAAGCAACAGCAGCTTAACTTCTATGGAAATTGGGAAGAAGCAGAATTAGGCAACAATTCTGATGAATGCAAAAACAACCCAATAAAGGGTTCAGTGTGTGTACTGGGAAATTGGCTGCTATGGGTGTCGTTTAATACCATGATAAATCTCAAAATAAATAGGCTCAGCTGCCAAACATGGGATCTTACCAGTGTGAAGTTGATCTATTTTTTCCATATCTGAATGAAAATTCTTCAACTCTCCTACATTTAACTGGAAATTCTTCATTGTAGTTAGACCTCCCAAGAAGTAAAATACTCCACAGTCAAAATACAATAGCAGAGTGAAATCTGCAGGACATTGGGTTTGAGAAAATTGAGCTAGAGTATAGGTACTTGGAACATTTCCTGAACTAAAGCATGAGAGGGAGTAAATGTAAGAGCAGATATAAGAGAAACAGCCACTAGATGATTAAATACACTAAGATCTGTGGATATTTCATCCTTCTACCTGAACATCTTGGATTGGGTCAGAAGAATTGGCAGTCCTCTGATTTGTTTAAGTTCCGGCCTGCAGGGTCAACAAATAAGTAGGGAAGAAATTGAAAGTTAGCAATGGGTTAAGGATCCATAAATTCCAACCCGTCCCAATTAGTTGGTCTGATTGATCTCAATCAGACTAAATAATGACAACTAAGTTAATAGTTTAGCGAGTTAAAAATAAACAACTACACTCATTTGGGGAAGAAAGTTCTGTCAATCGATAATCATCTTATGAAGCCAAAAAGTTTTTTCAAGATTGCAGGTGGTAACTGCTTGTTTGATACAGGTCATCTCTGGCATGTTGGACAGGAGATTGGCAGAGATTATTCTAGGAAGGCAGTATTCTGAAATTCCCAAATGCTTTTGACTGTCCTCAAGTTTTTTTCAGTCAAGCATGATGTCCAAATAATTGAAATCACTGTGTTTATAATTGTTTATGAAGTAAATAAATTGTGATGACCCGGGGCATGGCACAAAGGCAACACAGTCACATAAGTAAGAAAAGTCTCTTTAATACCTCCAATTTTGCCCCCAATGTCCAGTTACCTTCGGCTGGAGAAACAACTCCTCCAAAAAACAGTCTTTAAGTGGAGGAAATTTAGTCTGAAAACAAGGTACATATAAACTATAAATAAAAATCAACACAAACCATGCTGCAGCAATTAACTGGACAGGGCAGGATAAGAAATTGCAGACTTCAAAGGCCAACAAAACACACACAGTTGGGAAGATGCCAGGAACCCAGATAAGCCTCAACAATAAAAGATAACTCACAAGTTGTTTCCAACAAGTTGCTGTGTGCAATCTCCCTTTTTAAACACTGTGTTCCCAGCTGCAGCTAATGAAGGGAATCAGGGCCCTTTCCTCCCCCGTAAGCCATGCAACTCACATTGCTTTCTTCTCCGTTCCTCCCTGCATGCCCTAGGATGAAGAGGGGGTGGGCCTGGATCTTCCTCTGAATTCCCTCTGCCTTGCTCTACCTCTCCCCTCCTCTGCCCAGCCGGACTTTGCCCTTCCCCAGTTTCTTCCACAGCCACTGAAGCCACACTCCCACTCTCTGTCAGCTGCTTGGCCTCCTTCTCGGAATCAGATTCCGACAGGGGCATGACATAAATCTTAAGGGTAAGGCAAAGGTATACTGAAACAGATGGAGTTTGGTAACCTTCAGTAGGAATCATAATCAACTGTACAACTTATCCCACTTCTGCCTTTCATCATGGTATTTATATATTTAAAAAATGCCAAGCTGCAGGATAATGATTGAGAATTTTGTCAATTTGTGCTAGAATATCTATGTCATTATTACTTTGGGTAAAATATCCAGCTGTGCTGATTGGTATCTAGTATTGAAGTGGATTCAACAAGATGTTGTTGGTAGAGGAACATGCTGCAATGCAAAGAAAGAGTACAGGATGCCTCTTGGGTGCATATGTTCTTCATTAACAGACAATGAAAAATCAGGCTGAGCTGTCTCCCTCCCCCAGTCCCCAAGACCAACTACCATCAACTTTAGGACTATGGATGATAGGAAACTATGAAAGCATTCTCATAGGCAACATTCTGTGACATAAGACCATTATGTAGCAAGCCCACCAGGGATAAAATGATCAGGCTGGCTGGAGTTGTAACCTGTCTCATCTGAATGATGCCAAATTAAGAAAGTCTGAGCTGAATAAATCCAGAACTGCAGCAGGAATAGAATAGAATATAATTTTTTTTAATTACATTTATATGCCGCCCTTCTCCGAAGACTCAGGGCGGCTTACAATTTTTGGGATAAAACCCAGTGTGCTCAGCAATAGCCTTCATTCCATTGTATATGCCTGCTTATTACTAAGCGGCATTTTTACAAAGTCAGCTTATTGCCCCCAACAATCTTGGGTCCTCAATTTACCTACCCCGAGAAGATGGAAGGCTGAGTCAACCTTGAGCCTGGTGGGATTCGAGCCTACAGTAATTGTAGGCAGCTGGAACTAAGTGCTAGGTGTTTAATAGCCTGCACCACCAAGGCTCTCTCTATACTAGGGTATAAGGTACATGAAAAAATACATTCTGGCTTCCCTATTACAATCTTAATCTGGGTAGGGGGAATAGGCAAAATTTTGTATTTATTTTACAAAAGAATAGGTAGTTATGAGGACAAGCAACACTGAATATAATGGCTCAATTCTTTATTGGCCAAGGGATTTATTGGATACACAAGGAATTTGTCTTGGTGCAGATGCTCTCAGTATACATAAAAGAAAAGATACATTCATCAAGAGTCAAGAATCATAAGGTACAACACTTAATGATAGTCATAGGGTACAATAAGCAATCAAATCATACTAGGAAACAGTCAATATAAATCGTAAGGATACAAGTGACAAAGTTACATCATACAGTCACAAGTGGGAGGGGATGGGTGATAAGGAGTGATGAGAAGATTAACAGTAATAGTAGTGCAAACTTTGTAATAGTTGAACATTGTTGAGGGAATTATTTCTTTAGCAGAGTGATGGTTTTTGGGGGGAAACTGTTCTTGTGTCTAGTTGTTCTGTGTGCAGTGCTCTATAGCGTTGTTTTGAGGGTAGGAGTTGAAACAGTTTATGTCCAGGATGTGAGGGGTCTGTAAATATTTTCACAGCCTTCTTTTTGACTCGTGTGCTATACAGGTCCTCAATGGAAGGCAGATTGGTAGTAATTGTTTTTTCTGCAGACCTAATTACTCGGTAAAGTCTGTGTTTGTCTTGTTGGGTTGCAGAACCATACCAGACAGTTATAAAGGTGCAGATGACAGACTCAATAATATATTGAGATATAATATATTGAGACGTTATAAGACAATCGTATCTTGCATTATGAGTTTTGAGCCACCATCGTATCTCTGCTAATGCCTACCTTTAAAACATTTAAAGGCTAATGTATGATCTGCATGATAGTGAAAAAAGTAGACAAATACAGATGAAAATTCTACACAGGACACAATTGATATTAGAATTTTTATTCCTTTTTGGGGGTGGCTCTGTCCCTTTGAGCTGGATGTAGTACTATGTGGCTGCCATCTGTAGCAATAGCATTTAGACTTATATACCACTTCACAGTGCTTTGCAGCTCTCTCTAACTGGTTTAAAGAATCAGTACACTGCCCCCAACAAACAGGGTCCTTATTTTACCGACCTCAGAAGGCTAGACGGCTGAGTCAACCTTGAGCCAGTCAGAATTGAACTCCTGGCAGTCGGCAGAATTAGCCTGCAATGCTGCATTCTTACCACTGTGCCACCACAGCTCTTTTCAAGCTATATTGCAGAGAATACTGTTGCCAAATTGAAATGGTAACATATACATGTAAAAATGGGTTTTCTTTTTCTACAGAAAGAAAGCAAGCAATCCCTTTCCTGATATAATTTGAAACAAAAGATCCTGAATGTGTGGGATTTGCAATCAGAGGTCTAGTAAATCACACAATAAGCTTTTCAGACATTGCTAATGCACCAGTGATCAGGGCAAGACTGGCCCCCTTCACAAAGAAGGAGGAGAAAAGAAGCAGCCCTACAGTTCAGGTTACAAAATGAAGCTCTGTCTTTTCTTGTCTATGAGCCTTTGATGGGAAGAATAATGTTGTCTGTGTCACTAACCACAAAATCAAATCAGAAAGGTGACTGACATGTAAGCCCACTTCAGTGTTATGGAAGAATAGGAAAAAAGATCACATCAAGAGTACAGTTGTTATACTGCTGGCTGTATAGTACAGCGGCTAAGAGCCCAGATTCATCTTCTCCCCAAATTTTGCCTCTGGTTCTGTCATCAGTTCACTAGGAAACCTTAGGCTAGATTTTAGTTCTCAGCCTCAGCCAATATACAACCTGGGGAAAATAATACACATTGACTTTATGTGCCTGTGCTATGGATTGCAGGCTAGGATCTGCTAATATGTTTAAAAGCTCAAAAGTACCCGTGCATGTGCTAGGTGTGAGTTGCTTCATGTCAGACTGACCAAAAAGAGCATTTTGGCTTTTGTCCTTTACAACATTTCAATTTATAGAGAGGCGTGTAAGATTTTCAGAGCACCAGATGGTATCAGAGGTTTTGCTCTCTTTCCTGCCCTCACCAATCCCAACAATCTGTTCTTTGTATACAATATGTTCATAACTTACCCTCTCTGGCAGACACTAGTCATTTTTGAAGATATGTGTGTATATGCATATGAACCACCTGTCTTCCCTCAAATTGTCATTTCTTTTTTTTTGTGCCTTCTTCTATGTTCAGTTTTTTTTCCTTGCAAGACCTTCCCTGGTTGATTTGTATCTCTTCTTTGGAGTCAACTCAGAATTTGCCTGCTAATCACAAGGAGTTCTTGATTTCCATGCTTCCTAAAAGATCCCTCAGTCTAAGGCTTGGAAGTTGGGATTACATTTCTGCATCACTGCATGACAGACATTCAGAAGAAGCATTTCCAGAAGCAAGCACTGACGCTTAAAGACTACCAAGGGAACAAGATTCCAGTGGTTGGAACAAGAGATTTCAACGTGAAGTTCAAAGCCACACCAAACGTTTGCCCCTGACCATCGTGGACAAAGACCGCCCAAGCTTGCTGGGACTTGAGTGGTTCAATCCACTAGGCATCGAGGTGACTGGCATCAATCACATGAGCAACACTGAATGGGAGGAGGCCTTGAAGTCTGAGTTTCCAGAGGTCTTCAGTGATGGATTGGGCAAGTATATGGGGACCCCTATCACTTTCAATCTAGATCCCAAGGTGCCCCCAATTCCTTTAAAGCCCAGAAGGGTCCCATTTGCCTTAAAGGGAAAAATTGATGCACAATTAGATAAACTAATAGCTCAAGGGGTTTTAGAGCCCACTGACCACTCCAGATGGGAGACACCCATAGTCACACCAGTCAAGACTGATGGGTCAGTAAGAATCTGTGGAGACTATAAGGGGACATTGAACCATGCGCTTCAACAGAGCACATATCCAGTTCCAGTGGTGCATCATTTACTACATTCACTTGGCAGGGGTACAGTCTTTGCCAAATTGGGTCTGGCCCAGGCATATCAAGAATTAACAGTTGATGATGCCACTGCAGAGGCCCAAACCATTGTGACTCATAGAGGTGCTTTCAAATGTAAAAGGTTACAGTTTGGAGTAAGCGTGGCACCAGGCATCTTCCAAAACCTTATGGAAAGGATGCTCCAAGGACTGCCAGGGGTAGTACCTTACTTTGATGATGTGTTAATCTCTGCTGAAAATGACACTCAGTTACAAGAGAGACTCAGAGAAGTCCTTGCCAGATTCAAAAAAGCAGGGTTAAAGGTCAAGGAAGAAAAATGCACTCTTAGAACTGACAAGGTTGAGTGCTTGGGCTATATGATTGACAAGCATGGTATCCACCCTACAGATGCCAAGGTTCAAGCAATCAAAGAAGCCCCTAGACCAAAATGCAAAACAGATTTGCAAGCCTTCCTTGGACTTATTAACTTTTATCACATGTTCCTACCTCAGAAGGCAACCATTGCAGAACCATTACACAGATTACTTGACAAAAGTCTGTTTGGGTCTGGGGCAGGAAGGAACAATCAGCATTTAACAGTGTTAAAAGACTAATCACGTCTGATGCTGTACTCATACAGTTCTCTGAGAATTTACCTGTTGTACTGACTTGTGATGCATCCCCCTTTGGAGTGGAGGGGGGGTTTGAGCCACAGGCTTCCCAGCGGGAGCGAAGCCCCTATTGCATTTTACTCTCGCACCTTGACCAAAGCAGAGAGGAATTACAGCCAATTGGACAAGGAAGCATTGGCAATTGTTGCAGCTATCAAGAAATTCCATGAGTATTTATATGGGAGAACATTTACCATTGTCACAGATCACAAACCTTTGTTAGGCATTGTGGCAGGAGACAAACCTACACCCACTATCTTGTCACCAAGAATGCTGAGGTGGACTGAATTTCTTGCTGCTTATTCATACAAACTTATCCACAAGCCTGGCAAGGACATTGAACATGCTGATGCCTTGAGTCATTGCCCACTTCCTTGTCACAAGGAGGACTTTGAACCTGAGGCACACACCTTTTTCCTAGAAACTGTTGCCAAGCTTCCAGTACACGCTGCTGAAATTGCCAGAGAGACTGCCAAAGTCACTTTATTGGCTCCTATTATAGGCTGGATTAAGAAAGGTTGGCCTCTTCAAGATCTACCTCACCTTGCCCAACCTTTTAAGTCCAGGCAAACTGAATTATCTGTATTAAGAGGATGTATTTTGTGGGGTAACAGGGTGGTTATTCCTGCAAAACTGCAAAGAGAGGTTTTGGAAATGTTACATGAGGGTCATCCTGGTATTGTAAGGATGAAGGGATTGGCCAGGAGTTATGTATGGTGGCCAGGTATTGACAAAATGGTTGAAAACTGGGTTGCATCTTGTCCCAACTGTCAGGTAGTCAGGCCTGCCACACCTCTCGCTCCCAAACAGGAATGGGAATGTCCTAGGGGCCCATGGTCTAGGATTCACATTGATTTCGCTGGCCCTACCAGAGGGCACACTTTCCTTATTATAGTAGATGCATATTCCAAATGGCTAGAGGTAATCCCTATGGCATCCACCACAACTGATGCTGTCATCAAGCAGCTTAAAAAGCTTTTTGTAACCCACAGGTTACCTGATGTTCTTGTCTCTGACAATGGCCCTCAATTTACATCCAACCTTTTTGAAGTCTATCTAGCACAACTGGGTATCAGACATGCCCTGACAGCCCCTGGGCACCCTTCTAACGGCGGGCTGAACGAATGGTACGTTTTACCAAGGAAAAGCTTCAGCAATTGGGTCCTGGGGACATCACTGAGAAAGTTGAAAAACTTCTTAGTGTTCAGCACATCACTCCTAACCCATCAACTAACTTATCCCCAGCAGAGTTGTTGATGGGTAGGAAACTTAGGTCTCCCCTTGACCACCTTCATCCCACTTATGCACCCAATGCACCACTAGATTCCACTAGCAAAGTTCGCACGTTCAGTGTGGGTGATTCTGTTTATGCTAAGAACCTTATGGGTGAACCTTCATGGATTCCTGCTGAAATAACTCAAATCACAGGCCCTCGTTCTTACAGGGTACAAACAGAGGATGGAGTCCTCTGGAAACAGAGGATGGAGTCCTCTGGAGCAGGCACATTGATCAGCTTAGATCCAGGTTACCTCAGGAACATTGCAATTGTTCCTCTCTAGTTCCCATACCTAATGCCTTTACTAGGGGGGAGGGGGAGGAACATGAGGATAATCAGCAAACAAGAATCAACCCCATGTGTAACGAGCTAACATGACAGGAACCATCCCAAAACCTGTCACAATGCCAAAATCCATCCTTACAAGTGGAAGATTGCACATCACCACCTGACTTGGGTGCTGACATTGGGCTGGAGATGGGTTGGGAGGAGAGACCAGATTCTAACAATCAAACAGGGTCTTCTTTCACAGGAAGTCCAACTAGGGAAATGTCAACAGACACATTTCCCCCCTCACTGGGTGAGAACGTTAAAACTTCTGAACCACGAAGGTCTCAACGTACACGTAAGAGCCCCACCTATTTAAAAGAATATATTAGATAGGTTGGGGTTTGAGTATGGAGTGAACCTAGTGGGGAGGGGTGTTATGTATGCAGGTTTGAATGTCATTGGTTAAGTTTGAAATGTTCTTGTAAAATGTTAGAAATGATTGGTTTAAAAAGTGCGGGAAAACCCTGCACTCTGATTGGCTGGCAACTGCGGCTGCTGGCTATAAGTAGCAGCCGCAGCCCAGCCAAATCGGGTGCTGTTATGAGCAGTCACTGTAGTCACTAATAAACTCTTCACTGAAGCACTCCGCATCTGACTCTTCATGCAAATCTAACAATATGTGTCTACCATTTGGAGATGGTTGCACAGCTGTTTCATTTATACTTTTGTGAATGATAGTCATTTGAATGTGCCTGGCCTTCTACCTGCTTCCCAACAAGAATTTGGATCAACCAATTAGCATGCAGGACATGTAACTCCACACAACATATAGTTGAGATTTGGGAGGTGTGCACTTTGGCCTGTCTGGAACCTATGTTTACCCATTAACCCCTTTGCAACGCAGGTATGCATTGATGACAGTTACGGACAAGTTTTAACCAAGCTTAAGATGTGAAGCCTACAGTGATGATCCACATTGTGTGAAGATCAAGGATTATATTTTCAACCTAATTTATCATTTTCTTTAAATGGAAATATCAAATCCTCATCCCATAAGAGGAGACATCTGTTAAATTTACCATGTCTTTTTAATCTTTGGCTGATTTTTTCCCCAATAAAATGAAGCAGAAGCTGAAAGACATTTCAATTATAGGGAACAATAGTGTCCACATTTAGAATGCTGGTGTGCATGTGTTTAAAAACGAAGTATAAAATTAAAATTAGAATCAAGTTTCTGGAAGTTTTTTTAACCATTTTCCAGAAAACTTAACAATAATAACTTCTCTGTTGCTTAGCCTTTCCTTCTCTGGATCTCTACTACAATGTGGAGGAAAAATACAAGGCAAACTGAAATGCTGCCCTATTTCTTTACTTTTCCAGTGTGTATGAATATATTCTGAGAATAGGGACATGGCTTAGCTCATGTCTACCTGATGGTTGAACTTGAGTCTAAGTAGTCTGGAGCCCAGAAATTTCTTTTATATTCAGTATTTAAAACGTAGTAATAAGACATTACTTTTTATTCTACACAACAAAGGAGCAAGCTTTGGAAATGATAAGCATACTTCATTTCAAACATTACTCGGCTGACATATTCTGAAGATCAATCTGAGTTTGGTATATGAAATAAAGATGGGGGTTTATCAATAAATACTTTCTGGAGAGAGAGGAGGGAGGGAGGGAGGGAGGGAGAGGGAGAGGGAGAGAGAGAGAGAGAGAGAGAAATATACAAGTTTGGTGGTGGTGTTTTTTAAATATCCTGATAAAAAATGTCATATTAATGATATGAAAAAAAATATGATGACACTAAGTATCATGTAGAGTCCTTGGTGGTCTCTGAGTTTGGTTGTTTGCTTGCAGACAGTTTGTTATCAGACTAGGTAATAGTTTCAATGTTATATGTGAGGGTTTACTTATTGTTTATATGCAGTAGTTTGCCCTGTTAGTGTTGGTAGGAGTGTTCTACCTCGATTAAGCTGTTGTTTACTGCTTGATTGTTTGTCTGAGTTGGCAGTTCCTTGACTAGGGTGTGGTTTACTGCTTGACTGTTTCTCTAGTTCTAACCCTTGTGGTAATCTCTGTTTGTCTGGGTGTTGTCTGGCGAGAAAGTATTCCGGTGTTTTCTTTTCCTTTTTAGCTTTTTTATTATCTGTTTGAATGGCATATAAATATTTGCCTCTATGTGCCTGTTGATGGCTGATTTGTCTGAGTGCCAAGCTTCTAGGAACTCTCCAACATATTTGGATTTAGCTTGTTCTAGGATGCTCACAGTTTCCCAGTTGAAACTGGTTAAGTCTGTCCATGTGTTGTGAAATTAAGGTATTTTTATTGTGTTTTCTGATTGCTAGTTGGTGTTCATGGATGTGCTCTGCTAGCCTATTGTCTTACATAAGGCTGTTACAAATCTTACACTGTATATCGCTGTATATCAGGGGTGTCAAACTCAAGGCCCACTTAGATCTGGCCCCTGGGGCCTCCATGGAAATAGCAAAGGACTGACCTGCGGTGCCTCTGCCAGTAAAAACAGGGCTCAGGAGATTGTGCACGGCCCCCCCAAGCTCCATTTTTGTCTGCTACAGCCTTCTGCAACCCTTTGCCAGCTCTGTTTTTGGCTGCAATGGTGTCCTGCAGCCCTCTGCCAGCGAAAACAGAGCTCAGAGCTCCGTTTTCACTGGCAGAGCACTTGGGCCACCACAGGTGACCCCGACATGAGTGACGTTGAACTGGCCATGCCCACCCTGGCCATGCCCCCCTGCCCCCCAAAGTCAAACACAAGCCTGATGCGGCTCTCTGTAAAATTGAGTTTGATACCCCTGCTGTATATTACAGATAACTCCTGTTTTTTCTCCTTGGGCTATTGGGTCTTTCGGTTTACTTAAAATGTTTCAGAAGGCTTTAGTTGGTTTATGTGCTAAGGTGATGCCATGTGTTTGCAATAGTCTGTTAGTTGTTTCAGAGATATTTTTTATGTATGGCAGTGTTATCTTTTCCATAGCTGCGTAACACAGCTCTTCTTATGGGAGTTTCGGTTGTTACTTTGGTAGTGGAGCACTTTTTTTTAGTGTGGGTAGTTTTTCAATACATTTGTGTTTCCAATTTGCTGCCATTTTCTCTGCTGATAGCGATATTTATATCTGCTATTTCTCCTTCCCAAAGTGAATTTTATTCCTCTGAAGATGGTATCGATTTCTTCATGTATCGTCTTAATTGTTCTTTTTTTTATTATGACAAAGATGTGGTCTAGACCTGATGACAAAGGTGTGGTCTAGATCCATACATAAGCCAGCAATCAATTCCTAGACAACTAGGGATTAATGCCAAGATTATACCTAGACAAACAATCAAGCAGTAAATAGCAATCTAATCAAAAAAACTACCAAGGAGAACACACACACACACACACACACAAACACATGCTGTACACCAAAACTGCTAGGGCATGCTGTGTGTATAAACAGAAAGCAAACGTCACACACTTCTAGAACTGAAGATGTTACATTATCAAGTAATGAAACATCTGCAAGCAAAAAAATAAGCTCATAGAGCACCAAGGACTCCACAGTTAAACCCTGAGCTGCACATATTCCTTTCTGTTAGTTTTATATGCTGTCTCTGAAATAGATCAAGTGACAAAAAAACCCCAACATTTTCTAGAGGAAATTGTTGTAGGCATAAAAACATAATTGAACCTCCAAAAATTAGAAGCGACAATGGGGTACTTAATATTCTCCAGAATAATAACTGAATTTAATGTATAGAATATTATGGCACACACAGGGATGCTATGTTTCTTTCAAGTTCTGTGTTTACTAGATAAACATTCACCGTGTCTCAATAGCTTAGTTGCTTGTATTACATAAAACTATTTATTTTACTGTACATTTACTGTTCATACAGCATCAAGCCTAACTGTTATGTATGCAGGTTTAAAGTCATTGGTTTAGTTTGAACTGTTCTTGTAAAATGTAACAAATGATTGGTTTAAAAAGTGCGGGAAAACCCTGCACTCTGATTGGCTGGCAACTGTGGCTGCTGGCTATAAGTAGCAGCCGCAGCCCAGCCAAAGTGGGTTCGTTCTGAGCTGTAGTCCCTAATAAACTAAGAGCTTGAAGCACTCCGCATCTGTCTCTTCATGCAAACTTAACACTAACCTCTTCTGGAATAAAATACCAGGAAATGGATAAAACACCTTTTCAACCTACAGTCATCGAATTCCTTGAATCTGCCCCTCCAAATACTAAGCTGCTCCTGCTTAGCTTTTACATAAAACAATTTCTTTTGGCAATACTTTTGCTCTTCATGCAGCATCAAGCCTAACCTCTTCTGAAATAAAATACAGAATATAAACTAATCCAAATCATTCTGCTGCTGCAGTCATCTAAACTGACTATTTAAATATAAGCAAAGGCACTAACTTGCAGTATGAAACCAAAAGGCTGCACACATGGTTTATATTCCCTGGTTTATATTTTGCATCTTTTCTCCATTCCTGGGTGGCTAGAGCAGAGGGGCCCATACCTTTACCACTCCACTTATCTTTTGTTTATAAAATGGATTGATACTCTCTTCAATTGTTAACCTACTGCAACAAGCATCTACAAAGAAGTGATCAGTTAAATCAGCCAGGAAACACAATGACTAGTGTAGCAAAGTGAGAATTCTTTAATTGTTTCTATACCAAAATATTATTTTATTTCCTAAATAAAATGGTTTTTTTTTACTCTTGTGAAAGAATCTTCTGGTTTTCTTTCTTGTTCTCTACAGCACTTTTGAATTTCTGTAGACTCTCTGCATGTGGAATTTTTGAACCTTGTTACTATGAGATTTTGAATATACTGTGTTGCCCTGTTGGTTACAAATCTCCCCAGGTCAGGTAGTCCTTGACTTACGATCATAACAGAGCCTTGGTGGTGCAGGCTGTTAAACACCTAGCACTTAGCTCCAGCTGCCTGCAATTAGTGCAGGCTCGAATCCCACCAGGCTCAAGGTTGACTCAGCCTTCCATCCTCCCAGGGTAGGTAAATTGAGGACCCAAGATTGTTGGGGGCAATAAGCTGACTTTGTAAAAATGCCACTTAGGGGGGGCCAAAAACGCCCTAGTAATAAGCAGGCATATACAATAGAATGAAGGCTATTGCTGAGCACATTGGG
This sequence comes from Naja naja, assembly GCA_009733165.1. Classification (NCBI taxonomy): domain Eukaryota; kingdom Metazoa; phylum Chordata; class Lepidosauria; order Squamata; family Elapidae; genus Naja; species Naja naja. The sequence goes on from CM019148.1 coordinate 159,160,877, forward strand.
TTGTGCTCCCAAGATTGTAAGCCGCCCTGAGTCTCCAGAGAAGGGCGGCATATAAATGCGAATAAAAAAAAACCTGAGCCCCAAATTTTCTGTTGCTAAGTGAGATATTTATTAAATGAGCTTTGCCCCATTTTATGACCTTTCTTGCCACAGTTTTTAAGAGAACCACTACAGTTGCTGAGTTAGTAACCCAGTTGCTAAGTGAATCTGACTTCCCCATTGACTTTACTTGTCAGAAGGTCGCAAAAGGTGATCACATGACCTTGGGACACAGCAAAGGTCATAAATATGAACCAGTTGCCAAGCATCTGAAGTTTTGATCGCATGACCATGCGGTTGCTGCAAAGATTGTAACTGTGAAAAATGGTCATCAGTCACATTTTTCAGCCCTGTAACTTTGAATGATCATTAAACAAACTGTTGTAGGTTGAGGACTACCTGTATTCTGTCATTACATGGTTTCTGACCTGAAAAAAGCCAATGAGAGAAATTCCCTGGAGATTTAACTGACTTACGGGAAACCAAAGTAGCTGCAGATTACTGGAAAACAAACAAGCAAACTGGAATTTTCCTTCACACCAAATAAATAAATAAGTAAAATATTTTAAAATTTTGAAAACTGAGGGGCTTAAAGCATTAAATCTGAACAGGAATTTTAAAAGTGGGATGCTTTTCCATTTCTGGTTCCATAATATTTTCAATGAAAACATAGCACATAGTGTCAATGTAAGATTCATAGGATTAGTTTGCTTTTGCAATGCAGCTTCAAATGAGTCAGTAGGACTTGCAATACAGTATTAATTGTTTCCATGCCTCAAAATTGGGGGAAAAATGGTGCTATAATTTCCAACAATTTTGGGTAGGGTGTGTGTCTAGGAATGGCAAAAGTCTAATCTAGTTCTTGTAATCCCTAAAATAGATAGCAAGTCCAGATTAAAGTTAAATGCCCACCCATATACAACCTATAAGAAATTATAACAAATTAAAATACTTCTAGGGCTTTATAAAAATCCTCAACAGTCATGGCAGATAGAGTTAAAGGCCCCATCTTGTCAATGCAGATTCTGCAACATGTGTCATTGAATGATTATCCTACAAACTTCTATGTTTTAGTTTTCTATGCGGATTTAAGAGGATTGTTTATTTCCCTTGTCTACATCTAGGACATTGTTAATCTTGTTTTTGTTTTGTTTTGTTTTAATAGTGTGAGGCTTTTGTGGTCTTTTTTTTCTGCCATTGCTGCTGGTAGGTCACAAATATTGAGGCCAAGTAGTTTTGGATCTGAATGTATTGTTTAAAATGAGTGTATTCCTGAATTTTTTATTTTATGCTCTGTGAACAGAGATAGCAAATATATTTTTCTTTTGAAGCCCAAGGACAGCACATATTAAGCCCTCTATAGCAATCAAGTCAAGACATTGTTAAAGTACTGTTGACAGTAACCAGATTCTTAGTCTCTAGCAACCAGTAAATTACATGCTGGTGATAAAACTTGTGCTGAGTAGAAGATAAGGGATATTAAAGCTCAGGATGGAATTGAGAAGTTACCAGTTCATGCCTCAAGTTTCCCCACTCTGGTCTGTGGTCATACTCTAAAATATGGATTTCAATTCCCAGAATTCCCTGGCTTGGATTGTCACACATGAGAATGCTGGGAACTGATATTCACACTATATAAGATCAGGGGTGGGATTCAAATTTCTTTGAACCGGTTCTGTGGACATGGCCTAATTTGTGGGTGTGGCTTGGTGGTCATGTGTCTGGCTGGGCGTGGCTTGTATGTAAATATTGTAAATATATATGTAAAAACTGAATTTTTTTTATTTTTTAAAAAAGAGCAACCTTTACCCAAAATCAGGCAAAGCAGGCAGGCAGATTGAGCTGCTTGCAGAATCACAGCTTCACTCCCAGATCTATCTTTCTGCAATCTGCTGCCTGAGTCTGCACTGAAAAATAGAAGCTTCAATCCTAAGGAAGGTTCAGCACTGCTCTCAGGCCACTGCTCCCTCCCCCAACCCACTGAATACCACCCCTGATTGGGCTTCAGGGAAGCCTCCTGGGCAGGGTGGGTGGGGAGGGGAGGGGCCAGCTAGTGATGCGATTTGCCGGTTCTCCGAACTGCACAGCATTATAACAACTGGTTCTATAGAACTGGTCCAAACTGGTAGAATCCCACCCTTTATAAGATATCTGACTTGGGAAATTTGGAAGGTGTTTCCTGTCACCCACAGTCCTAAATCTGATATCAATGCTTTCCTATTGGGCAGGATTACAGTTCCTGCAAAGGGCTATTAACATTGGAAAACTAATAACATGCAAAATAAATTCTGGGCACTAAAACTACCTGACAGAACCACTCTCCAAGGGTTGACTTGACATCCCCAGATTATAAATCTCTCCTATTAGGAAACTATGCATCTAAAACAAGCAAACTCAATTTCTAAGGAAGTGGAGAAGACTAATCTTCAATATACCTAAGACTGTTTCCAGTCTGTTAACTTTTATCTGGCATATAAAAGAGAAGAAGGATAACTATTAACAGCCCCACTTTCTTTTTACAGGCTTTTCCTGAGAGAGAGACCCAAGATAAATTTTAATCAATATATTCATTTAGCTGCTGTACTGTCCTAAAGACACTTCAGCTGTAAGACAGCCACCCCAATATGGTAGCTAGCCAAGTGCTTCACCATAAATCACTTAATCTACACCTGCAACTTAAATAAACAATGGAAGTAGCTAAGCACATCTGGAAGGCACAAGATGGGGAAAGCAGTTTATAATTCTGTGGTATTAGGGATGATCTCTCCCTCCCAAAGTAGAAAATTTGATTTGATCTTAGAAGATTTAATATGAGAGCATCTTTCTTTGTGAAGCAACTATTAACAGTCTTCCTTCCCTCCCTTTCTCTTTCAGTTTTCCTGGATCTGGGGTGGTTTTGGAGATTATATATATATCAATTCTCTCCCACCAACAGAACTTCAGTTTTATTGGAGATTCTACCTACCTTTCAACCGCAAAACATGGGATCTAAACTCCAATTGAATCTGAGTGATTTTGTCTGCCAAAGAGCATGAATATACTTCACCACAGCCATGGAGATAATTCTGTGGCCCAAACCTCCGCAGGTCAACCTAAACAGGGCTGGTGGGGAGTTATGACAGGCAAAATCAAGATGGAGAAATAGCAATGTATCTCTACTTTTATTGCCACGATACAGGGCCAGATCTGGGCTCTCATTGATATTCAGTCAGATTCATTCTTTGTCTTTCTTCAATGGTGCTCCATAAATTGTTTCCAGCTCCTGGAGCTCTTCAGAAAATAAAGGTGCACCTCAGAATCAGCATGCAGAAAGAAGCCACGTACAAGCAGTACAGTCCAGGGCCTGTATCACATGCCTGTTCCTGGCTTAGCCAAAACCTTGGCCAATGTATCTGATAGTTCCTTGGGAAAAACTCCAAGCTCCCTTTGGAACCCAACAATTCTCAGATGAGAGATCTTATTTTGCTTCACTTCTGGCTGGTTGTTACTCAAAAAGTTCTATCTGTCTGTCAAGCTCAATGATTCTTCTGTAGGAACAAGACAAATTCATTTGTTGCTTCAGGCCTATTATGGTTTTTTTTAAAATTTAATACATAGTGTATTTAATAAACTCTGGATTAGAAAATATGCTTTTCCTTAACTGGTGCCATTTTCTCCTTGCCTGTCTAGTTCTGCCAAGACCAGTTTCAGTTCCTCAAAAAACCTGACTTGAGTTGATCATGAAACCCAAAATCAACTTAAGAGCCTTGGTGGTGAAGGCTGTTAAATGCCTAGCACTTAGATTCACTTAGTTCCAGCTGCCTGCAATTAGTGTAGGCTCAAATCCCACCAGGTTCAAGGTTGACTCAGCCTTCCATCCTCTCGGGGTAGGTAAATTGAGGACCCAAGATTGTTGGGGGCAATTAGCTGACCTTGTAAAAATGCTGCTTAGTAATAAGCAGGCATATACAATATTTATTTATTTATTTATTTTATTGGACTTATATGCCGCCCCATCTCCGAAGACTCGGGGCGGCTCACAATTAAAACATACAATACAATAATTATTTAAAAAAGAATTAAACAATTTAAGCCCAATAAAACCAAATTAAAATACTTAAAATTATCCCATGGCCCAGGTGAGGTAATCACAGCCCGATTTGATCAAACAACCAGGTCTTTAAGTCGCGGCGGAAGGTGCGGAGGTCAGGGGCCAGACGGAGGTCCAGAGGCAGTTCATTCCATAAGTCGGGGACCGCTACAGAATAGGCTTGCCGCCGGGGGACCGCCAGCCAACACTGACTTGTCGACCGGACCCCGAGGAGTCCTTGCCTATGTGCCCGCACGGGACGGGTAGCGCTCGATATCGGCAGGAGCCGCTCCCTTAAATATTGTGGACCCATGTCATGTAGGACTTTGAATGTTAAAGTCAGAACGTTGAATCTCACCCGGAGCGCAACCGGTAACCAATGCAGACCGCGCAGGAGGGGGGTAATATGGGAGAATCGGGTAATTCCCATCACCACCCGCCGCGCATTCTGCACCAGCTGCAACCTCCGGATGGTATGCAAGGGCAGTCCTAAATAGAGAGCATTGCAGTAGTCAAATCGCGAGGTGACAAGGGCATGAGTGACCGTACGCAGGGCATCTCGGTCCAGAAACGGGCGAAGCTGGCGGACCAGCCGGACCTGGGCAAAGGCCCCCCTGGCGACGGCCCCCACCTGATCCTCCAATTGGAGCCGTGCATCCAGGAGGACCCCCAGGTTCCGCGCCCTATCCACAGGGGGCAACACCACTCCCCCTATGGTCAACGATGGACACTCCTGACTGGACCGAGATGCCGGTATGTACAGCCACTCAGTCTTGGCTGGGTTGAGCCGAAGCATGTTTCCGAAGAATGAAGGCTATTGCTGAGCGCATTGGGTTGTATCCCAAAAATTGTAAGCCGCCCTGAGTCTTTGGAGAAGGGCGGCATATAAATGTAATTTTAAAAAAAAAACCTTCAGTGTCAGTTTTTAGAGCTAGAGAATGATTTTTCCAGCAAAGAAACTACATTCAGCCATTAGGCAAGATCTTTCATAACCTTGAGAACTAATGGAATCCAGACTGAAAAGCTGCTTTCTGAACATTTTTTCTGTTTCCATTTTCATAGTTTGCTTGTTCCTGGTGCAACATAATTGTGTAATCAAGACTTTAAATTGATCATGTAAAGCTCTGCTCTCTCCTTCATTGTATCAGGGGGTTGTGTAACTAAACCTAAGATCAAAATTACTTTTGGCAGAAGAGAAACTAATTTATTTTCAGTGGTACAAAAGAATCTTTGTCATTTTGACAGTGTCCTGGAACTGTCAAGTTTCTACTGTCTGAGTTAATAGATTGTTTTTGAAATAGTAAGAGTGATCTTTTCAGATTTATGAACAGATTCTGATTTTTATTTTAGGTATGTAGCCTGTGCTCTTTATAGGTTTCTATATACAGTGTGAACATGATATGCTGTACCCATGTACTTGAATTATAAGGAACAGGAGGAATGGCACCAGCCTGCTCAGGAACATATTATAGGAATATATTATATATAGGAGAAAGAATGGAGTGGAGTGGAATGGAATGGAGAAGAGTAGATTGGAATAGAGTAGAGTAGATTGGAATAGAGTAGAGTAGATTGGAATGGAGTAGAGTAGATTGGAATAGAGTAGATTGGAATAGAGTAGATTGGAATAGAGTAGATTGGAATAGAGTAGAGTAGATTGGAATAGAGTAGAGTAGAGTAGATTGGAATAAAGTAGAGTAGATTGGAATAGAGTAGAGTAGAGTGGAATAGAGTAGAGTAGATTGGAATAGAGTAGAGTAGATTGGAATAGAGCAGATTGGAATAGAGTAGAGTAGATTGGAATAGAGTAGAGCAGGTTGGAATAGAGTAGAGTAGAGTAGATTGGGATAGAGTAGAGTAGATTGGAATAGAGTAGAGTAGATTGGAATAGAGTAGAGTAGATTGGAATAGAGTAGAGTAGAATGGAATAGAGTAGAGTGGAATAGAGTAGAGTAGAGTGGAATAGAGTAGAGTAGAGTGGAATAGAGTAGATAGAGTGGAATAGAGTAGAGTAGAGTGGAATAGAGTAGAGTAGAGTGGAATAGAGTAGAGCAGATTGGAATAGAGTAGATTGCAATAGAGTAGAGTAGATTGCAATAGAGTAGAGCAGAGTAGATTGCAATAGAGTAGAGTAGATTGTGTTAGGAATGATAGTCACCTAACAGTTGGGTTAGCAATATATAAACCAAGATAGTAAATTAAGATTGTATCTTTAAGAGAATGCCGATTGTGATTGGCTGAAGTTTCTGCCAATGGCCATAAGATGGAGCCAGAAACCTGGTTCTGCTCTCCACTCTGCCTCACTCTACTCCATTCTCGGTTTGTATTTCATACGAGTATCTTTGCTGTTGGATTACTCGTCATTCTTCTGATATTGTTGTGAGTTTTTTGCAACTGTTTGCAAACTCAGTATACTGAACTCTGTGTATGATACTGGTAAGGAAAAGGACTTTGTTTTTTGGATTATCAACGGAATATTGCTTAGACTACTGACTGCATTCACCGTGTTTGACTTGGGCTGTTTTTTGGATTCTGCTTAACTATTTACTGGAAGTAAAACCTACATTTCAGTATTCAGTATATCTTCATGTCACGTGTGTGTTATTCATAATCGCTCTCACTACATTTCCTTGAGCGCACTCATTCTCCTAACGGGGATATTTCTTAACAGATTGGAATAGAGTAGAGTAGATTGGAATAGAGTAGAGTAGATTGGAAAAGAGTAGAGCAGATTGGAATAGAGTAGATTGGAATAGAGTAGATTGGAGTAGAGTAGATTGAAATAGAGTAGAGTAGATTGAAATAGAGTAAAGTAGGGTAGATTGGAGTGGAGTCGATTGGAGTGGAGAAGAGTAGATTGGAGTAAAGTAGAGCAGAGCAGATTAGAGCAGAGCAGAACAGAACAGAGTAGAAAAATAAGCTTAACATAGAAAATTCTCCCCACACCCTCATGCTCCATAATGGAATGAAAAACCTGGTAAGAGAGCAAATAAAATAAAGTATCTTGAAATAAATAACAGTGTCCAGCTTTTCATGCTGTAATCTTTTGGTGCAGGTTCTGCTTGTTATTTGTTTCCCAAGCTTAGGGGTAGATGGGAATTTTTTTGTAGCTCAGAGAACTTAATGGACAATTGAGGCAGCTGAGCAAAAGAATATGAAGAAAGAGATAGAAAGATATAAAAATACGAGGACCAAGTCACACTTTCATCAAGCCTTGTTCACACCAAGAAGCTATTTCTAAATGCCCCTACGAAACTTACCTACTTTTTTGCTTAAGCAGAAAAAACACTGCTAAGATTTAGTAACTTTGCCATCTCATTTCAGCAGAGGAATTTTGGGATGCTTGTTGGGGAACACAAAACCTTACAGGCCTTAGTTGCATTAGTTAGATAAATCATTAACAAAATTGGCAGCATATAAGGAAAACCAACATAAAATGTTCTATCGTTGGTATTTGGCACCTTCAAGACTGGCTAAGATTTACCCAAACTTAAAACCAAATTGTTGGAAGCGTGGACAACAACAAGGTACCTTCTTTTGTTCTTGGTGGACATGGCCCAAAGCGAAAAAATACTGGAAAATGATTCAAATGTGGTTAGAAGAGTTAACTAAAAACAAAACTGATTTTGTCCCAGAATTATTCCTCTTAGGAATAATAAAAAAACTATAATAGAAAGATAAAATATCTTATAATACATATATTAACAGCAGCAAGAATTTCATATGCTCAGTACTGGAAGGAAAACTCTATACCATCTGAAGGCTTAATAATCAAAAAAATTTTTAGAGCATGTGGAAATGGATAAATTAACTATGGAATTAAAAGGGAAAACAGACACAGAATACAACGCAGTATGGAAAACATGGTTTATTTGGATAGATAATAGATTTAAAAATAGAAAATGTAAATGATGTATATAATAAATAAGAGGGTATGAAAGTATTATGCATTGTAAGTTTTGATAGGACACAAATGTATATATAATGTAACAGCGCTGTTTAATAACTATTGGTATTATGTATAAATGGAAAAAAATTCAATAAAGCATTATTTAAAAAAAACAGTTAGATAAATCAGGCTCAGTATCAATGCAGTAGATATGCATATTATATGTTACCATACCTCAGATAGCACCACCCTGGAACTGGACAAGGAAAACAAGGTTTTTATTACTCATCTCTATTGTTTGCAGACTTCAAGAGAAGTTGGGACATGACCATAAGCCTCATAAGATGACCTTTTAGGAACTACCCAACCCCAAGACCAAAGTGCCCTTGTAGTCTCATAGCCCTGCTTCAGATCCACCAGAATTACAAAAGGTACAAAGCTGATAGTGCTTTGCAAGTTCAGAGTGAGTAGTATTGTAAAGTGGGTTAGGACCTTGGGGGACATGTGGAAGAGCCGCAGACTGCACAATGGTCAAATGGCAGTTGAGTCTGAAGAAGAAATGTGGGTGTTGCTGTGACACTTGGCTGAGGTTGCCATACAGTACCTAAAGTATGGCATGACAGAAAGCAGGAATCTTGTCTGAAATGTCCCTTAAAGAAAGTAGTTAAGAAAGAACCATATCATTAAGGAAACAGGAAAAAGTGTCACCTGCAACAGACAAAAGAAATTGGGCTGAGCACATGGAAGGCCCCCTCTCCAGGTGCTATCAACAGCTATTAGATCTGAGAATCAACAAAGCAAGGATTTTGAGGAAAGAAAACTTGCTCATTCTTTGAGTCATTTTTGGATCCAGATTTGGTGGCTTCTATCCTACTGGTGCCTCAACCAGTAAAGTTTTGCTGCTATTTTAAATTCACTGTGTATTCTGAAGAACCAGTTGTGCCTTAGTGTTCAGGTTGAACGTGCTTTGAGAATAGCTGTTTTCCAGGTTTTTGTGAGTGTGCTAATTAGTGTCCATAAGCCATCACAAGCTTATCAGAAGGGACCCTCCCTAGTTTCTTGGACTATATATGCAAGGAGGGGAGTACTTTCAGACTTGCAAGATTGATGTCAGACTTGCAAGATAGACCAGGCAAGGAACATAAATAGAAGAGTGGCCCTTGATACTTCTGAGCTTAGTAGTTTTTGTGCAAACATTTCATTACCAAACTAGGTAACATCATCAATGCATTAGCTATTTAGTTTGCTAACAAAATGTCTGCAAGAAAACCACCAAGCTCAAGAGAGCACCAAGGACCCTATAGTTCAACCCTGAGTTACAAATATTATCTTCTATTAATATGTAGAAGGAATAGCTCTAACTTTATTGTAAGGTTACATTAACCACATCTTACAAGTTTGAAAGTACTGCAGGCTCTTCAACCTGTCTCAAGGTTATTCCCACATCCCGTTAAAGGTATAACCTATCTAACAATGTACCATGGAATTTGTGAATTGTTTCCCTGGATGAAGAGACAAAAGAGTAGAACGGCAATAGCAATATAATATAAAATTGCTCAGTTGAATCTTAGCTGTTCCTGAATTAATCTGTCTTCTGGTGTGTTCTAGTTCTTGTAACCTGAACTCTCTTAGCCTTGACCCACTGATGTATTTCTGGTTAGGCAAGATTCACATTGGCAGGAATGGCTGGGGAATGTGGGAAGTTCTAGTTGAATGCAGCCAAAGTGTATCACATAGGCACTTGAGCTTACATTTTGGAGGCAGAACCAACCCTGTGCTAGTATGCTATCTGTGTGCATAGCAGAAGAGCAACGTGGGAACATTATTTTTCTACTGTATTCAATTGCATTCAACCATGTTTAAACTTCTACCTTCCCACAGACAATATTACTGGAATTTTGTTTCCAGTTTCTTTTTTCATTAAAAGAATGGAAAAGGTTATAAAAATGACTTGCCTTGAGCGAGAAGGAGAAGGACTTCAAATGACACACCACAAACAATATGCTTACTATTGTAGTTAAAGGCTGTAATCCTCAAATGAAGTGTTGTTCAAATCAGCTTTGTGAGAGAAACAATTTGTATAAATAATTGGAGGGTAACAACCTGCATTATTATATTATAGGCTATGTTCAGATGAGCTGCTTTCTTTCTGTACCTCCAGAAAGGACAAGGGTGATAATTTAACCTCAAATCATCTAGAGAAAGGATCTGCTTCCATTCCACATGTCACTGGTTTTTATCATGGCTCATATTTCTAACCAACGCTTTCATCCTGGCTCATATTTATAACCAACACAGAGCAGTGTATAATTATGATACTGCCTGCAAAAAAACCCAAAAAGAATTGGATAATTTATTTGTTGGAATCCAAAACAGAGGGTTGGAGAACTGTGGCCTGATTCTGCAGCATTACAGCTGCCAGCTTTTCTGGCCTTCCTGACATGGTCCGTAGATCTTGTTGCTGTAAGCCAGCATCATTTGGGTAGCCCTGAATTCACCCTTACTTCTGAGAAAAAGCAAAAGGATATTCTGGGCACCTATTGGTTGTGAGTAGACCTCTTTTTAAGGACTGCATCTGTAGGAAGTAAGCTTTCTTCTGGGAGGACAGCCTTCCCCACCCTAGCTCTGCCTCATAAACCCACTTCACAGATGAAAAATAAGGATTTCACACAAAGATTTATCTCTTTACCAACTTGCTATGTCTGCACACTGAGGATGGACATCTGTATTGCAGGAGCTTTTACATAACGTTCCTGTGTGAGCTGATTGGCAGAGGACTAGGTAGAAGATATTGCAGGTCAGCCGTGAACTGTGTAATAAGCTGTCCCAGCAAAACTCCATTTTGAAGGCTGACATACAAATTTAATTAAAACTAAAAAGCTTTGGTGACCAGATTTTCAGGCATAGAACCTGAGAGGAAGAGCAGAGAAATCTACATTTTATGTGTAAGGTTCAATCTCAAACTGAATTAACAGGAAATTATTTTTGCAGAAGGATTGAATGGTCACCTTTAATTTAGTTTTTAGCGGGTTTTTTCTATTTTGTGTTATGTCAGACAGGTGTTGGTCTATATCAGTGTTTCTCAACGTTGGCAATTTTAAGAAGTGTGAACTTCAACTGCCAGAATTCCCCAGCCAGCATGCTGTATAATATAGCAAGCTGAGGAATTCTGGGAGTTGAAGTCCATATGCCTTAAAGTTGCCAAGGTTGAGAAACACTGGTCTATATGATCTCCAACCTTCCAATCTTTTGACTCTGTGCTCCTCCTCCTCCTTTGCTTCATCTGACAGTTTTCAAGTTATGTGCTCTTTATTGCTATTCTGCTATGATCAGAATTGGGTCTAAATGGGATGTTTCTACTCATGATGGCTAGTAATTATTAGTAGGACTTAAGCTCCCATATATTCAGCCATGGCACTAATTACGGCATTGAGAGCTGTGGTGGTGCAGTGGGTGAGAATACAATATTGCAAGCTAATTCTGTCGACTGCCGGCTGCCAGCAGTTCGATTCTTACCAGCTCAAGTTGACTAAGCTTTCCATCCTTCCAAGGTCGGTAAAATGAGGATCCAGATTGTTGGGGTCAATATGCTGACACTGCAAACATCTTAGAGAGGGGCTGTAAAGCACTGTGAAGCAGTATATATGTCTAAGTGCTATTGCTATTGCTAATTCTATAATTATAAAATGAATCATGTGAGGTATGTCTTTATAGACTTGAACTGTTTGTTTCCGATTCTTTGAGGGACTTCGACCTTCTTAATCTGATAGAAGTGTGTGTTCTTTCTCTATATTTCCTCATTCTATACAGATAGTATATTTATTTGCCTCCATGTGCTGTCTAGGGCGGTGTGTGTGTGTGTGTGTGTGTATTCTGTTCACTCTTCTTTCAGCCAAGTTCTGATTTCAGTGGGGCTTGCTGTAAGGTAAGAAGATGTAAAATTGAATGTCCAGATTCATAAACTTTACTAAGCTATATTGTGATTTTAATTATGTCTTAACTTGGTTTGTGCTTACTATATCCTGCAGACCCAAGCAACTGAAATATGGCCAAACCATTGTTAAATAAAGCATAGTGTAGTTCATGTGTAACAAACCATAGGCAATTCTATATTTACTTATCTTTGAATAAGATAAATTACATTCAGTTATGATTTGGGAGTATACATATATACAGGATTACACTATTTCTTACAGAATAATTTCCAAAGTCTAAGCAAAGATTCATATTTGAATAATATTCAAAGTATTATTCCATGTATTCATTTTTTTTTCTGAAGAGATATCCTAAACAGACAGGAGGAGGGTTGTTTATCCAAAAACATCCCAGTCCATCAAAATATAAACAATACTGGAAATATAGCATAACCCTTATTCAAAAGTGGGTCAATTTAGAGGTGGTATTCAGCAGGTTCTGGAGAACCGGTAGAGGAAATTTTGAGTAGTTCGGAGAACCGGCAAATACCACTTCCGACTGGAGATTTTACAGTATTCTTCCCCTGCCACACCCACCAAGCCACGTCCACAGAACTGGTAGTAAAAAAAATTGAATCCCACTATTGGGTCAATTCCATGGACGTGTATACTGGGAAGGAAGAGGGCATGGAATTCCAGATACCCTTCTGCTTGCACACTGAGACCTAAGCCAAGGGCTTTTAATCACATGGCATATGGTAGCCATTTGAGAGAACCTTTCTAAAATATTGTTTGCTGCTCTACTAAAATCTCCATTGAACTGCCAATAGTGCATCTGCCTACAGAGATATCAGCTGTTTTGAAGGCTTGAACAAAACATACTCAAAAAAGGAGGTAGCACCATGATCATCTGGTATTTTTATGAAAGAGAAGTCTAATGCTGCACTGGCCAGTAATAGGGCTATACCAGATGTGAAATGCAAATTCCAGGTGACAGCCAAGAATTGATATTTTCTAGTGAACGTTCAGATTTTGCAGACAGAACAATAGTTCTATTCCTTAACTCACTGCAGCATACTTGTTCTGTTTATTATTTTCTATGAGCAAGATTATCTTCAGTTTCTTTTCCCTTTTTTACTGTTTCCACCAAAGGCAGAAGAGATCATATCTGCGCCTTTCGAATGACTTTCTAAGGTGTTGCACTGAAAGAGAATGGCTAGGGGGATATCACCAAAGATTTATGATGGAGGAGGGATCTTGTCCTGCCTTTATTATTTTTACACATAAGGTGGTGAACATATCCCACACACCTTCCTTTTCCTATTTTGCTCACAACAGTAATCCTGTGAGGTGCAGTGGGCGGAGAGAAAGCGAATGGCCCAAAGTCACCCAGCTGGCTTTCATAGGTAATTCAGGATTTGAACTCATAGTCTTCTGCTTTCTAGCCTGGTGCCTTAACCACTAGACCAAACCAGACCAACACTCTGATTCAAGGGTCTTCAAACTTGGCAATTTTAAGATTTGTGGACTTCAACTCCCAGAATTCCTGAGCTAACATGACTGGAGGAGGAATTCTGGGAGTTGAAGTCCACAAGTCTTAAAGCTGTCAAGTTTGAAGATCCCTGCACTAATTAGAACTTTCCTGGCAGTGATTATGAAGTTAAAATATTCTGCTAAGAAGTTTAGAGGGATGTTGAACCTAAGTATAATGGGCGGGGGCGCACATGGACATGTGCACACACAGTGTACAGGTAATTTTCAACATACCAACATTCATTTAGTGACCATTCAAAGTTACATTATTGTACGCCACCTCCATGAAAGGCAGGAAAAAGTGATTTATGACCATTTTCACACTTACTACCATTACAGCATCCCTGTGGTCACATGATCAAAATTTGGACGCTTGGCAACTAACATGTATTTATGACAGCTGCAATGTCCTGGGTTCATGTGATCACCTTTTTAGCTCTTTTGACAACAAAGCCTATGGGGAAGCCAGATTCGCTTAATAACTGAACATTAACTTAACAACTACAGTGATTCACTTAACAATTGTGCCAAGAAAGGTCGTAAAATGGGGAAAACTCACTTAACAATGGTCTTGCTTAGCAAAAGAAATTTTGGGCTCAACTGTGGTTGTAAATTGAGGAATATCTATAGTTATATCATTGAAATAATAAACAATAATCAGATCCATTGTTACATTTAGGAGATATGTTCTAATGTTTAGAACTGTCATGCTTAGTTGTTCTTGAAATGTTTTCTCCTCCTAAAAATACTGAATATATTTATTAAAATCGAAATTTGCAACAGCCACTGGTACTGGATTTTGGCTTCTTTAATTTTACCGATTTTACTGAAAATGTACTTGATTTACCATTAAAAAAAAAATTCTGTATTTTATAATACAAATTCCCTAGGAATCATTAGTTTTATCCATATGTGCATCATCTGATTAACATAATATTAACTATTAATTAAATAATAACAAGATTACCATAATATTGAATGCCTCATACCTGAAAGTAGTTACAATAGAAAAGCAGGATGATGGTCCAAAGCTTCATCCAAAATATTTAATCTGTTCTTGATTATCCAAAAATATCAGCTGTTACCTGATTGTGGTATCATAAAATACTAAAGAAACCCATGCTGGATCTTCTCCAAAATCCTCATTATAAACATAAGACTAAATTATGCACATTAAAAAAGAATATTTGTTTGAAGTACAATAAAAATACTTTTGCTGGAAACTTTTGCTTTTTTTATCTCAGTAAGAAATATTCACTTAATTTCCAGCATTTACTATAATGAGGTAAATTTATATTACATAATATCCAGCATCTCAGTACTTTATAACCTGTTGGTGCTTTGTTTATTGGCAAAGTAATTTTAAGTGGTAATGTTGTCCCTGCTTGTTTTGTGCTGTTCAATTTGTTATCTGTCACATGTTTATTTCAATTATTATAAAAACTTCATTGCATTATATTGGTGCAAACGCCTTTGTCAATTACCTTTGCACCTGTACGAATGAAAAGCAGATGAAAAATCTTTGAAATTTTGAGAAGTTGCTAACACTAAAAATTCTTACTCTTCTTTAGCAACAAGAACAAGTAAGCTTAATATTATTTTGAAGGCAATTTCAACATTCTAACCACTTTTCAAGAACATCTCAAGATGGTTTACATAGTAAAAACTTAAGAGAAAGCAAAACATTAAACTGACATTTCTTTTTCAGCATCACAATAAAAAAATTTCAAATAATACTGAACAATCCCTACCTACCACATAGAATAGAATAGAATACTTTATTGGCCAAGTGTGATTAGACACACAAGGAATTTGTCTTGGTGCAAATACTCTCAGTATACATAAAAGAAAAGATACATTCATTAAGTATCAAGAATCATAACGTACAACACTTAATGGTAGCCATAGGGTACAATCAGCAATCAAATCATACTAGGAAACAGTCATTATAAATCGTAAGGGTACAAGCAACAAAGTTACAGTCCTACAATCACAAGTGGGAGGGGATGGGTGATAAGGAGTGATGAGAAGATTAGCAGTAATAGTAGTGCAGACTTTGTAATAGTTGCAGTGTTGAGGGAATTATTTGTTTAGCAGAGTGACGGCTTTGTTACACAACAACTTGATGTACAAATAGTGATATGTGATACAGAATCAGGTTTCCTAGTATAAATTTGAAGTAATCACTATGTAGACCAGGATTATAGTAACATTTTACATCTTATAAAGATGATGGTACATTTGATGTATGGGTATGCTAACGTGTTTATGTAGTGTAGATACACATATAAAATAAAATTTAAATACAAATGAGTTACCTGTAATCATAGTGGGAGCAGACTGAGTAGGCAACCCTGTGTGTTGCTAATTCTATCAATTAGATGCAACCTGTTGGTCAACACCTTTAGCATTCATGACTTTCTTTCTTATTTTTCTCGGTAAACTCTTAAAATAGAAGGCTGTTGAAATTAAAGAGTGCCTTGGGCTGCCGTTTGAATAAAAAAAATATCTTCAATAAGACACATGGAGACATACAGGGGAAAGGGAAAAGAAAGAAGACACAATCCTTTCATAGGCTACCCCAGTAATGTTCTCAGCCCACAAAATAATTAACCTCTAAGCTGAAAGATGTGAGAAGGCCATGTCAAAGGGCTGCAAGAATGAAGAAAGAAACTTCTGCTGCACAAAGAGAGATCCACTTGCATAATGCTGAATTAATCCCTCTATCCCAGGGGTCACTGTGATAGGCTAAAGCTTCCATGAGTCTCAGAGGACAAATATTCTGTCTCTGCAACTAGCAACCTGGTTCATTTGTTTGTTTTTTAACAGGAGTTGCCAGGGACTGATGCTGAAATAATGTACATGCCATAATATGTTCTACTAAACTATGATTCTTTCCAACAGAATGCATTATACAATTATTTAAAGTCATTCCAGCTTCAAATGTACTGTATTGTTCTCATTTGCGTGTCATAGACCATTAACCCTCTACAAATTTTGTGTCATCACAGCATTTCAGAATTGTGAGTACTTCAAGGTATGTGTTGGAAAAATCAAATCAGAAGGGAAGTGTGTCTACTTTCACAGTATAGAAACATTATCCCAAGAGGCAAAAGTTTAAAATTAATGTCTTTGAAAAATATAATATTTACTGGAAAAGAAGACAACTTAGATTTTAAGATGGCTCTCCCACACCCAAAAGAAAGTTTAATAGGGAAAATTCATAGATCACCATTATTGTATTCTCTAAGATACTCTCCCCCTTCAAAAGTAACTGATTTTCCTTCCATGTCTATGTAATATGTCAACTTTGTCACCAGGTAATGGTTTGGAACCCTTAGGCTGTATGTTAAAGAGCATGTGTAATAATCTCACAATACACCAAATTAGTTTTCTAAGACCACCCAGACTTTGATATTGCTGAAGGTTTTTGATTCCCATTTCTGTAAGTTTGAAGATCTGAATATTGCTCAGAGATTACCATGTTATATATCAACTACCTACTGAGATTTTCCATCAGGTTCCAGTTCAAGTATTTGTCATACGCAAATCAAGACTCGGACTAATGAACCATTATTGATTTTTTTTTGAATAATTCACATTCACATCTGTATTTTTTATTCTCACCCCACACCATGAAGTATTAGAAGTTCAGTGTTAAGACAGGTAATCTCCACAGCAACTTATCAAGTTTTCTATTTCAGGCTACATATTTAACTAAAACAATCTCATTAATAATACTTAATAACATTTTTGTGCCAAGAAACATTGATGGAAGAAAAGGCACCTTTCCAAAGCCAGTTTCTTGTTTTCTTTCAGCCATTATTGGTCCTTTATTTTAAAGCACACTTTTCACTTTCAATCTGTCTACAAGCCACTGATTTCCATACTTTCCTTCCCCTGCTCATCACAGCTCTGATTGCTATTATGACTGTTATTTAGCATGACTCTTATTTTCAGAATGGAATAGCACATCTGTCTCTAACAGGCATTCAAGTGTGCTGGTTGCTTCCTGTCCTCCGCCTCCAACATATGATTTGATAAATCAAGAGCTACAATCTACAAATCACTTACTCCGAAGGTCTGTCGCTGCCAACAAATTGCCTCACGTACAAGCTTCCACTTGAAAATATTTTAATGCCACTTATGCCCAAGAGATTGACACATGTTAAAAGGGAAAAAAACAGAGATGCCCAAAGTTCCCAAGCCCTAAGAATTAAGTGACTTGGAACGTCTAAAATGCAGATGACTTCGAGTTTAAATTTCAGTTTGGGGTTGTTGCCAGTGAACACACGTTCCAAGTCTAATATTTCATATTGAATGTTTTAGTATTACAGTCGCTATATATCTGGTAAAATTGTTTATAACTAGCTTATGAATGGCTTATTAAGAGAAAACCGTTCACTAATTTCAGTGGCAGTCTGGGCAGGTCCATTAGGAAAATACCTATTTAGCGGTCGAACGTAACTCAGGCTGCCCCTTCTGAAGACGTAACTAATAAACCCAGTGGGAAGAGTGAATGTTAAGTAAGGACGCGTAGGATCGGGTTGCCTGTCCTAGCTCGCGAAACCCGACTACCGTACGTCGAATGCTGGGTTATTTCAGTGGTTGATTTAAACCGATCCCAAAGTAGCGAGGCTCCGAGACAGCCTCGCATAGGGATCCTCTGTTCCACTGCCCGCGTACACGATACAGGCGGTACTCGCAATGATTGTGGCGATAAGCGTAACAGAGGTAAATATCACAACCCTCGGTTTTGAATCCTCGGAAATGTGAAGAAACGCAACTGCAGCGGCTCCGCTCTGCCCGAAACGTCGCGTAGAGGAGAGCGTGCGCGCGGTTGGATGATAGTAATAATAATCAAAAGGACCGGGAAAATACCGCGCTCGTATGGAGCAAGCGTCGAGCAGGAAAGGATCCCGCGGGCCGGCGGTGCCGCCGGCTTTTTCGCCGGCTCCCTTTTCTCGCGCCAATTGCGGGAGCTGCTCGCTTTCCGCGCCGGGGTAACTTTTATCAGCAGAAGCTCTGCCACCGATCTCTTTCCCCTCTCGCCTCGCACCCTCTGGAGGGAAAAGAACACGCTCTTTGCCCGCAGGCTCTGCCGCCTGAAGGATGGATGGCACAGCTCGGCCGCCAGTCAGGCCGGGAAGGGAGAGAGAGACAGAGAGAGCGAGAAGGAGCGCAAGCTGCTTGCAGCAACCCCGGGAAACCACCGGCGCTCCTCGCCCTCGGGTGCAAACTGCCGACTCCAAGCCCGCCCGGGGATGGGGGAGGCTGGGCTGGGTGGGCCCAGCCGAGCCTCGCGCGGGTGGGGTGCCCGGCGGAGCATAGGCAGCGGCGGGTGGGCCGAGCTCTCTGCCTGTCCCGCCCTCCTCCTCTTCGTCCCACCCTCCCACGCCCGTGATTGGTTTCGCCCGCCCCTCGTCCGGGCGCGGAGGCCGCCTCCCTCCCCAGCTAAAGCGGCCAGTATGTGAATAGGACGGAGCCAGAAGGGAGCAGCATGCAATCGACTCTGCGCCAGCTGCCTCCGTCTGCCCAAGTGCCCCCGCGGCGGCGGCGGCGGCTCCTCTCGCTCCGCGCCCTGCAGCTTCGCCGCCTCGGCCTCTTCCTCGTCGCGCCGCGGAGTTGAGAGAAAGCAGCTCCAGCTGTGTGGGGGGTTTGGCGGCGGCGGCGGCGGGGTGGCGGTGGTGGAGGGAAGAGAGGCTGCAATGCCTAAGCCGCCGCCTCCTTCGCCTCCTCCTCCTCCTCCCCCTGCTGTTTCTGTGCATCCTCCTTCTCCGCCAGCCTGAAGAAGGTGGGGGGGAGGAAGCCGCTTTTCGCCCGACAAGGACACGCACACTTGCGCGCGTGTGTCGCCCCTTTCCCGCGCCGCTGCTCGCCCGCCCTGTGGGCGAAAGGTAAGGACGGAAGGTGTGTGGGGAGGGGGGCGAGAGCCACGAAAGGTATTGGGGAGGAGCGGGGCTCTGTGGGCTTGTGGCGACCCCGCGGAAGAAGAGCCCAAGGAGGCTGCCGGCTTGGCTTGGCTTGGCCGAGGCGTCTCTCGCTGCCACACTTCTTTGCGCGCCCCGTGGGGTGGCTCGCTTGTTGTAGTCGAGGCTGGCCGGTTTGGCAAGAAGAGTAAGTCGCCTCCAGTGGATTGAACGCCTGGCTCATGAATCCCCTCGCGCCTGCGCTCGCTGCCTGCATGGAAAAAACTTCCTGCTTGGGTGTTTTGGGTGATGTGCAAGACCAGGAGCGGTAGCGTGGGGGTGCTCTGAGGTAGGGTTTCGGGCTAAGGGGACGCGGCGTGGGGGATGTAGGAGAAGAAGAGACCTGCTCGGGAGGCGACATCAAGCTTTCCTTCCGCGAGGCTGCCACCCTCCTCTCTTCCCGGCACCTTTTTTGCCATGCTTTCCCTGTTACGAGACCTTTTTAACTTCCCTCCCGGTGCGGGTTGGAGACGCCGTCTCACCCCGCAGGATGGGAAAGGTGGTTGACTTCCTCCTCTGCGTCGAGGAGGTAAATGACACCAGGGGCTGTCATCTTGTTTGTCGGCCCTACGTGTGTTTTTAAAAGGCTCCGTTTTGTAGATGGCTTATTAAAAAGAGGGGGGGAAAGAACTACTGCAAAATCATCCATCATCACCACAAGGCAGAGGCTATCTTTAATTAAAGCTGCCTTGAAAGGAATAAAAAATGACAAGCTCCCACCTCAGAATTGATTCTGGAACAAGTCTCTCCTCGAGCCCATCGGTCACTTTTCACAGATCTTTTAAAACATTATTTTGTTTAAATGCACTCAAAAAAAATAAAACCCAGGTCTGGTAACTTCCAGGTATGAGCTTTAGTTGCCTATCTCCCTTTTGACTTGGCTCCCCCCCCATGGTCTTAATCCTATCCCCTCATCCTTTCCCCCTCCTCAAATCCTATTCTACTTCCATAAAGTGGCTTAGAGGTGTCTTTAGGGCAGGGACTGAATTCCTTTTGTTGTACCCTGGTGTCTGC
Organism: Naja naja; assembly: GCA_009733165.1. Taxonomy (NCBI): domain Eukaryota; kingdom Metazoa; phylum Chordata; class Lepidosauria; order Squamata; family Elapidae; genus Naja; species Naja naja. The sequence continues at coordinate 159,181,304 of CM019148.1, forward strand.
CAGCATGCACACAGTGCCAGGTTGAAGGTGTGTCCAGAAATTGCTTGAGGTGATTTTTATGTATTTGTAACTGTTGAAACCCACTTTTTACTGCTGAAAACAAATCCCAAAGTGTACAGTCTTTGATATGCTTTTCAATAAATTCTGTCAAATTTGAAGAGTCTCACTTGAAAGTAGATAGGTCTGGGCTCAGAGGTGCTGTGTCTTTGTTGGCAGAAGTTGTATCTATGGATCAGCTCTCCCTCCCTCACAAACATACATTTTTTATGGAGCTTTGTTAACAGTGTCAAGACTATGTGTGTTCTTGTTCTCTTTGTGGTGAGCCATTAACATGTTACTGTTTAAAGAAATCAGGGTCTGGTATGGTTGTTATCTGTCCTCTGTGTTTCCCCACCACGCCAGTATATTATGAAAGCATAACCTCTTGTTCTTCTGTTCTTTGATTAAAAATATATATTGTAATCTAAACAAATGCAAACAAATAATCCTTACTGATATATTTAATATATAGATGAACTTGTGAAATAGTCTTATATTTAATACTGTAAATGTTATTCTATTACTACATGGTTCTTAAGCTAATTTATTCTATCCTCCTTTGACTTATCATACGCTAGAGAGTTTATTTTTAAGAGTTTTCTAAAACAAGCTCTTACTGTACGCCTTTAAGACTGCAGGTATCACGTAGCTGTCTCTTCAAATTAAGCAAAGAGCTGAAAGTTTTAAGTCCCCTTTTAGTAGTATGACTTTTTTTAAATAAAAAAATGCAGTGTTCTTTGAATCCCTTTTAATAAATCAGCAGTAGCTCAGTATTATGATGGGATTAAACTAGCAATAGCATTTACTTTATAAAGTGATATATAATCATATTTTATTGATATTCTGCTGTTTGAAACTTTAGTTATGCACAGTGGGTTACCTGCTCATATTTGCATGAGAAACAAGGTTTTATTCTTTGATAAAGAGCCTCCCCCTCATCGTGGTTGTCTCTGGGAGAGTTTTCCCAGCTTGCAATGAAGTATGGCATTAATATATTGGCTTCTATAAAAGAAAATTAATAATCAGTACAGTAGTTAGAATAATGTTTTGTGAAAAGGTCCCCCTCCAATATAGGCAGTGTGTTTCTTTGGAATGAATATCTTTAAAAGATGTAGTAGTTAAGTATTGAAACCAGCATAATAAATTTAGAATATGGCAATTTTACTATAACTTTTTTTAAAAATTGAAGTTTTATCAGCTGCATTACCATTTGATATAATTTTAGATAAATTGGGCATTCAATATGATAGCTTCTTGGATGATTCTGAACATATGTACTTTGGACGAACCAGTGCATTTGAAAGTTTTATATGAGCTAAAATTTCCAATACCATCTAACGTAGTATAGTTTAAGAGCTACATTCATAGTTTTTAAAGCTTTCTCTTGACAATAGAAGCCATGAACAAATGTTCAATTGGAATTATTGCCGGAAAAGAATATTTTATGGTTGTCATGACTACAATTAGAGCAATGGTAGCTGATTTTCACCTGAACAAGTAGTGGTAAGAAGGGTAGAATTCAAATTCTTTGTTTCTTTGAACTGTGTTTCTAATGAATGGTATCCAAACTTTAGATGTTCAATCCATGCAAAATTGATTTTATGGGAAAACCTTGCTTAGAATAAAGAGCTTTCTCCTGTTGCTGAATTCTTCCTCAAATGTAGTACAGAAGGTTTGAAGGGAAAAAAGGTCATCTAGTCCAGACCCCTACCCCAAGGTTTCCTGTATAATCCAGGTAATGGCATGTTCCAAGTAAAAAATACGCGCATAAAACTAACTTTAATGGAAAAAACTGAAAGTGATTCTAGACATACGCTACAGGGAAATAGATATTGAGCCATTTTTATCCTTTTAAAAATTAAGAATCTCATTGTTCTTGTGTTAGCAACATGAAAATGTTAATGCTACTATCTCACCCCGTTTTTTCAAGTATATATTGAAGAAATCATAGGGAAAGTTCCCTGTTATGTACAGCTCAAGAACATTATTGTCACCTATTCATGGACAACTGCTTACAGGGCAGTAGTTCCGTAATTTTGTATTATGTATTGTAATTATTAATGTTAGTTAGCCATAATTTCTTTGCATCTTGATTAGTGGCACATTGCTTTTTGCTTCTGTATGATCATTTTCATTTTAGCCTCATTATTCTCTCCATTTCCCTATCCCTTTTATATTTAACTAGTTTATGAACAAATATTTTTGAAATTAAGGTCATTTTTTTCTTTCCTACACTAATGTATATATGTGCACAAAACTTTTTAAAAGATACACTAATTGCATATATTTTAAAATGTAATATAGTTCCAGATATATAATTTACCATGAACTAACTTTTACTTTTATTAAGATGTCCAAAATTTGGTTGCAGTTTTATTGGTGTTTCATAAAGGATCTTTAAAATCTAAATATCAAAATAATAATAATCTTGCACTTAGACAATATTTTATGGAGGAAGAACAGCCTGTTGGATTCTGCTGCAACTTTACTATTTAAAGGAAGCAAGAGGATTGGAAATAACCTGCTCTCATGATCTACTTACAATGCAATAGAATGCAACTCTATAAAGGTCTGACTTATTAATGGGCGATAATTTAAAATACTCTGAGTTTGAATTATGATATCTTGATCTGAACATGAAATAAATTATTACATTTTTTAAAAAAAACTTTTTTAAAATGAAGGGATTAAAATAAATTGTGAGAAATATTTTTTTATAATAGTTGCAAATGTTGGTGCCAAATGTATAGAAACATTACCATAGGAAATGAGGTTTTTTTTTCTTTTCCTATTAAAAAAAATAAAACATGTTACTTCTGTTTAAAAATAATTATAATTTATTAACATAGATTTAAACCAATGTTAATACTATGGTGTTATCAATGAGCATCCTGTGCAACATGAGCACTAATTTACATCTTTTCATTTTATCAAAATAGATTTGTCCAGGCTAAGTGCCAACTGATGTTGTTAGAAACTTTGAGCTTTCAAAGTCTGTTTCCTTGACTGAATATGTAGCTTAGGCAAGATTGTTCTGTCGTTATGCAGTGACGGAGATGAGCAATCCAGGCAGAGTAGTTAATTAAGTCAGAGAGATAGTATAGCAAAGGCCAGTTGGGGGCAGAATATAAAGGAGCAATGGACATTCCTACTGTCGATCTACAGAGGCAGAAATAGCATATCAATAATGAGAACTATGGAATCTGTGCCCTTCTTGAAGTTGTAAAATGTTGAGTTATAAATTAACATGTATTGATCAGGTGTGTACCATCAAGAAATGCACATTACATTTAAATTTAAAATTATTGGATGAGAAATGATTGGCTGTTTTACTGTGCACCCAAAAGGCATGACATGAAACCCTTACAATAAGGTTGCCTTTTCCTTCCAGATATGGAGGCTTATGCACTAAGATGAATGTTTCAAAGGATGCTGAAAAGAAAGCAGCCATTTTGGAAGAACTGAAGAGTAGATCGGTAATTTGCATGATATAGAGTTAGTGTAAAGTATTTTTTAAACTATAGTTCTAATTTGTTCTTAGAATAATATGATTTTTATCCCATGTTTTTTATGTATAATTCAAAGCGGCAAATATACCTAATATTTCTTCCCCATAAGAATAACCCTGTGAGATGAGTTGGGCTGAGAGAGAATATCTGACCCAAAGTCACACAGCCAGCTTTCATGTCAAAGGGGGGACTAGAACTCACAGTCTCTTGGTTTCTAGGCTAGCATGTTCACCACTAAAGCACAGCAAATTAGTTTATCAGTTAAATATAGCTTAATTATATCACTCAGTCCACTGCTTTCCAAAGTTTTATTTGATTTTTTATGGTGAAAAAGCTTTTAATATACACATATGGGAAATATGGATATAAATATGTCAAATCTTTTCAAATTTTGCAAGGATGCTAGGGAACCAGCTTGGATGGCTCTGAACCATGTTTTCTAATCATAATAAAACAGTCTTCCTCAATGTCAGTTTGAATAATTTCCATAGTTTTCTGTGAGTTCAGTATGATATATATCTAATTCAGAAATAATATGCTTGTCAATTGGTCTGGATTCAGAAGTTGCCATCTTTGCAAGACCAACATCATGAAAACTATTCCTGATGACTGGTCTGGTCTAGTCTGGCTCTTAGATCAAAAGAACCCTTAAAAATAAAAATATATTTGGAGTGACTGGAAAAGGCAGTGGTAAGTATAGGAAAGGCAGAGCTGTGTCCACAAGCTTGATTGATGGTAGCATCTTCAATCTGGATTTATTTATTCATTTGATCATTATGTATGATGGATAGGCTAGTTTAGATGAAAATGTGTGACAAGATCAGTAACTTTGGGAGTTATTGCTTTAAATCCATCTTGTCTAGTGTATTTCCAATAGATATTTGGAAAGCTCATGGAATGTAATCTAGTGATGAATATTTTCCCAGTTCAGGAACAATAGAACTAGGTGAGCAGTGTTATAAAATAGCCCAGCTATTGCCATAGCATCTATCCTTTTGGTCACAACAATATTGAAAGTAGGAGATGTTAGTCATTAGGAAAATAACCAATCCAAGTCACTGCGGCAGTTTATTTTATTTTGAGGAGCACTAGTCCAGAAAGTTTCACCAGAAGATTGCAGGTATTCCCTGTGGAATTCATCTTGGAATTTGGCTAGTGTTTTTTTTGTGTGTGTGTTCAAGGACTGACTGAATAACTGCTGATGCAGTGATATTCTGCATTTTGTTATCTTGGTTAAGATAACCAAATTAGGTTAACATTAAATTTAGTTATTTACTTTTTAACAAATCAGGATAGGTAAAATTGAATTTGCTGATACCAATTCTTATACTATTATATATTATGAGAGGAGAGCCATTTCAAATAAAAAAACCCAAATCCCCAATTTATTTTATAATGTGTAGCCCTCAGATGGAATCCAAAAAATCCCTCTGGCCTTTCCTCCCTCCCTCCCTTCTTTCTTTCTCAATAGAAAATAAAGACCACTGCTGTTGCAGTATTATATCACAATATTTTATTAATTGCTGGTACTGTATACTTCAACCCATTTCCATAACCACTTACAATCTACCTAATTTCTTTTCCCCTTAATCTCATTTGGAGCTTCCAACATTTAATATCATTTGTGTTGACAAAAATGTGAGACACGGTGAGTGACAACATCAGTATCCCCAAATTATTCTTTTGTGGGAAAGTCAGTGTAAAATCCAACAAGAAATAGCTTCTATGTTACCACCTATCATTATTTTTTTCCTTTAATAATAATAGCTTGCACAGGAAAACAAGAAAGTTATAGGGATCATAATTAACTTGTAATACAGACATTCAGTTTGACATTGCTGGAATAAGAATGGGTGGAAAAGTGATCAAACAATATAGCAAGAGCTTATATGGCTTCCTACTTTTTCTTAATTTTGCTATACTTTGGTTTCCTTGGTTAGCTAATGCTACCACTGTCTTTTTTTTGGAGTTCTTTGATGGGATCTGGTCTGTGTATCTTATGACAACAGTCAACTTTTAGCTTTCAGGGTCCATAACTGGGGGAAGCAGATATAGTGGAATACAGTACCCAGTTCCTCAATGGTATTGTTGTATGTAGCATAACTATTCTTCATTTTTCTGAATTCTAATTCAGTCTATTTTTTTCTGTTTACTTCCTGTTACATAGATTTTATTTTAATATATAACATTAATTATGAGGAAAAACTTATACCATCATGATTGTAAGTGTATCACAGAAATTAAGCTGAATATAGTATATGTTTGAAAGTAATTATTAAAAAATACAGTATATGATCCACTTTCTAGATAATAATAGGGCAGCTGAAAAATGACTTAATAGCTTACTGATTTTGCCTGTTTCGTACCTTAAAAACCTGCCTAAGATAAAGTGATTTGCTTTGAAATGCTTTCAAAATGCATTTATTTAAAATAAAAATATAGGGACTGACTTCTACCCGTGCATTAATAGATATATAAATATTAAAACTGTCCTGCTAAAGAGTTGGTTTGAAGCATGGACTGATTGTAAATGCTTCTGAGAAGACATCAGCTTGTTCAGTTGTGTTTCATGGTCATCCATATCTATTATTTTCTGTGAGCTGCAAGAATGTTAAAATCCATTACGAGAGCATTGTGCTTTGGAATATATTAAAGTGCTAAATTGGAAAACAGATTTCATTATGGTTGTCTAATTAGGGACTGGGGAAAGATAGCTTTAGACTCTGAGCTGTAGTGAGTTGAAGAGTATTAAGAAGGCTAAGCAGATCTTGGTTTTGAAGGGAGGCTGCTTAGAAGTATAGCGTAGCTGCTTTGAACAATGTAATGGAAATAACACTTGTTTTTCAAATCCACAAATTTAAAACAATCACTTAGGAGAGAATATCAATGTTGAACATATTCCTGCCTCAGTCTAAGTATTTGACTAAATAGACTAGGCTTCTCTTCTCTGTCCTACTTTTTTGCAAATCTGTCACACTGGGATAGAAATGCACATGATTAATTCCAGGTAAAACCAACAGAGATGTGGTCCCTTTTTTCCTAATAGTAATTCTCCAAAAAAAATAAAAATAAAATCTTTATGTAACCAAAACAGTCCCATCTGTACACAAGAGGGAGATATACCCACAGGTTTGTGAGAATCTCAAAGCTTGTTGAAGTACATTAGAGAGAGAGGTTAAAATATAATTGTAATTCTAACTGCTGTGAAGAATATTGGAAGCCACATCTTTATATATTTTTATATTTCTTTTTTCTATTTCCTTCTACTTCTACTTTTGTTCTTATTGTATTTTTAGCTTTCTCTTTTTATTTATGTATCGTTTATTTATATATCAAATTTATATAGCTGCCCATCCCAAATGAGGTGCATTTGGGTGGCATACACAAAGATATAAAACAATATACATGTAAAAAAACCCCAATCATTATTAAAAATTAGAAAAGTATATGGCACAGTAGAGATTTGATTAGCAAGGAGATCTCACCCATTTGCTGAGAACCGCAGACCTGATGATAAAACCAGTTTTAAGTGACTTCCAGAAAGTAAGTTTTTCTTTTATTTCTCTTACCATTTTGTTTTCTCTGTTGTATTTCAGTTTATGTTAGTTCTTATTGTTATTGTTAAACTTTGAATACAGATTATATTAAAAAAGAAAGTACAGAAAAATACCAATATCCAATTATTTCATCTCAAATGGCTGACTGTGGGTTGGGTGAGCTTGGAATGCTAAGTATTGGGGGGGAAACAGAAAATTTGGGGTGAGGAGTTTATAATATATGCCAGAGGAGAGTTGATATCTAGAATCCCATATTGAAGTTCTTCATACTTGAGCATTTTATTTTAGGGCTTTGAATTTCCTTATGACACACACACACACACACACACACACACCCCAGACATTTGTTGCTCTAAGTTGCGTGGAGCTGCTTAAAATACAGAAAGACTTTCAAATTAATATTTGCCTTTTTCTGGTGGCAGTATATAAACATATTTTTTCCTTGAATTCTGGGTGCTATATCATAATCTATTGATTATATGCCATGAAGTAATTTTTGATTCCTAGTGACCACATACATTTTACTAAGTTGAGGTATTTTATTTTCTGCTTTGTTGCTTTTTTTGTTTCATTGTTGTTATTGCTGGTCTGACAGTCAGATGTTTAGACTAGATTTTGCAGTTTTATCCACTTCTTGAGTCTACTGCAAGTAACCCTACCTTTTGCAAATTGACCAATGGTAATTTTGTGAATGCTGATGGGTCTCCAGATGTTTTGGGATTACACCCAAGATGCCTATCGCTATTGGTCCTATCTTGACTTTCTTTTGCCATAGACTTTCTACTATTTGCAGGTTTTTGTATTTTGTGATTATTCTCCAGTTCTTTCTCTTCTCTTCTGCCAATTCTAGATACTGCCACATCCACTAGTCAGACTTTTTAAAATCTTATCAATAGTCATTCAATCTGGGGTGTTATGTGGTAGGTGCTTGCCTGTTTGAATTCTAAAATCCCAGAGAGTAATTTTAACTTCATCATTTTTATTACTTTTTTATTTTATGGTTCTATCAGGTTTTACTTATAGGCAATTGTATTTTTTGCAGATCTTCCAATCCACCATGGTTGCTATTTTGTCATGGCGTTGTTTCTAGTCAGTCTGTACCATCTTCAGTTTCTTTCCAGAGGCAGCATTTGCTTTCTGTTGTTGTCTTCTCTTTTGGTTTTGTATGCATTTGTTCTTTAAGGCTTGGTCTTGTGCATCCAGAATTAGTCCTCTGTTTTTTTCTTTAATTTTTCTGCTCCTAACCATTGCCATCTATTTTTCCTGCTACTATTTATATACTGGCCATATAATATTTTGTCTCTTTTCCATTCTTCATATGGTCTTTCTTGTAGGCCAGTTTGGTCTCTCCAATATTTAGTAAGCCTATATGTTACACTAGCTTCAGTGAATCATCTTTACTGTCCTTCCAATATTTTTCCAATGCCCTTTTTTCTTCTTCAACTTCTTCAACTTTTTTTCTGTTTGAATCCAGTCCACTATTTCAGCTATGTATCTAATGACTGGAATTGCCCAGGTGTTAATTGCATTTATGACATTTCCTCCACTGAATTAAGATATCTTCACTCTCATGATGTCTTTGCTTCTAAACTTTGTCTTGACTTCAGTGTGCTTGATAATGTCAGCTTGAAGCATGACCAGGTATTTGTAGTGATCATCTTCATTCAGACTCTACTTTATTCCCATAACATAGGGCACCCCAATTCCTTCAGTTTTCATTATTTTTCATTATTTTTCCCCTATTGATGGTGGGGTTGGCCATTTGGCCAGTCCAAAATTACATTGCAATGTTGGGCAAATTCTTGATGACTCATTGTCATCTTCAGATTATGGGCAATGTGGTTCCAATACTAGTTGCAGAGTAGCTGCAATGGCAAAGGGATTATGTCTCCATTTTGTGCTTCTACCGTGTTCCCTGAAAATAAGACCTACCCCGAAAATAAGACCTACCCCAAAAATAAGACCTATCCCGAAAATAAGACCTACCCCGAAAATAAGACCTAGTGTGTTTTTGGGAGCCAAAAAAAATATAAGACAGTGTCTTATGTTAGGGGAAACACGGTATGCGATTTGTTCGTGGTTTCGTACATGATGTACATTGTTCTACATGAATATGGTAAGTGTTTTTTTTTCATTAATATATATATAAGACCTACCCCGAAAATAAACCTAGTGTGTTTTTGGGAGCCAAAAAAAATAAGACAGTGTCTTATTTTTGGGGAAACACGGTATGTATCCCAGGGGCATCTGAATGCCCATTTGGGGAAACAAAACACTACCTAAATTAGGCCTTAGCCTGATTTAGTAAGATTGTTTTTACATTAACAGGTTTCACTGTTTTCCGAAATACTGGCACATAGGTAAAGTTGCATAAAATCATAGGTAGTATTTACCTTTATCAAAACAGATAGCAATATGTTCTGTAAGTCTTGGAACTGCAGACTCCTTTCACATATATCCTTTTTGATATTTTATGCAGAAGAAAACATTGCTGTCCAGTGTAAAATAAGAAAAAGATTTTTTTTGCTGTATCCCTTTGCTACATGTAATAAAAATGCTAGTGTTATAAAGAATTATATGTGTGCTTTGTTTTCCCTATTAATTTTTTGTGATGGAAGAATTGCCTATGGAAGTGGCCTTAAATCTACCCAAATCTGCATATTTTTTACAGTTTTTTTACGGTTAACAACCGGGTCTGGAAATAATGTAGACAGGAAAACCCCAAACAAATCACTTTGAGACCTAGAGAGGGTTTCTGAAATTGGATTTCCCCCTTTGAGTTCAGCTCTTTTTCTGTCCTTGTAGGAGTGGAGAGTTTAAAAAATCCAGTGTTCACTAGGTTATTTTTTTTTAAAATTACATTTATAGGCCGCCCTTCTCCGAAGACTCAGGGCGGCTTACAATTTTTTGGGATACAACCCAGTGTGCTCAGCAATTTTCCTAGGGAACACAGCCTTGACTTCTCAACTCAACTGTCATTTTTACATGATAAAAGGACAAAGGAGATGATATTAAATCTCAGTTTACTGCATTTGCTGGCCTTATATATTTTCAAAACTACGGTGTAAATATCATAGGAATATATTTACACAGCAAGGAGGGAGAGGATGAGGTGTGTGCATAGGCACAAGTCAGACTTGCTTATCCTACAGGGAACTCTCTCTCTTTTTGGCAGTTGGGCACAATACAGGTTATGTAGACAGTAAACACAGCATCAGACATAAAGATCTCAAATGCCTATGTACACATGCACAAACAGGGTGAACTCGAACTGCTAATACATGAAGGTAGATATGATATTGTTGGAATAACAGAAATTTGGTGGGATGAAACCCATGATTGGAACATACTGGTAGAAGGATACAAATTGTTCAAAAAAAAACCCCAGACCCCATAAAAGAGGAGGTGGAGTTGCACTGTATGTAAAGGACTGCTATATTGCTACAGAAATGTATGAAACCAAAGATGAAAACCTCCTAGAATGCATATATATGGGTTGATATAAAAGAAAAAAAGAATGACACGGCCATAGGTGTATATTATTGGCCACCCAGCCAAGCAGAAAAAATAGATGACCTTTTTGCCAACCAACTAGCAAACATATTCAGGAAACACACTACAGTAGTAATGGGGGACTTCAAGTATCCTGATATCAATTGGAAAACTAATTCTGCACCAAGTGAGAAATCAAATAGGTTCCTAACCAACCAAGCTAACAACTTCGTTGCCAAAAGGTAGAGGATGGAACTAGAGGGACAGCCATACTGGACTTAATTCTTACAAACAGAGAAGAAGTGATAGAGGGAGTTGAAACTGCAGGAACCTTGGGTGAGAGTGTCCATGTCATACTAGAATTCAACATAACACAAATACAAGCAATAGAACATAATGACATCAGAGTCTTAGATTTTAAAAGAGTTGATTTTAATAAACTCAGAACTTGGGAAAGTTTCCATGGATGAAAATCCTAAAGGGAAAAACAACTCAAGAATCTTGGAGACCTCTGAAAAGTACGATCATAGAAGCCCAGCCCAGCACAATACCACTGAGAGAAAAACAAGAAATCCAAGAAGAAATCAGCATGGCTGCACAAAGATCTCTCTGGCAAATTGAAAGAAAAAAAAGACAAGTACGAAAAATGGAAAGAGAGACATATAACTAAGGCAGAATATCCAGCAGATAGCCAGAATCTGCAAAGACGAAGTCAGGAAAGCAAAGTCTCAAAACAAAGACTTGCAACAAAAGTCAAAGATAATTTTCAAAAGTTTCTTCCAACATATAAATAACAAGAAAAAAATCAAGGAAGCAGTCCACTCAGGAGAGAAGACGGCAAGGAAGTAACAGGCAACAGAGAGAAAGCAGAGCTGCTTAACTCATTCTTTGCATCAGTCTTCACGCAAAAACAAACTATAGCTCAACCCACCAAAACATAACTGTAATAGACAGAACAGAAATAAAAAATTAAAATAAGCAAAAAAAATAGTAAGAGAACACCTGTCTGATCTTGATGAACACAAATCACCAGGGCCTGCTGGATTACATCCCAGAACTGGGGAACTACCAGAGGACTGGAAAAGAGCTGATGTGGTTCCCATCTTCAAAAAAGGAAAAAAAAACAGACCCAGGAAACTACAGACCAATCACCCTAACATTAATACCCGGGAAGATACTGGAAAAGATAATAAAAAAATAGATCTGCCAACATCTAGAAACAAGTGAAGTAATAACTAGCAGTCAGCATGGGTTTGTTAAAAACAGATCATGCCAAACCAATCTTATTTCATTCTTCAACATAGTGACTAAATTAGTAGACCAGTGAAATACTGTGGACATAATATACTTAGATTTCAGCAAGACATTCAACAAAGTAGACCACAACCTACTTTTTCGTAAGCTAGAAAAAAGTGGGATAGATAGCACCACCTCCAGATGAATTCGCAACTGGCTGACAAACCATACTCAATGAGTAGTCCTTAATGGGTCTAAGTCTACATGGAGAGAAGTAAGCAGTGGGGTGCCACAAGGTTCCGTCTTAGGCCCAGTACTCTTCAATATCTTCATTAACGACATAGATGAGGGAATAGAAGGGGAACTTACCAAATTTGCAGATGAAACTAAGCTGGCAGGAATAGCTAATGCCCAAGAAGATAGGGTCGAGATCCAGATGGATCTTGAAAGACTACTAACTAGAGCATACAAAACATTTGCTAGAGCAATACTTGAATACAGCTCATCAGTCTGGAACCCGCATTACATATCTGATATTAATACAATTGAGAAAGTCCAGAAATATTTCACAAGAAGAGCTCTACTCGTAGCAGAATACCTTATGCCACCAGACTTGAAATTCTAGACCTAGAAAACCTAAAACTATGCCACCTTCGGTCCGATCTTAGTACACAAAATTATATATTGCAATGTCCTACCTGTCAATGAATATTTCAGCTTCAATCACAACAATACAAGAGCACACAATAGATACAAACTCAAGGTAAACCGCACCAAACTTGACTGCAGGAAATAAGACTTCAGCAACAGAGTGGTCAATGTCTGGAATACTCTACCTGACTCTGTGGCTTCTTCCCCAAACCCCCAAAACTTTAACCTTAGACTGTCTACTATTGACCTCACCCCTTTCCTAAGAGGTCTGTAGGGGGCATGCATAAGCGCACCAACGTGCCAGCATCCCTGTCCTATTTTTTTTTCCTTATTCGTATCCATTTCATGTATTCATAACCATGTTTATACTTACACCTGTTATCTAATAATTGCTTGACAAAATGAAATAAATAAAATAAAATAAAAATAAACACTGGGCCATATCTAACAAAATGAAATTCAATGTAGAGAAAAGTAAAGTCCTACACTTAGGCAAGAAAAACCAAAAGTACACATATAGACTGGGTGAAACCAGGCTCAATAGCAGTAACTGTAAGAGGGATCATGGAGTCTTAGTGGACAACCAGCTAAATATGAGCCAGCAGTGTGTAGTGGCAGCTAAAAAAGCTAATGCAATCCTAAATTGCATTAACAGAGGGATACAAGATCAAGTGAGGTACTAATACCACTCTATAAAGCCTTAGTAAGACCACACCTAGAGTACTGCATCCAGTTTTGGTTACCACACTATAAAAAAGATGTTGACACTAGAAAAAGTACAAAGAGCAACCAGGATGATTAGGGGACTGGCGACTAAAACATATGAAGAACGGTTATAGGAACTGGGCATGGCTGGTCTAGTGAAGAGAAGGACCAGGGGAGACATGATAGCAGTCTTCCAATATTTGAGGGGCTGCCACAGAGAGGAGGGGGTCCAGCTATTTTCTAAAGCGCCTGTAGGCCAGACAAGGAATAATGGATGGAAACTGAACAAGGAGAGATTTAACCTGGAAATAAGGAGAAACTTTCTGAAATGAGAACAATCAACCAATGGAACAGCTTGCCTTTGGAAGTTGTGGGAGCGCCATAAGCTGAGACTTTCAAGAAGAGTTTGGACTCCCGTCTTTCAGAAATGGTATAGGGTCTCCTGCTTGGGCGGGGGTTTGGACTAGATGACCTACAAGGTCCCTTCCAACTCTGATTATCTGTTATCTGTTATTTAGGAGTAAGACTTAACTGTTTATTAAGATTCTCCAGAGAATTTTGTACAAGAATCCCTGAGTTAAGAACAAGTTGGCGTCTTAAGTTGAATTTGTATGTAAGTTGGAACTTGCACTTATTAATGGATGGTCTATTTACACATAGTCCTCTTCATATGATGGGTTACTTAGCCATTGTTATAATGGTCTTCCCTGGGAATACTTTTGAGCTGATTCAAAGTTCCCACAGTTGGCCCCTCTGCTGTCATGTGATCATACTTCAGATACTAGGCGGCCAGGCTACATTTACAGCCATTTGCAATATCCCGTGGTCACATAAGAAAACATTTTAATTCTGTGCTTTAGCATAATTGGCCCATAATGAACTATTGGTTGACCTAATGACTGCAGCATCTGCTTAATAGCCACGACAAGTACACCATAACCATAGTGTTTGCTTAATGACCACCACAGAAATGGTCATAAAATTGTATTGGTCATGTGAGTGACCCAATTGATGACTATCACAAGTTATGCCCATGAAAGTGCAGGCTGAGAACTACCTGTACTGAAAATGGCAGATGATGATCCTTCTTGAGCAGTGAACCTCAGAAACCATGCAATATTTTCATGAACTGTTGGCAACATTTGTGGACTACCTGTACTTACAACAAGCTGCATGTTACCCTTACAAGTATACAATTCAGCAGGTTATAAAAACATTGTGCAGCTTCATCGGCTCAAGGAAGGACAATGCTGTCTGCCATTTTTAGTAATAGACAGCCTGTTGTAAGCATAGGTAGTTCATAAATCAGATCTGGAGACTGCCTATGTAGGATTGTAGCAATCACAGGCAAAAATTATGCTAGCAGGGAATAATGGAAGCTAAAGACCAATTTGTTTGAAGGAGATTATTATTGAGAGGTTGATTTGGTTGCAATCTGATGCAGATTGATTTAATGTGATTTTCAAATAAGCATTGGATTGTAGTATACTTGTAACTGAAGATTGTTTAACCCACACTAGCTGCCTTAAAACACCAAATAAGGTCACCAAATAGGTATTCAAACCACTTTAAAATGTATCATTAAGCGACTGATCTATTCCCAAGAGAAATAGGCAGACACTGCATCACTCTTTTCACAGTTAATGAACTTTAATATAACTATATAAATTGGACTGCTAGTTGTCTTCAAATGTTGCTGGTGCCAGGCTATAGGGAATTAATCAGAATATGGTACCCAGAATGTAATCTATAAAGCTGCGCATTGGTAGGATAGAATTTCCCAGGGCCCTGATACAGTACTAACTACTTCTTTACAAAGAACTACTTCTTTGTAAAATAATAAAAATGAAAAGTAACCTTTCAGATAAATTTTCTTCTTTCTTAACCATAACCTCATCTTGAGATGTTTTAACACTACTGAGAATAGTATTTGATATTGAAGAATTTTAAATCAACCACAGCTGGCTTAAAGGTGGCTTTTTATATGTTACAGGTTAGGATTGCTGTAAGACATACCAAAGTATATAGGATTCCTTTAAGATGGGAAGCCTTTTGTCTGCAAAAGACTAGCTACTAAGGAGCTGAAATAGAAAAATGTATGGTGCCTTCTCCTTATCAGTAAATTTGGAGCACAAAGCTCTCTTGGTGTTTATAGAAGACCAAAATTATTGTAATTTTAACAATTTTTAAAATTTTAAATTCTTAATGTTATAATGTTTACTGGGATTTTTAGTGATATTGGGCTTGTGATTGTTTAATTTTCTTTTAAGTAATTTATTGTTCATTGTTCAGTTTTAGTTGTGAGCCGCCCCGAGTCTTCAGAGATAAATAAATAAATAAATAAATAACTGCAGGTAGTCCTCGATTTACATCCATAATTGGGACTGAAATTTCTGTCATTAAATGATCACTAAGTCAGTCTCGATTTTATGATTTTTATTGCTGTGACCATTAAGTGAATTGCTGTAGTTAAGTAAACCATGTGGCCATTAAATGAATCTGGCTTTCTGCATTGACTTTGCTTATTGGAGCCCCATTAAGAAGATTGTAAATGGTGCTCACGTGTCTCTCTCTCTCTCTCTCTCTCTCTCTCTCTCTCTCTCTCTCTCTCTCACACACACACACACACACCACCCAGCACAACAATCATTGTAAATAAATGTCAGTTGCCAAGTGCCCAAATTTTGACCATAAGACTGATGATCTTAAATGCAGTGTCTGGTTGTAAGTGTCATTTTTCAGCACCATGGTAACTTTGAAGGGTTGATAAATGAACAATTGTAAGTTGAGGAATACCTGTAATGTATCTATGCCCTTCTTTTCCTAATATAATAGAAACACTTTTTTTATAGTTAATAGATTTTCACATCTTCTTTCCTTTTTCAGTAATTGCTGATAATTTCATAACAATCTTGAGGTTACTGGGGTTGAAGACATAAGAATGTACTAATTTTATGTTTTTGTTTTTACATTTGTCTAAATAACTTCTCATATGAAATCTAAAATAGACTCTCCTTAAGATGTTATGAAGTATGTTTGAATCTTAGAAAGCCAAATTATTTATCACATCTCAAAAGCTTTATTTTTTCTTAATATTTCTTGCTTTTGAAAATGCTAGAGCACCATTAAATTATTTGTAGGTAGTCAGAGATCTTGAATCTTATCTTTCAGTGACCCAAATTGAAACCGAAGCTACAGTGTATGAATGATTACCTGAAAAATTATTTTATGGTCTGAATTATTGGTATGTGAGGAAAAGAAAAATGTTTCCCTGAAATATGTAAAATGTAGAATTATTTCAGCTACTGAAGCAGTATACATCTCAATGTGTCAGAAAGTTAATCTAACCTAGATTTAAAAACTGCTGTATTTAATAAAAAAGAGAAACTATTGGAAGTGCAGTAAAAGATAATTTTTATACAAAGAAGAAAATAAGGAAATCTTGAAGCTTTGGGAACAGTTAAAGTTTGGATAATTAATAGTTTACAAGAATAGCTGTTCTTGCTCTTCTTATAATATCATGAAATTCCAATATAAGTGAATATGGAATAAAATTATAGAGAAGAGATTCATAGATCTATACTAAGCACCACGATTTATACTTGTAGTTAAAAAGAGCTATTAAGAAGATTAATTTAAAATGAACCCCTCACCCCCCAAGAGAAGCTTCAAGAAAAATAGAAGCTGCATGAAGCTGAGGGCTTTTTATAATAATAAATTAGCCAATTGTACACATTATTTTAATAAGATAATTGGATAATAACAAAACAGTAATAAAGTAAATCCAATATTAAAATATGTATATTATTATAAAGATTTGATTAATGTTTATAGATAACAGATTTCAACTAAATATAATCAAATAGCTGATTGTCTTGAATTACTGAACATTTTGTGGAACTAATATAAAAATGAAAATGTTATTTTCCTTTGTAAAATCAATATATTTAAATTTCATTAAGTTTCAGCTTTATTTACTTGCCAACTGATAATTGTGTTTTGGAAAGATGTGTATCTGTAGGATATTTGTAGTGGTTTTCTAAAATATAGTATCCCCCCCTCTTTTAATCTGGTGAGGAGATATATCTATTGGTTGCTTATTTAAATTGCAGTGTTCCAGTTATTTGAATGTAGAAATTGTAGTTTGCTTAAAACACAGGTAACAAATCAGATTATAAATTATATTATTTATTATTATTTTCTTTTTATATGATGTTTTGTATTAGTGTAAGCCGCCTTGAGTGACCATGTGTGAGTTGGCAGCAAAATAAATTTTCTAAAATAAAATAATAAAAATAAAAAAACAAAATGTGGTATGACTAGAAATTGTGATTTTTGGAACAAGCCAATAAAATATGGAAATAAATAATATGCAAGCCTTTTGTTGCTTTATATTTGTCACAACTTATACAATATTACTTAATGGGAGCAAGTTTAAAGTATCTGTAGTATTCGTTTTAGTTTTATAGTGGAAGAAATTTGCTAATTCAATAATCCCTTAGTCTGACTTTCTAGGACTCAGCAGTTTAACCTGGACAACTATTATACTTCATTTCCAAACAGCAGCATTGATTTTTCTTCCCTATAATGCAGAAGACATTATCATTTTATTACTATGTATGCTAAAAAGTACTCTTAGGTCCAGTTTGGCATCTGATCAATACATGGATACAACCATGTGATTTTCTTGGGAATATACTAGTAAAACTACATGGCTATTAGATCTTGAAGCTATCTAGACTGGTCTATGGCACTTTCAGTGGAAGTCAACATTTTGAAGACTTTAATTGAATCATGTAGTTCACTTAGGAGTAAGCAACTAGCACCTTTGCTCAGATATCCTGGTACGATTTTCCAAAACTGTAGAAACATTGAAATTCTAATTTTTTAGTCTACAGGATTGATTTGGATCATCTTGAACTTTTGTGTGCACATTAATTCTTGCCTCAGATTAATACTGGGTGTTAATAGCACAGTAGAGTACATAAAGTAGAAGGAAAGGAAAGGAGAGAGAGGAAAGGAAAAGAAAGGAAGATGTACATATACCTAAACACACAGACACTATGAGCAAATACAAAGTTTCTGCTGAAAAATCTCCAGGAAAGTACCAGAGTTTTTTCAAACAATTTGTAGATGACACTATCATCTACACCTAATAAGATTTCTACAAGTCATCACTGCAGCATTTGAATTTTTGTTTATAAGGGGTCCTCATTTGGGAACATTGGCAAGGATTAGTTGGTGCCAAATGTCTTCAGTGTTGATACGTGGCCTTTTTAGGATATTGTTATAGTGTGTGAATTGTATTTCCCAACTCTATTCCCACTAATATCTTCTGGAATTTGTGAAGTCTAAAAATGCAGCTTACAATCTTGTTGGAATACACACATTTGACTAGATCTGTACTAATTAATCGTTAAGAATTATATTATCAGGGATTTACATATACAAAAACACACACACACATATTTGGCTATTAGTGTCGTAATTTTGGCTAAGATTTATTGACCTTTTTTCATTACAAGTTTGCTGTATGTCCTTTTGGGAGACTGTGTCTACCTCACTTTCCAATGAGTAAGGTAATAAAAATAAAATTAAGAAATCATCCCTTTTTAATCTTTCCCTCAATTTCTTCTAGAGAACTTGAGCAGGCAGGTGGGGTGGACAGATCATAATTGTTGACTCACAATCACAAACTAATGAGAAGTCTTCCCTTTGTAAGTTTCTTACTTCGTTTGGGTGATATAAAGACTCTTCTTTATGATATACTAGATTCCATAAATATAATTGTCAACTCATAAAACATTCCTATGTCTGTTTTTGAGTGGCCATAAACAAGGGGGAGGGGGAATCTGAAGGAGCATTACGGCAGTTTAAAACCAGAAGTACACTCCACCCTTATCTACAAAGATTGTAGCTAAGCTACCAGATCTTCTGCCCATAAAAATCCTTCATTGGAGGATGTGATTGATGACACCCAACCATGAACGTGCTTCATTGGAGAATCTGATTTATGATACACCCAGGGGGGAGAGGGCGAACAGGGTCACAGATGAGTGTAAATTATGTATGCCAGAGTTTGTTACATGTAGGTTAATGCCAGCATGTTGCTCCTAATAAATCTTTTGAATTTTTTGAAGCTTGGCTCAAGGCTAATGATTTAATTAGGGCAATCGCTGGGACCCTAACAATAATTTCTTATTTCTTTTTAGCATGCCTATAAGAACAACCACTTGGATCAGACTATGTCTCATCTTGGTCCAGCATTTTGTTTCTCACAAGGGCCAACAGATACCCCTGTGAGTTGACAAACAGGAAGTGAAAAGTTACAGGTAGTCCTTGACTTAACATCCATTTGTTTAGTGACATCCATTCGTACCTAAAATGATACTGAAAAGAGAGACTTACATCCAGTCCTTGCCCTTACGATTATTGCAACTTTCCCATGGTCATGTGATCAAAATTAGGGCACTTGACCACTGCATGTATTTTTGACAGTTACAGCGTCCCAAGGTGATAGGATCTGACAAGAAGAGTCAATGGGAGAAACCAGATTCACTAAACTCTGTGATTTGTGACAACTGTGGCAAAAAGATCATAAAATCAGGTATAACTCACGTAAGTTCCACCTTGCTTATCAAAGGAAATTCTGATCCCAATTTTGCTCATAAGTGGAAGACTACCTTTACTCTCCTATTTTTGTTTCCATGAATGATGATGGGCAGTATCTTTTCTAACAGTGTTCAGCTGATAGGTAGGGTAAAAAGCATAGAACATAGAATAATAGAGCTGGAAGGGACCTTGGAGGTCTTCTAGTCCCCTACTTGAGCAGGAGACCCTATACCATTTCAGATAAACAATTGTCCAGTTTCTTTTTGAAAGCCTCCAGTGATGGAGCACCCACAACTTCTGAAAGCAAGTTGTTCCATTGGTTGATTGCTCTTACCAGTAGGAAATTTCTTCTTAGTTCTAGGTTGTTTCTCTCCTTGGTTAGTAAACAAACATATACTTCTGACTCAGTTTTTAGTACTTGTGACTATTGTTAGATATAAAAGTACTTGGATTACTGTTCTTACTTACACGTAGGGCTTCATACAAATAATAGGTTGATTGTTTTTTGTTCTGTTCCTAAACTATAATGATAACATCTTAATTATGAATATTGTTTCTCCAGAAAGCTCTCCGATGTGATTCAGATAGTTAATATAAAACAATCTATTAAAAAAAGCAGTAGTCTAAAAGCCCACTAAAACTTCGTCAGTAAATCACTGAATGAAACCAATTTTCAGCTACTAGCCAAAGATGGAGCCATAAATTGCTTCCTTCAGGTTACCACTTGAAAAGGTTATGACTGTAGTACCAGCCAATCTGATGGAATGTGATGGCAGAGCCTGCAAGCAGGGAAGGAAAAGCCTATCTTAAATTGTGATATTTTCCTAAATCTTGTAATACTTCCATCAGTTCTGGAAAATGTTTTTTTCACCTTTAAGAACTTGTCTTGAATTCTTTTGGTGATTTCCCTTTTTACCCACCCGATCTTAAAAATATTAAACTGCTAGAATTTCTATCTAGGGGTCTTGGGTTTTACATACTATGAGCTACCTAGCTAATAATATTTTCCCCTTTTTGCTTTCATATTATGTTTAAGATAGCTATTGGAAAAGAAGGGGAAATTCTGATTCCAATTCAGAGAATTAGAATCACAAATGTAAATTTCCTATTCTTTACAAAATTCATAATTTTGTAAAAAATATTAAATGTGAAGGATACACTCAACCCAGTGGAGAAGATTAAGCTTTAAATAATTCCTATCTGTTTATTTTCTTCTTGTTTTTGCTGTGGAAAAGACCAAGCATTTCAAAATGCATTTCTTCTTCTTCTCATGGAAAATTTATGCTAAACAGAGAGAAGCAGAATGTTTTTTAAAGCCAATGTAGTTGTAAGCCATTATGAATCTGAATATGATGGAGGCATTTTTCAAGAAAACTCTGAGTAGCTGTGTGAGATAAATGCAGAAGTGAGTATAGGACTCTTTAGGAACACCTAGCATCCAAAGGAGCTACAGGTACACAGAGAGACAGCCAGGTGCAGCTTCTGAAGCACTTATGTGAGCCTTGGAAAATATGTTGGTTTCGCAATTCAGAGAGAGGTACTTTGTATGCACTCCAACATTTTGCAAAGCCTCTCTTCTCAATACTTTCCACAGTCTTAACTCTTCAGCATTTTTGGAAAGAAAGTACCAATTTAGGGGTTTGTTTATAGGATTCTAGAACCTGCAAATTAAAAAGCATCCAACTAAGATAGCTACTGATTAAATAAACAGTTGCCAGTCAGGGAGCATATATCTCCCAGATGAATGTGATGTTCTTTAATCGAGGGAAGATAATCCTATGGGATTAAATAGAGTAGAATATCATCACACTTCTAAAAAAACCCTCTGTATTTTCATTTCTTTAGCACTTGTAGCTGGGATCCGAAGAACTGTGCAAATAATTTTTCAAAGTTTCTTTGGGCATGTTCTTTTTAAATTTCGATTTGAAATGTGCATGCCCTAATGTTTCAGAAATCGAAGTGTAGAGTTATGGCATGAACTTCTTGAGAGTGTTTATTTGAAAGCCTTGTTTGGGAAATTAACACTGCGAAGCATTAACCTCAAAGTAATCTTTAATTACATTGGAAACACCAGCGCTCTGTCTAAGATTCATTGCAGACAGTAATGTCTTCTCTAGGTTGCTCTGGTAAAAGCCTTTAATACCATTAACTGCTCATCGCTTTTGTAAAGTGCTGTACTTCATTTCAATCTAAATTAAAATAATAAATCTGATTGTTTCTTAACAAATCAAACCAAGTTCACTTATTTATTTTTAATCGTTTTCTGGAAATTTTTATGCCTCTTCATTCCATCTTTTCCTCTAGGGAACAATCAATACGTCGTTGAAAGGTGTCGAGTTTAAAGCTTGCTAATATGTGAAAATCAGGATCATTTATGTGCTCTTGAGGTTTTCTTTTTAATAATTCAGAGGCTATAATTTATTTCAGAAAGGAATCAAACAGTGAAGTATCTATGTAGTGGCATGACTTGAGAAATTGAGAATGCCTTCAGGATTATAGCATCATTTTAAAACATTGTTTTGTACTTTGGAGGTACAAGGAGGAAGTTAATTCATTTCTGTTTTAAAAAGCAAAATGGCCCTGCATTATTTGAGGTGTTCCCTGTCTTCTAATGCAATCATAACTTTTTGGGAAATAGAATATGTATCAGTATTCACCATTTACCAGCTTCCATGTATTGCTTGCAATGGGTGATGTCAACAGCATTCAGTATTCCAAAATTATACATCTGTACAATGACACAGTGTTCTTTTATTCAGCTGGAATGATGTTTATGTATTTATTTGATTTTTATTCTAAAGTGGAAAGTATACCTCATATTCCTTCCTTCTGATATTTCCCGCAGATTCTGTAAGGTGGGTTGGACTGAGAGGAGCAATGGACCCAAGCTGGCTTTTATGCCTCATCTTTTATTTTTTTTACAATTGTGTAACACAGCTAATTTTTGTGAACTTTCTAATATAAATTGTTGCCTGAGTGGTTGTAATTTAGTTGGTTTATTTATGGGATTATTAAGGGAACGGTGGGCCTTTCTAGTATGCATTACAGGATATTTTGTACATTTATATTACTTTGTAGTGTTGACATTTTGCCCACTTTAGGAAGCTCTTCTTATTTATATTGCAATTATCCACCTTGACAATATTAGTTACTGTAGAAGAATGCAGTTTCCAATACAGTTGACTGAATTGCAACAAATATTAAAATTTGTCCTCCTGTACTAATGAGGGATTTGATCATACGAACCCCTTAAGTCTTAATCTCAGGTTAGTTTTTGCTTAGAACTTTGGGCATTTTGACTTTATAAAAGTTCTGTCTGTCTCTTGAAACATGCATTTATGTACAGTATTTGTGCTGCAAAGTATCCTCAGAGGAAGAACATACATATCCTTGAACAAGCTAAATTGAATTTTCTTAATCTCATTTCCTGATGTGCTTAAATTATTGTTACCAATAATACAATCTGCTTATTTTTCTGAAAGAGAAATACAAATAATGCTGTGGGAGAAGGTAGTTCATGTACCAAAAGAAAAGAGAAAAGAAAAAAAAGTTCCTGTTCACAGACAAGAGAAAATTCGCCCTTCACATACCAAATATTAGTTAAGGAGAGGTGAGATACTTTGATAAACATTTGGGGCAAATGGGAGTTTAAAAGAGAACTGAAGTCACAATGGTTAAAAATAAATTATTGTTAGCCCAACTCTAGGAACTAATGGAAAAATATAATAGTTTTTCTAATAGTACATAAGGCTCTCACATTTGAAATCAAACACCAAATATAAACAATTCTGGTTGAGTTAAATGCCAGTTTATTGGCCTACAACAAAGGGCTTAAAAGGGGGAGAGCTGGTTGTAGAGTCTAAACCTTACAGAAGCTATAGAAAGGAAAGGTTACACTCAATTCCTAAAATATCACTGGATTAATTAAAATGAAGGCTAAATTGCTATGCATAATCTTCTCATATGTCAATAACTTTTAAAAGTAGAATCAATACTATATCTACAAATTGGTGGAAGACTGAGAAACATCTTATTTAGAAGTTGCTCTCCTGAAGATAGCAAGCTCTGGCTGAGCTACTGAGACAAGCAGGGGAATCCCCTAAAGCTATCATTCAGTCAAGCCTGAGAAACATACTAATGAAAACAAATGTTGTTAAAAAGGAAGATAGCAAAAATGCTTGGATACAAAGATATAAGATATAGAACACAATATTAAATTGACAAATTTAACATGCAGCTAATAGTATTGTTAATTGGTAGTTATTTATAGATTAATCTCTCTTTATCTCTAACCCTATTAGGTACCTCCTTCTCTATTATCCTTGTATTCTGTAATAGAAAAAACCAAGTAAGCAATGGAGTTATATTCAGGCATCCTTTTTCCAGCGGAATGCTCCCTCATATTGGATCAGTCCCCATAATAATCAGTTCAAACACATCTAGAAAATACAATTCTAGATTAAGGGATCTCAACTACAAGCCATTTTCAACCTAAACAAAATCAGATAAAAGAGCAGCTTTGAAATGTCAGCATAAACCGACTTCAAAGCCAGCTTTGTTATAAGAATACCTACTAGCTTAAGCACTAGAACTGTGATGGTGAACCTATGGCACGCGTGCCACAGGTGGCATGCAGAGCCATTTGTGCCAGCACGTGAGCTGCAGGCAAACTTACCTCACTACACATGCGCGTGCCTCACAGCTGATTTTCGGCTGGTTTGAGAACTTTTTCGGCCTCCCAAAAGCTTGAAGAAGGCTTCTACAGGCTTCTACAAGCTTTGTAGGCCAAAATCTAGTCCCGTTTCATCACTTCCGGTATTTTTGGAAAAACAGGAAGTGATGAAACGGGGCTAGATTTCGGCCTACAAAGCTTGTAGAAGCCTGCAGAAGTCTTCCTCAAGCCCTTGGGAGGCCAAAAAAGGCCTCAAACAGGCCAAAAATCAACTGAGGAGACATGGGAGGGCGCATTGCCTTCTGGGTGCTGGCATGCAAGAGCGAGCGTGCAAGCGCGTGCACAGTTTTTGGCACAGGAGCCCAAAAAGGTTAGCCACCACTGCACTAGAATCTTGGCTCAGACTATACTATTTAAAAGCTTTTACTCAAATATATCTGAAATAATAAGATGTATTAAAGATTTAAGAGAACCATTGGAAAGAGACTTGGAAAGAGACTTGAATCCACAACCATTGGAAAGAGACTTGGAAAGAGACTTGAATCCACATGGCTTCATTATGAAAAACAGTGCAACCCTATTTCAATAAATAGCTTCATTTAAGTTGAATATGCAATGGAATTAAATCTTACTCTTGCAACAAAATAAAATTTATTTAGCTAAGAAAATAGCTAAGAAGCTGGTGCAATATTTTTACAGAAACACATCCACATGTATGTGTACATATGTATGTGTACACATACACACATAGAAGCATGCACAGAAACACAGTTTTTTTATACACACATGTAGTTCAATTTTTCTATAGCTGATCTATATCAAAAAAGAGTATTACAGATCTTTATAATGTAATGTTTATAGTTGCAAGACAAACTACAGGTACTCCTTGAATTACGACCATAATAGAGAATGTCTATCATGGTTGTAAATCATGATGGTTCTAAAGCCGATCAGTCACATGGGCGACCAGATTTTATGACTTTTTTAAAGTTAATTTAAGTAAACCTATGGTTGCTAAGCAAATCAGTGGCTTTTTATGGGATGGTTTTTTGGAAAACGAAGTAAATTCCAGTTTTTGGTAAAAACCATTGTAAAGTGCAATCACATGACCATGGGGCAGTGCAAATACCAATGCCAAGTGCTTGAAAGGTGGTCACATGACTGTGGAGAATCCCCGATTGTTGGAACTTCTGAACCCAGGTTTTAAATACCCCCAGGTAGGTCCATTGAAACTTTGAACAATCGCTAAGTGGACAGTCGTAAGCCGAGGTTTATCTATACATTGAATGTCCAATGAAGAGCATTCATTGCAAAAGGCATAGATCAGTACAGATCAATGCATAAAAGAAGGACAAAAAAGGCAATTTTCTTATTACAGCAGCCCCAAACTTTTTGGGCACCAGGATTCCGTGGAGAGGGATTTTTCGCGGACTGGAGGGGGGCGTGGTTTCACATACTACCTCCATCCTACAAATGGGCTTAGCTTGTTTGCATAGCCTGGTTTTTGGCATGCTGGGGCCCAGTGCCAGTCCACAGACCAGGGGTTGGGG
Source organism: Naja naja (assembly GCA_009733165.1). NCBI lineage: Eukaryota > Metazoa > Chordata > Lepidosauria > Squamata > Elapidae > Naja > Naja naja. Next base: position 159,207,327 of record CM019148.1, read on the forward strand.
ATCCCCCTGTCTTATGATATTTAACAAAAGGTTATTTGGAATCTATTATTGGGGAAACTTAGTTTTCAGGAATGTTGCAGGGTATGATAACAAAGTGAAAAGGGTAGCCTTGTTAGTATGATTGAAGCTTCTTCTGGTTTGTCTGTGTGTGTGTGCGTGCGCATGCCACACAGGCATTGTACAAAGAAAATGGTGCAAGTTCAATCTCACCATTGCAACCATCATCTTGATTCTTTTCTCTCTCTCTTTTTTTAAAATTATTCCCACTAAACATCCCTGACTGTCTTTTACGAAACTTTACAATGATTAGGTTTTGGGTGCATGAAAAAAAATTAAATGACTTGCGAGCCTACCTGTATTTGCTTGTCATTTACATGTAATTTGTTAGAAGTCTGGAGGTAAATTTACTTATCATACTCTAAAGCACTCCAAACTGATAACAGTATATTTACATTGATTAAATTTTTGCTGGTTACATTTTCTAATGACAATAGAATAATCTCTGGGTTTTGTTTGTTTGGGTAATATTTGCATTTCATAATCATAACTGATCAACCTTTGTATTTAGATTATTATTTGTAGGTAGGTAGGTATGTACATAACCTACCTTAGTTGATCTTTGTCAGGATATATGCAGAGTAACCCTTTGTAACAAGGATATGCACATGGAAACATATATGAGAACAGTTATGAATAAATACACAGCCACACAGAGACACATCAAATTGTGTTAATGTTTACTCGAAAAAATAGCACAGTCCAAATAAACAGTCCAGGTCATACACGTTTTAACAGTCCAGCAGTATCCAATTATAAAGTCTTCTTACCCTTTTCAGGTCTTTTACAGCAGACAAACCTTTTCACATCTTTTACAGCAGACAAACCTTTTCAGGTCTTTTACAGCAGACTAGATTAGGAAGTAAGACAAAGCATACATGATTATAGACAGCAATACTATTAATATTACACCAGGAGTGCTTTGTAGTAAACACAAGAACTATTAGATCAGCACTGTCTGTTGTTTTCTTGGCAGCAGCAGATATGATTTGATAGGTAGTTTGGTTGCATTTTTCTCTTTGACTTGGTATCTACTTTTCTTTCCTTTTCTGCAAGCTGTCACAACTTTAGGGTGTTGGAGATGACAGAACAGGATTCCTATTTATAAGAAAAGCCACTCATTTCTCAATTTTGCTGTCTCATAGAAATACAATCCAGTTTCGCTGCAAACTGATTGTTGATTCTCCAGTGTAAATATCTGAAAGTCTCATAGCTGAAGACATTGTAAAATTAACTCCAATTAATTGTAGACAGAATGAGCTGGTATTAAACAAGCCTAGTTTATGTAACCATGCCCCCTCTAGTGGCTGATTCCCATGACTTATACTTCTTTTATCAGTTTCAAGTCTCCTAGTTCATCATCTTTTGAGATAGGCTCCTTATTCATAATAACAAAACATAATAATTCAAAACAGATAAACAATTACAATGGTTCTTTTAAATAAATTGTAAAAGTAGGTTTTTGGAACTTGACATGAAGGTTAAACCTTTATTTAGAAAGGAGAAAATCTGTTTTTTCCAAGCATTGGAGCACATTTGAAAATTTTGCAGGCACATTTGTTGACTTCTGTAGTCTATCCTGGGATATGTAGTTCATTTTGGGTCAACATTTTCATCTGTTACTATGAGGACACCCAGTAGTGGGCAACATTAGGGTAAAATTCTGCTTTGATTTAATGTATATTTTGGTGTAAGAGGAATTAAACTAATGGGAAAGCCAGATTCATTTAACCATGTTACTAATTTAACAAATGTAATGATTCACTTAACAACTGTGGCAAGAAAATTGTAAAATGGGGCATGCTAAATGTTCCATTTAGCAACATAAATTTTGGGCTCAATTTTGGTCATAAGCCGAGGACTACCTGTACAGAAATGGTTTTGTTCTAAGCCCAGAATTATTTCAAACATTCTTTCAAATGATTTTTTGTATAATGATTTGATTCTTTTCCTTGTTCCCAGCAGCATTTCCCAGAACATCCATTCCCTGCCAGCCCACTAGGTAGATGAGACCAGGAAATCAACTCCAGAGAAAGACTAAAACGAATTTATTGAGAAGATGATTTATTGAGAATTAATAACCAAATATGGCAAATCTGGTTGTGTTGTGTCTTCTAGATGTCTTACATTCCAATGAATCAGGGAGATGTCTGTCAACATCACTGTGTGGATGAAGGGCATGATTTATTGTAATTATTTTTCTGGTCTTCCTACCCAAGGCTTTTTGTTTTGTTTGTGTCATGCCCTTGTGACTGAGGTAGAGGAGGAACAGCCAGCAGGGAGTGGAGGTGTGGCTCCGGAGGTTGTGGAGGAGGCTGGGGAAGGGCAGAGGCCAGCTGGGCAATCAGAGGAAGAACCAGGCCCATCCTCTCTTCATCCTAGGACACGCAGGGAGGAATGGAGAAGGAAACAACTTGGTTTACGAGAGAGGAAATGGCCATGATCCCCCTCGCTGGTTGCGGGTTGGGAGAATAGTATATAAGAGAGACGGTTAAAACACAGCGTTGCCAGAAGCAAAGCATGTTTTATTTTGGGCTGAAGTTATCTTGGTTGGCGTCCTTCCAACAGACTGCCTTGTTATCTCCTTGAAGTTGGTAATTACTTATCCTGGTCTTGTGGAATTTCCTTCATTGTAGTTTGTTTTGGGTTTTTTTATTTCACCTCTATCTGCTCATTAAGTTTGGACTGTATTGTTTTCTTTTAAAGACTATTTTTGAATAAGTTTTATCTCCAACTGAAAACTTTTAAACACTGAGACCAAGTTGGAGGCATTAAAGGACATTTATTTACGTTTTGGGTTTTGTTATGTTTGTGTTACACTCCGGGTCATCACAGTTTGAGTTCCAGATATGTGTCTAATGACTGGAATTGCCCAGGTCTTAATTGCCCTTGATAGTGTTTCCTCCACTGAATTTGTACTTTAAAATCTTCACTCTTATGATATATTCACTTGTATAGAGTAGATAACGGAGTTGGAAGGGACTTTGGAGGTCTTCTAGTGCAACCCCTGCTCAAACAGGAGTCTATATCATTCCAGACAAATGCTGTCCAATCTCTTATTAAAAACCTCCAGTGACAGACCTCCCACAACTTCTGGAAATAAGCTGTTCCACTGATTAATTGTTCCAGCTGTCAGGAAATTTCTCTTTAGTTTTAGGTTGGATCTCTCCTTAATAAGTTTCCGTCCATGACTTCTTGTCCTGCCCGCAGGTGCTTTGGAGAATAGATTGACACCCCCCCTTCTCTGTGACAGCCCCTCAAATATTGGAAGACTGCTAACATGTCACTCTTATTGATACTACCCCTTTGATGATGCAGCCTAAGGCTGCATTGGCTTTTTTTGCAATTGCAGCACACTGCTGGCTCGGACTTAAAGTGGTTGTCCACTAGGACTCCTAAACCCCTCTCAAGTTATGACTGTTGAGCCAGGTATCACCTATTCTATACTGGTGCATTTGGTTTTTCTTGCCCAACCTTACTTTTCTCACCACTGAATTGAATTTTGTTGGATAGGGCCTACTTTGAGCCTATTTTCTAAAGTGTTGGCTATTCCACTTCTGAATATTATTTTGATTCTTAGGACTTAAGCAATGTTTCAGCTCGGTTTGCCTCAGTAGTGGCTTTTGCATGTTTCTCTCAAGACCCTGAAATTGCACTCTAGTCAGTATCCTCCGGCCACTGCCACCATTCTCACATGGCATCTTACATTGGTATCTCTTTCTTTCAATGCTGAACTGCCTCCAGTGATTGTTGTGAGCCTTTAGATAATGTTTTTGCCATGATGTGCTAGGAAGAGAATTACCACGAACTTTTAAATTGTTTTAGTTATGTTGGTTGGTTGGTTGGTCTGGTCTTCACATTTTTTTAGATTTGTGAATTTCTCTCTTTTGATTGGCAACTAGAACAGAGTAAGCTATATTCATCATTACGTATATTTGACCTCTGTTCATTTTTTAATAAAACATTTTAAGAATGTTGAAATTCTGCTTTAAATTTCACTTAAATATGAAAAAGCTACTTTAAAAATTGATTTTAATATGCCCCAGCACTGAAGGCTTTGCATGGCTCTTGGCAGCTGCGTCCCCACAATCTGTAATTCTTTAACATAATTCAGTAGGACTTTCATAAGAAAGTATGCTTTTAAAGATGACTTGGAAGCTACAGTTGTAACAGCCAGGCAGTATTTAAGGAATACCCACTGTTAAACATCTATTTTTTGATCGCTGCACTGGTTATCAATAAGTTTCCATGCCCAAATCAAAGTGATGGTTATCATCTATAAAGCCATATGGAGCACAGCACCAGAGTGCATAAGTGCCCAGAAAACAGGCTGCCTTAGTGGTACACATTATGTAGTGCAGTGCACCCTACTTCTGGCATTCAAGAAGATGTTAAAAAGCTTTTTAAACAGATTTTTGAGACTTAGTTGTGTTAGGGGACTATTATTGATTTGAGTTTTTATTTTGTTTAAGATTTTTACTGAGTTTTATTGAGGTGCTTGTTGGATACTTCATTTATATTGTTCGTGTGGCACCCAGACTTAATTATCATTGTAATAAAACAATAAATAAGCCACACAGAAAGTCGTGTTCTTATTGCTATATATAAGGTAATCCTCGAGTTATGACCACAATTGAGCCCAACATTTCTGTTGCTGTGGGACAATTGTTAAGTGAATTTTGTCCCATTTTATGATCTTTCTTGCCCAGTTGGTTTGTGAATCATTGCAGTTGTTAAATTAATAACACGGTTGTTAAGTGAATCTGGCTTTCCCATTGACTTTGCTCTTCAGAAGGTTGCAAAAGTTGATTGCATGACATCAGCACATTGTAACCGTCATAAATATGAGCCATTTGCCAAGCGTCTGAATTTTGACCACATGACCATAGACTAATGGTATAGTGCAATATGAGACTTTAAAATATCAGTTACATACAGAGTATCTTATTCTATTGTAGACCTATTCTGAAGGAAATCCTTTGCTTCATAGCCATTTTTAATAGGATAATATAGTTTTAGTTCAGATTTGATGCTTGTTTGCCAGTTCAGGTCTTGAGTAATTTAGACTGGGTTTGGATTTATGGTGAAAGGGTTGATTGATATACATACATACATACATACATACATGCATGCTTAGCAATTAGATGGATTTAGAGAGCCAATTTCGGGTAGCGGTTAAGATGTCATCCTAGAAACCAGGAGAGAATGAGGTCTAGGCTTCCCATAGGTATGAAAACTACTGTATTGGGTGACTCTGGGCCAGTCACTTTCTCTCAGCCCAATCTACTGCACAAGGTTGCTGTGGTGGAAAACATAGGAGAAGAGAGGAGTTATAGGTATGCTTGCCAAAAGGTTGGGATAAAATACAGTAACAATAATAATGTAATTTTAATAGAAGAAATAGTGTCAAGAGTACGAGAAGCATATCACATTAGAAAGAAATTAGGTTGTGCAACAGTATGTGAGCATTACCTACAATTTTCTTGGATTGTTTATAATAATAGAGGCGGCTTGGGAAGCAGTTCTGTCTAAAATCATTCTGGAAAATAGTGTTAGGTATTAGATTCTCCAAGTAGTTATAAAGCACTGGATATGCAGTATGTTGTTATATATGCTTACTGAAATTAGCACCTGGAAGCGTACAGGATTACATCTGAATTTTATCAGGGCATGGTATTATACAAAAACAGGGTTACTACAATGGATTTAATATCATTATTAATATGGTGTGTGTATAATGTCTGAAAACTTGAATTGAGAGTTTGTGTGTTGGGGCAAGGCACATACCACAGTGAATAGACCATGCAAAGGCAATAAGGTTAGCAGTGGATCATTCCACTTTGGCATAATTTAACAAAGCAGGCTTGATCGTCTTGGCATGATTTGCTAACCACAGGATGGATACAGCTTCTCTTGAATGATGAAACTCCATCTGATTCCTTGCTTGCTACATGCCTTGCCAATAGTTGTTGCTGGTTTGTTTAAAGATTTATATCTTTTTAGTACTCCACCCCTTGTTAAAAGAAACCTAAAGAGGTTTCTTTCTTCTAAGAGAAAGAAACCTAAAATAAATTGGGTATTATTTTAGGTTTTGTTCATCAGTGGTAGACAGAATTTGCTGGCAGACAACACTCAAAAAGAAATCAGCTGTATTCATTGGGGAACTATATGGAGCATCAGGAAAAAGCCATCTGGAACTTTTGGGCGCATCGGTGACAAGCCATTGACTCTGGTGTTCTTGTTTTCCTCTTATAAAAACAATTCTGCAGTTTTGCAGAATCAGGGCTTTTCACCCACTACTTGAGCATTTCCCCAAATATATAGGCTCTAAACAAACTTTAAAATGTATGTAAAACCCAATATTTTAACTGAATTTATTCTTCATAAAAGTAACTGTTTGGGGGTATATCACATTTATTATCTTACCTACCTGTCCTCTGTGCTTTTAATATTTAATTTCATATGCAATGTGGAAAAACATTGGAACCTACCTCTAAATTTAAGATAATAGATTACATGCAGAATGTCCTTGGCCTACTTATTACCACAGCCTCCTTATTCCTGTGGTCTTGAAATGAAATATTTGCACTTATACTTCTGTTCTGAAAATGTAGTAGTGATTATCGAGTCCAAACTGAGATTATTCATGTCATTACTATTGAAACCTATTGTTGGGAGGGGGATGAAATTAATATGCTATCTTTATTTAATATTTGGAGAGCACTTGAAATAAGAGTTCTTGATTTCTCTTCTGTTATCATGTGATATCAGTAGCTGCTTTTGACTGAGTATATTTAATTTAGACAATTCTTAGTAGGAACTCTACTAAGAGTTAGTAGGGACTCTACTACTCGACTAACTACTACTTTGATTAACAAATTTTCTCCTTGTCTACCATGTTGCCCTGCCTCCTCATAGGTTGGATAGGGGTGTTCCTAGAAGAGATAGATGAAGAAAAATGGGAGAGTTTGCCAAAATACAGGTAGTCTTCAACTTACAACCACAACTGAGTCCAACATTTCTGTTATTAAGTGAGCCATTTCTTAAGTAAGTTTTTACAACTTTTCTTGCCATAGTTGTAAGGTGATTCAGTGCAGTTGATAAGTTAGTAACCTAATTGTTAAGTGAATATGGCTTCCTCACTGACTTTGCTTGTCAGAAGGTCACAAAAAGTGATCCCATGACCCTGGGACACAGCAAAGGTCATAAATATGAACCAGTTGTCAAGCACCTGAATTTCGATCACATGATCATGGGGATGCTGCAAAGGTTATAACCATGAAAATCATCATAAGTCCCATTTTTCAGTGCCGTTGTAACTTTGAATGGTCACTAAATATAAGTCAAGGACTACCTGTATATATTCCCAGCAGAGTCACTCAAGAAATGAAAATCATCCCAATGTTTAGCTGAGGCAAGCAGCACTTATATTTGCCGGCAGCAACATAAAAAAAATGCTAAAGGCCAATGATCACTTTAGTGATAGTAGCAAAGGCATCAATTCATACTGTGTGGGATAATACAATGGTAAACCAGTTTTGTATTTTTACCAAGAAAACCACATGGATAGAAAATATAAAAAGACTGACAATGTGGTGCAGGTGATGGGCATCTCAAGTTGGATGACATTCAACATACTTCCAAGTAAATACTGAGGATCTTATTTGGAATATTAATGGTTTTTATACATGGCTAGAACAAAACATTTGGGATGTCCAGTCACTGATAATGGCCATTCAGAAAAAGAGGAACTGGAGAGAGGTAGGATTACAATGGGAACATGGAACATAAGAAGCAAGAACATGAGAAAAATGAAAGATAAAATAAAATTACTACAGATTGACATTTTATGCATCTGTGAGTTGCTGAGATCACACTGTTTATTACTGAGGACATGAATAACAAAGGGGAAATGGTATTACTTTTACAGATAGTCCTTGACTTTAGCCATTTGTTTAGTGACTGTTCAGAGTTATAATGGCACTGAAAAAAGTTATGACCAGTTTTCACACTTACAGCTGTTACAGCATACCCATGGTCGCGTGACCAAAATTCAAACGTTTGGCAACTTGCACGTATTTATGACTGTTGCAGTGTCCTGGGATCATGTGATCTCATTTTGCGATCCTTTGACAAGTAAAATCAAAGGGGAAGCCAGATTCCCTTAACAACCATATTACTAACTTAACTGCAGTGATTCACTAAACAACTTTGGCCAAACTCACTTAATTGTCTTGCTCATCAGTGGAAATGTTGGGCTCAATTGTGGTCTTAAATTGAGGATTAGCTGTATGATTAGGGAGGTTTAATAGTACTTAGCTACAATGCAGTCAGTATCAAATAATATCAGTTAGACTTCGTGTACAACCCATCGTGACAGTCATCTAAGTTTTTCTTACAATCATAATTGGAGGTTGATGAGTTCTTCAAGTACATTTTGAAATCATCAATATGCAAGCAAGATGTACTGCTTCGGATTGGAGACTAGAATGCCAAAGTTTGGAAAATTAAGGAGGAAAGGGTATATGGATTATAGAGGACTATCTATAGAAAAACAAAATGAATCAAGAGCAGTGGTAGTATTCAGCGGTTTCACCGGTTCAAACGAACAGGTAGCAAGGATTTGGTGTAGATTGTTGAACCGGTAGTAACTTCTGGCTGGCCATGCCCCCAACCCGGTCGCCCAGTTGCCGCTTGCTCATTTGCCCCACCCGCCCGATGCTCGATCACCCCGCCCACCCGATGCTGTCCCGCCCAGTCACTCCTTAAGGTATTTCTTTTTTTTAACCTCCCGACAATCAGCTGTTCCTATGAACAGCTGTGCCAGGATTCCCCTCGCTTCTTACTGCTTCACCCAGGAGGCTTCCCTGAGGCCCAGGAATGTGACAAGGGACTGCCAAAAAACGAAGCACATGAAAGCAAACCAAATGTCTGAACAAACATGGAAATTGCCTAGAAGAGAAAAGAAGCCAAAGCCAAGGAAGACAAAAATCCCAGGAAGGAATTTAACAAAGAGTTTCAGAGAGCTTTTGGAGGAAACCAGAAGCAGTGTTACAAAATCTGTAAAGGTAATGCAGAAACAGGCATGGAAAAACAATAGTCTTCTAAAAGATCTCTGTACTCAGATGGAGGTTCCAACCTTGCATTATTGTGCTAAAGGACATCAGTGGACAGATAGTAACAATACGATGGCTAACTAATTGGAAGAGATCAAATTACATTTCAGCAGCAAAAAAGGAGATTTAACAGAGTGTGCAAACTATTGTACAATACCCTTAATTTTGCATGTTAGCAGAAAAAAATTTGTTAAGGTCATCCAATGCAGATTAGAGCTCTACATAGAAAATGGGATACCAGATGTTCAAGCTAACTTTGGAAAAGGCTAAGGAACACGAAACATTAACATATACGTAAAGCTTACAAACTTGAAATTTGCCACATATGTTCCTCTTGGTTTCTAGGTGCTCACTAATAAAATAATTTTTTGAAATTACCACCAGAGCATTAGTATTTTGTATATTATTATTAACACGCTCTGATGATAAGGAGTTCTACTCCCCCTCCCCACCTGAAAAGAAATCTATTCCAAATGCAAAACACAAGCAGAGGAAAAGAGTTTCAGTTTTAGTTTCACAGCACCAAGAAGCTTTAGTACAGAACTGTTGAGCTAAGCCACACCCAGGCTCCTTGCTGTCTCCTCCTTGCTCACACAACAAATACTCTTTCAGTTTCCAAACAGCCCTCAACTCTCTCACACACTGACAGGATGTTAGCCAAATGAATACCGATCGATGCTAGTAGGCAGAGGCAGAATTCCCCCCCCCACTTGTTTTCCTCCCCAAAAATTAACCCCGACCACATAGTTTCGTAGCAAAGCACGTGTATCGAGCTAGTGCTAGATAAATGACAAAAGCCAAAGAATATAAAAAAGAAATAATTATGTGCTTCATGGATTATAGAATGAAGATTGTAGAATTCATTGTATTAGTCAGTTCAAGCTTGGAATATGTTGAGAAAAACAGGAATCCCGGAACATCTTTGTTCTCATGCAAAATCTACATACAAGTCAGGAAGCCACAAAATAGTAAAAATAGATTGGTCAAGCTGGCAAAGGAGTGTGACAAGGCTTTCTACTCTTTTCTTATTTGTTCAAGCTATATCTGAGTATATATTAAAGTATATATTAAATCAGAATTATAGTGATTAGTGTGATTTTAAAACGGAGGAAAAAAACTCCCAACAGTATTCTGCACTGTGCTTATGATATAGGTAGTCCTTACAACCACAATTGAGCCCAAAATTTCTGTTGATAGGGAAACGTTTGTTAAGTGAGTTTTGCCTCATTTTACGATCTATCCTGCCACAGTTGTTGAACAAATCACTGTAGCTGTTAAGTTAGTAACATGGTTGTTAAGTGAATATGACTTCCCCATTGACTTTGCTTATCAGAAGGTCGCAAAAAGCAATCACATGATCCTGGAATACTGCAACCGTCATAGATATGAGTCAGTTGCCAAACATCTGAATTTTGATCAGCTGACCATGGGGAGGCTGCAACAGTCATCAGTGTGAAAAAAGGTCATAAGTCACTTTTTTCAGTGCCTTTTTAACTTTGAACAGTCACTAAGTGAACTGTTGTAAGTACTACACTTTCAACTCTGCTTCTTCAGAGTCCAACTTCCATTTCCACAGGGTATTTGTATCAGAGTATCTGATCTTTGTAGTAGCAAAATTAAAAATAAAAAATCCAAAGTATCTGCAAGGTCTATTAATAAAAGTCAGGGAGCATAGTGAGGAAACTAGTATTAAAATGAAATATAAAAAAAGACCAAACTAATGGCAATTAGTACTGCAAGCAAGTTTAAGAATTGACCATGAAGATACTAAAGTGGTGGATAGATTCTGCCTTTTAGGATCAATCAAGAGTAGCATCAGTCATATGTATATATTTGCTAGCTTTTTCCTTCGCAAATTTTACCCCTCCACAACCTTGGGCAGTTAGCTTGGTTGTAGCGGAGTCACCGGCCCCAAATCATCCACAAACCTTCCATGTTTGAAGGTGGATTGGAAGCTTAGAAAAAACGGTAATAATGGCTTTGCATATATAGAAGAAGACGGCCATTTTGGCATAGTGGCTAAGGCACTACTTCTTTTTATTTTGAAATAAAATATTTTTACAGTGAGGGGTGAGAAATGGAGTATCATTAGACCCGTTAGCTCATTTTGTTCCAATTGAAGCTGCTCATAAAAGACACTTTGCAAGAGTTTCAGGGGTTCAACCACAACAAAATAAACTCCTAGCCAGCCATAGTAAGTGATTCTCTTTTTTAAAAATTCCAAAAAAGAAGTAGTTTACATGTTGAGATTTGGCACTATAATTCCATCAAGGTTGTTATAATAATGTACAGAATATGGTTCGATATAGACAAAACTTAATATTTTCAAATTCTCCCTTAGAGAAACTATGACTGTCTGGTGTGTTTTGCATTTGTTTCAGGCTAGTTATGATTTTAAGCTTAATCTTGTCAGAATAAAATACATTATGTTCTTTCGAAAGCCCATTATAAATTGAATTGTTATAAATTTCTTGGCTTCCCATATGCCACAGGATGATAAGGATTCTAACAAATTTATAAATTTGACTGATTACTTAAAAGAAAACTAGAAAAAATAGCTTTTAAAGAGGTTTCATTGGAGAAAACTAGTAAAAAATGGCTTTTAAAACTTAGACTGAACCAATGATGACTGAAATTATTACAAGATAAGGTTTCTGATTTTAATAAACTGGCAGGATTCATATCAGAAGAATGATTTATATTTTTGTTGGTAGTCTAAGAATCACCTTATAGAAGCATTAAGCAATGTTAATATTGAATTAGATGTTTAAATTATATTTTATACTAATTGGAAATAATTTTTTAACAAAAACATTGGATAGTTTTATTACAATATAGTACTACACATATGGATTTGAAGATTCCCACAGCTGGGAATGTTAATGTGTTTTAGAATATTTTGCTTATGGCTTTTTTGTGGCTGAATGAATGCCTATTGCAAAAAGAAGTTCTTAGAAGCTGCAAAGTATACCATTTGAAGAATTGCACTCTAGTTGAGTTTATTGAGCATATAATAACAGAAAGGATATCATTCCTCTCTAAGAGGTGAGCTTTTCCTGGGATGGAAAAACAATGCTTCCCAAAATAATATTCATAATATAAGACCTCATACATAAGATAACAACAGTATGAAATAATTATCAGTATGAAGTCATAAGATAGCAGTATAAACTCATATAATTTATCTCTTGGGAAGTTTGTGGATGCACTCATGCATGGTTGCTTGAGAACAATACAAAAGTGCTGTATGTGCCAATACAGATAGCTCTCCCTTAGCAACCACAATTGGGACCAGCTTCTCCATTGCTGAGTGACATAGTCAATAAGCAAGATCACATGTCTATGATATATTTACAATTTCACTTCCAGCATTGTTAAGTGAATCATAGTTGTTAAGCGAGACATCACATGACCATGACTGTCAGAATCTGGCTTTGAAGCACACAAATGAGAATCACATGACTGTAGGACACGACAGTGGGCATAAACGCCCAGATCTTACATTGGGATGCTGTAATGCTTGTAAGCAGAAGGATCGTTCATAAAGTTACTGTTTCAGTGCCGCATAACTTTGAATGGTCACTAAACAAGGCAGTCATTGAGTGAGGACTACATGTACCTTCTGAGATGTATTTTGACTTCCTTTTCTAATATATAGCCTTCATATGGTCAGTCGCTATGCATGAACATCAAAAATCTATAATGTACACTACAGTATTACAGGCAATTTTCTAAAGAAAATAGAATACTGCTGTCCTCTATTATGCACAAATTCTTTACATTTCACGGTTCATGTATTCACTTACTTTATAGATTTCTTGTTATGTGATTTAGGTTGCAAAACAACCGTTTCAAATATGTTGATGAAGTGGTTTCTAATAGCAGTTATCTAATAAAGGTTAGTACTTAAATGGGAGATCACCAGAAAATACCTGGATTTCAAAGTAGGTCATATTTTTTTTAAAAAGCTGAAAACAGTGTCAAATAATTCACTATGGATTGTTGCCCAGAAAACCATGTGGACCAATCCATAAAGTCCATCACTTCTAAACCTTTGATTACATACAATCTAAAACTTTTCAATAACATTGTTTTGTATCTTCAGTAGTTTTCTATCAACTCCAACTAATATTCTGCTTAAATTATGGGTCTGTCTGTCTGTCTGTCTCTGTCTCCTTTCCCCTCCCTCCCTCCCTCCCTCCCTCCCTCCCTCCTCTCTCCCTCCAAGGTAGCAGGTTCCATCAGCCTCCCTTTCCCTCTTCTTTTCACTACCTTCACTTCCTCCTTCTGACTACTGTCTCAGGATGGCAAAGCCCTCTGGCCCCACCACCTTTCTAGCACTTTTCCTCCCATCCAGCTTCCACCATTGCTGCCAATTCTACCTGGAACAAAACACCCTTTTTAACCATTGTACAGACTAAAACACCTGGGCATGAAAGCTTCCACTTTAACTCCCACCTGAAACAAACTGTTTTGTGTACGGTATCTTTGCCAAGTTGCAACTGTTAGTTCTTTATTCAGACTGCTGGAATTATAAGAACAGAAGTGACTGCCTCATGCTGTTTGTTGTTCACCATATACATTGATTGACTGTAAATTTTCAAGTCTTTCTCATCATCTTGATCATTTTAAAATTGGAAATGCTGGAACTTAATATGAGAGTCTTCCAAATGTAGAGCATGTATTCTACTAGGGCATTGTGTCTTTTATCTATTGTGAGATTTCATATTCCTATAGGAAGAACAGCAGCAGCAGCACTTATTCAGGCTGAATAACCTGAAGTGAATAGTATGCTTAAAGTGTTAATGGAATAGATTTGACTTGGGAGGTCTGTGTGATAAACTCTTAAAGCTACCCCACAGTAGCTTGCACTTCTGTGTGGCTAATCATGTTTGCATTGTAAAATATATCCGTAGCTCAGCAGTGTTCTCAGAATCGATTCGATTAGTAACATACTGCGTTCAAGAGAAATATTTGCGTGTCAATGACATAATCTGGAATGAAAATGAAGGAAGCTTTGTCTTACTTTTCTTAAAGCCTACAGGTTAAAATACTAGTGGTTTGTTCATAATTCTCAGATTAACTTTTAAAAGTTTAATTAGGGAGAAAAGGAGAAGACCCCTCCTAATAGGTAGGTAGGTAGGTAGGTAGGTATAGATTAGATAGATAGATAGATAGATAGATAGATAGATAGATAGATAGATAGATAGATAATACATTGAGAGTAGTTCTGGGAGGAGGAGAAGACAAATCTTTCATTTAGTTTTGTAATAATAAAGTCATTTAGATGAGTGGGAAGGTACTGCACATGCAGTAATTGTGCACTCTGAGCATTGTACAAGAACATGTTTCATAAAGTACAGTTAGTCCTCATTTTAGCAAACATAATTGGGACTGGAAATTCAGTCACTAAATGATGTGGTTGCTAGGTGGAAAACCACTTGACTGCAGCTGTGCTTATGATCTTACAGTTTACTTCAGATTTCTTTTTTCTACATTTAGTTGGGATAATTAGCAAGAAGGGAATTAATATTTGCATTTACATTTTTGGGAGAGGAAGATATTTACAGGTGTGCTAGGAAAACCAGCAGTGGTAGCACATGGGGGGGGCACACTGTACTTCTCATTTGGGCCCACTTTCTTATAATTCCTTCCTCTTCCATCTCTCTGTTCTGGAAGGGTTGACAGAAGAAAACAAACGGGTCATGCATAGGACTGCACACATCAACTGACTGTAATGGTGAATATGTACTGAAAAACATCCTGTGAATATGGTAAACGTGTGTCTTGGTCAAAAAGTTATTTTTTCACTATTGTAATTTCAAATGGTCACTGCCCGAGGCAGTTACTAAGCAAGGCCTACTTGTAATGTTTCTTATTATAAGTGCATCATTCACCTTTAAGCCTTTGTAAACTGCAGTGTCCATATGTTCAGTTCATGGCTATTTTTCTAAACAGATCTGAGCACTTGGCCTTGCCTGTCAGGATTCAGAAGTTAAGTAGTGTCAAGCTGGAATGGGAAGATTCTAGAGAAGTTACTTGTCTGTAGACTAGAAAGTCTTAAAATGTCACTTCAACACTGAGGTGGGTGGAATATAAATTTAATAAATAAATAAATAAATAAATCTGTATTCTGTAAGAAGTTAATGCCAAATCAGTTCTGCAGTGCTGCCAAGAAATTATGTGGATATATGCACATAGATGAACTCATCAAAATTCAAATTAGAAGAGATTTTGACTTCTTTCTGACCATAACACATAAGGGAATATCTTGGTTATTAAAGATGGGACACCTAGACTGGAAATTCCATATAGGGATTTAGTAATAATTGGCAATATCTTTTTTATTTTATAACTAGAAATAAAGTACTGCTCTGTTTTGAAACATGTTTAATTTTTTATTTAGGATTTTGAAGTGTGGTTCCTGCACGCTACCAGCAAATTTTCTAATTTAATGTTTGGATTGTATTCTTGTCTTTTACTGTAGTTGGAAAAATATTTTTCCTCCACAATTATAATGGTTCTTAGTGAATCAGTTGCTAGGGTTTTTGTTGTTGTTTTTGTTAGAAAAGAGAATATTTAGGTCACATAAAGAATGTGGTTATAGGCTTGATTTATTTGTGCTGTGAATTTTATAGCAAATTTTAAAATGAGTAAAAGGGTAGCGGCTTAGCTAAGTTGTTAGATGAAATAGATGAAGCATTGTGCTAGCATGCAAATTAAGTGGTAAATTAAGTAAAGTTGATAGTAGATAATTAATAAAATATATAAATTGAAGCGGCATAGAAAGTGTTTTAGACTGTGGGGCTGATTATAGAGGAAATGTGATTACACTGCAGAGCAAGTTTAGCATGATGGTTAAAGGTAGAGAGCTAGAAAAAACTGGATAGCTGGCAGGATGACTTTGAGACTTTGGGCAGGATGACTTTGAGGATGACTCCCTCAGCCCTAGGAAGAAGGCAAGGATCAACCCCTACAAAAAACACTGCTAAGAAAATTCCTTGGACTTGTCTATGCAGCCACCAAGATCAAGATTTGACTTGAAGGCTCGCACACAATGATTCTACTGACTTGACTAATATAACAGACATTAAAATATTGGTGTGGAAGAGCCTAAATTCAACAAAATATATGTGATGCTAGAGCAGAGACAGGCAAGCTATCCTAAAGATCTCTTGTTTCCATTCCCATTTTTAATCCTTCCCCCAATTTAAAAAACCAAATGGCTTCCTACAAGCCATCAGAAGGTTGGACTGAGTAAATTGTACTCTCCAGTTCAAGCGTGGTTTACATCTATGCTAGTGTAAGTTTTTCAGGCTGTCTTCTGCAGAATTCTAATGTTCTGCAAGAACTTAATGGAATTCATGAGAGACTGAAACCAAAAGGGAAATTAGCTCAATCAGCAGTCATTTTTTAAAGAACAATAGCAATAGAATTTAGACTTATATACCGCTTCATAGTCTTTACAGCACTAAGTGCTTTAAAGAGTAATCATATTGCTCCCCAACAATCTGGGTCCTCATTTTACCAACCTTGGAATGATGGAAGAATGAATCAACCTTGAGCCCCTACAGGATTGAACTACTGGCAGTGAGCAGAGTTAGTTTGCAGTGCTGTATTTCAAACACTGCACCACTACAGCTCTTTTTTTTTTTAAATTACATTTATATGCCGCTCTTCTCCAAAGACTCAGGGCTTACAATTTTGGCGCAACCCAATGCGCTCAGCAATAGCCTTCATTCCATTGTATATGCCTGCTTATTACTAAGCGGCATTTTTACAAGGTCAGCTAATTGCCCCCAACAATCTTGGGTCCTCAATTTACCTACCCCGAGAGGATGGAAGGCTGAGTCAACCTTGAGCCTGGTGGGATTCGAGCCTACAGCAGTTGTAGGCAGCTGGATCTTAAGAGCAGGCATTTAACAGCCTGAGCCACCAAGGACCCTCTTAATGCACAGGAAAGGGTGAGGCTTGTGAAAAAAATGCCATGGCTACCACATTTGTTTTAAAACTAATAGTTTCTGCATCTGAAAAAGTTTTAAAACCCTTGCTAGAAGAAGGTGCCAGGTTGATAGCAGTGTTCCAATATCTCAGGGGCTGCCACAAAGAAGAGGGGATCAACTTATTTTCCAGAGCACCTGAAGGCAGGACAAGAAGCGATGGATGGAAACTAATCAAGGAGAGAAGCAACCTAGCACTAAGGAGAAATTTCCTGAGAGTCAGAACAATTAATCAATGGAACAACTGGCCTCCAGAAGTTGGGGTGCTCCAACAGTGGAGGTTTTTAAGAAGAGATTGGGCAGCTATTTGTCTGAAATGTTATAGGATGTCCTGCTTAAGCAGGGAGTTGGATTAGAAGACCTTCAAGGTCCCTTCTAACTGTTATTCTGTTATTCTGATGATTCCTCCCTCCCCCTCCCTCCCTCCCTCCCCTCCCTTTTGAAAAACTTGTTCTGGAGATTTTTTTTTTTAATTACATTTATATGCCGCCCTTCTCCGGAGACTCAGGGTGGCTTACAATTTTTGGGATACAACCCAGCGTGCTCAGCAATAGCCTTCATTCCATTGTATATGCCTGCTTATTACTAAGCGGCATTTTTACAAGGTCAGCTAATTGCCCCCAACAATCTTGGGTCCTCAATTTACCTACCCCGAGAGGATGGAAGGCTGAGTCAACCTTGGGCCTGGTGGGATTCGAGCCTACAGTAGTTGTAGGCAGCTGGAACTTAAGTGCAGGCAATTAACAGCCGCACCACCAAGGCCCTTGTATTTTCCAGAATAGTATGGTAACTGATGCTGAAGGTTTCAATAATCAAAGCAAATTGCCACTCCATCACATATCTTCAGTGAAAAACCTCCACTAGAACAGCATATGAAAGCTATAACACTAATTAGATCATTTTCTATGTGGGGAAGGCAAAACCAGCTGTATGCTCTTTTCTGATTCATCACCTAGTTTCCTCCATTAATTAGTTCTTACCCATAATGGCAAAATCATGCACATGTTAAGGGAGACTTTACACAAAACTAAGTATGGTTTATGACATTATGCTGTGAAATAATTCATGTAATATATAACCTGTTATTCCCCTTGCAGTCCAAAGTGAATTTTATTAAAATTCAGTACGATATAATTAAAACCTTTGCATTAAAAACATTTCGCTTCTCTAGATACTTCTGTTATATATGTCTGAGTATAATTTTTATAATTCCAGGTAAGGAGAAACTTCCCAAGTAAGGAATGCAGGGGGGTACTACAGAGATACTGGAGGGCTTGGGAGGGCCAGAACAGACCGTGTGTAGATTTGGGGCGAGAGGGCAAAAAAAGGTTTAGTGCAGCCTGCCTGGGGGCCGAGGAAAGTCAGAGGGTGGATGGCACAGCGGGGCATGAGTCCAGGAAGGCTGGTGTCCAGGAAGGATGAGACGAAATTACCAGAGGGACTTGTGACCTTCCCATTGATTTTGCTTATGGAAAGCTAGCGGGGAGGGTCACAAATGTTGACCTTGAAACATTGCAAGAGTTATAAGGATAAGCTGTTTTCCCAGTGACCAAATCATGATCATGTGACTATGAGGTGCTGCAATGGCTGCAACTTCAAGGACTGGTTGTAAGTACCATACTTGTTCAGTGCCACTGAATGTTTGAATAGTTGCAGAAAGAGCGGTACTTAACGTTTTCTGCTGTTTAATGCATGTAGAGTTTTGATGTATGTAGAATTTCTTCTTTGTTTTAAAGGCCTTACTTAGAATGCCTATGTCTGATTTTACAATGTAGTTTAAGAGAGCTCCCCCCTCATCCTTTTGGGCACCAGGGACTGGTTACATGGAGAGAAGTTTTTCCGTGGACCGGAAGGGGTGTGGTTATGCATGCTGCCTGCATCCCATAGATGGGGCTTCGCTTGTTTGCACGGTCCAGTTTCTGGCATGCTGCAGACTGGTACTGGTCCATGGACTGGGGGTTGGGGACCCCTGGTTTAAAAAGATAGTCCACAAAGCGCAAGATGAAACCGAGTAAAAAGTATGTGCAGAAATAAGCTCCTTTTGCAACAGCATGTCTCTCCTACAATGCTTGAAAGGCAAGAACATCTGGAAAAATTGTTGTATTGGTAATGGCATGCATGTTCTGTTCTGCCTTCTGAGTAGTTGAAACTCTTCCTCTGTAGTTTAATTAAGTCTGATATAACAAGTTATTTACATTAATGATTATTACTTTTCATTTGCTAACAATAATAATTACTGTAAAATACTAGAAGTACTCCTTTACATAAATGTTTTAGACATGAGACCCTTCTCATTTTTGGCCATATAACACTCAGTACTATTTTTTCCCCTTTGGCCAGTTTCCAGATTTTAAAACTAGACCTATCCCAAATTCCTTTTCATTTGGGGGGCTGATTTTAGTCTACAAATAAAAAATACATAATCATATCCATAGTCATTGCCTTCTGCCCCTAGGTTTATATTAGTGTCCTTGAAAATTAAAATTGTATAATAAGAACAACTGAAGGGCCCCATATCCTTTTATTTATCAATTTGCTTCTCTAATTTCCCCCCCACTCCTTTTCCACATAGCGATGTTTGTTCTCAAAATAGGAGCTAACCTCTTATCTATTTATGTACATTTCCCTTTGCATTGTACCAAAATAACATAAGGCATCATAAAATGCAAGTATGCCTTATGTTATTTGCGTACAATGCAAAGGGAAATGTACATAAATAGATAAGAGGTTAGCTCCTATTTTAAAACAATTTTAAAAAGGTAATTGCAAAGTATAAAAACATTTTTTTTCTCCTTTTGAAAATGGCTATTGCAAAGCCAATTCTAACCTTTTCATATATTTGAAGACTTTAATTATAACTAATGGGGTATATTAGAAAGTAATGTGTTTATGTTGTAGTAATAGGATTTGTGTCTGTTCAAAACCTATGCGGTGTTTGAACACTTGTATGTATAAACCTATGAATTTATGGTGTAAAAGTTTTGAAAATACAGATAGTAGGAAACGATGAGAGTGTTACTAATGAGTGTAATCTTGTGATAGAATTTCCTTCTCTTTAATATTCTGTTGAAGTGCGAAGTAAGAGGTGAAATGTGAACATAGTGACCAAGCTGGAGAAAAAAAAGTTAATCATCTATTTTAATGTAAATTCTAATCTTGGGTCATTTTACTCCTTTTTTGTGTAAGAGATTTTATAAAATACCATACCTTGCCTTAGTCTGATAAATGCCAGATGTTTTTGGCTACAACTCCCTTTATTCCTGACCATTAGCATGCAGACTCAGTATGATGAAAGTCCTATGCTAAGGGAGCATTTGCCCTAGGATAGGATGTTTTCATTTTTCTTTAGATTAACATTCTTTGTTCATTTGTTTTACATTGCCATGATAAACTTTCTAGCCCCTCTAATTCAAAAAAGGTCCTTAAATTTATATTTTGTCAGTGAGTTTATTGGGAACTGGTTTTATAGATGCCTTCATCAACTTCTCTCGCGTTTCTCCTGCCTTGCCATCCGAGTTCTTGTTAGTTGTTCAAGGAACTCTAGTTTGTTGTCTTGTTCCAACATTCTATTTAAAAAAGAAAAGAAAAGAAAATACTGTTCCTTTCCTATGTCCTTCTCCTTCTGCACTCAAAAGTAGATTTGCATATTGCTTCTTCGTCAGCAGTGACCCTGATGGTGTCACAAGCGCAGGGAGAATTGTATGATATTCTGTATTTTGTACTTGCTTCACTGTTTGTTCAAATTCTACACGATTTGTACAGCATGCTTCAGGGTTCTTTTTCAGTCTTCAGAGATTTAGCTTAAGTCACAATATAAGGATCTGTTGGTGGCAGAACTGAATTTGTGCAGAATGACTCAGTTACAGTGCTGCTCTTCATCTGTCATTCATTTGCAACAAGCAATGCCAGGTCATTTTTAATTGCTCTCAAGAGCTGATCAATCCATACAAGATCCTTTGTTGTTTTCATAGTTTGTACCTGTTGAAGGAAATATTTCTGGGCACATCAGCGTTGTTTCTTGGACCTCATCAAATGCCTGTCTTTAACACCATCTCATTATTAGTCCTTTTGGAGAGGGGGCGGCATACAAGTCCAATTATAAATAAAATAAATTATTGAAGTTGTCCTTTTTTATTGCATTTCCTGAATTTCTCTGAACATTTGTAGTTAGTCTTCTGTGACTTCTATCTTTTGAAACCATATGGATCAGTCTAAAGCTCAGTACTGTGGAGTAACTTAATATAAAGTATGTGTAACAACGAACAATGGATATTTGTTTATTATACAGAAAGCCTTTTAATATACAATAGCTCACTTCAGCACTAAGGTTTGCATAAGGAAATAGGACAAAATATATTATGTAAATTTTTGTGTATTGGTACATTCCTGATGACTGCTTAGACTGATCCCTGCAGGGTTTTTTTGGGCAGGGTTTTTCAAAATTGTTTGCTATTACCACCTACTCAGGGCTAAGAGAGAATGGCTAGCCAAGGTCACCCTCTGGTTTAATGCCTAAAGCTGAATTAGAACTCAGTTCCTTGGTTTGTAGTTTGGTGTTTTAACTACTACACCAAACTGGCTCTTATTATTTTTTCCATTAGGCAACTCTAAGTTCTTTGAAAGTTCAATTAATTATCAATTAGATGTCCTAGAATTGGCAATTCTGTATTTTTTTTTTAAGAAAAAATTAGCTCAACATTAGCTTGGTATATAACTGCAGACTTCATCATGCCTTTAGCCAGCCTATTGTTTTCTTTATAGGAAACAATTTATATTTAAGTGGTAGATAAAAATAGACCAAACTTCAATCAGTCAATCAATCAATTTTATTTTGGTCTTTCACTAGCATAAATTATAGAACAAAACAAAATTAATCACAACTTTATGAAATATTTTATAACATAAAGGCACTGAATAATATTAAATGTTAATAACATAAAATACCTATGAGAATAAGATCTATAAACCAATTACTACAAGCATATAACATAAAATGCATTTACTATAAAATGCCCATGAGATTAAGATCCATAAACAAAAAAATCCTTCGAGCAAATAGCCTATATACATCTAAATCCTATAAACTATTTATTAAATTTATAATGCACTATAAAATACTTACAAAGTTAAATCCATACAACTGGAAAAACTTAAATAGGTAAGTTAATTGATTTAAGGTCTGTGAAGTATTCTAACTTAACCAAAATCAAAATATAAATACTGAATATTTCTAGTCCAGTTTACATGTATTTCCCACTGTATTCTGTATGTGATGCACAAAACCTATGGTAAATAATGGAAGACTTAGTATCCAGAAATCATCCATGGGCAAGGTATTCTTAAGTAATGTCTGCTGTAAACACTTATAATATGTACAGGTATCATGTTTACTAGTTTCTAGTCACAATGATACAAATGATCCATGAAAGGAATCTTTCTGCAACTTCCTTCAAACACAGGCAAAAGAACAGCACTGAAACCTTGTTTTCTTTTTACCTCTTTTGTCTCTCTCTACAAACATTTGTTGAACATTTTAATGGTGAAAGGCTGTTGGTGTGAAATAGTTGGAAAGATCAGAAAGATATCCTGATCTAAAGGCTACAGAAATTGACACAGGTTGGACTAGTGACAACTTTGAGGAAGAAGGTGAGACTGAGCTTTGAGGAAGAAGGTGAGCTATCTGAAATATGGAGAACAAAGTCATTGATTTGTTTCTTCCTTTGAGTAATCTTTTAAACAAGCCCGTTCCAAAGTAATACCATCTAATATCTGATAAGGCTCAGGGTGCCAAACTGGAGGCTGTCCATCACTCTACCCATGTACCTATTTCCAAATTTTCAGAAATATTTTGCTTCATTTTACAAGGGCATCATCATGGATGTGCTCATAAATGTGCTGAGTAATCCCAAGCTGATCAACATATAACATAGAACAGAACAGAATAACAGAATTGGAAGGGCCTTGGAGGTCTTCTAGTCCAGTGGTCGCCAACCAGGGTCCGCGAGAAAATTTTGGTGGTCTGCAAAGAAATGTCACCCCCAAAGCACTTCCCAAAAGCAATTAATCCAGGCTGTGCAGGAACACAAGGCTGCACTGTCCACATGGCCTGTGGGAACACAAGGCTTGCATTGCTTGCATTGCGAACAACACGAGGTAGGGAGGGGGGAAGGGCAGAGGGGGGAACTTGCCCCACTCACCCCACACGTCTGGCCTGGCCACCGGGCTGCTTCTTTCTGCTTTCTTCTGCTTTTTGCTGCATGCAAGGAAAGCAGCAAAAGTTTTTCTTTCTCTCCCCCAAACTCTGCCAGAAATGAGTCTTTGGGACCCTGCAAGGCATCCTACTCCAAGAGGCTGCGCCGGCGTGACAAGTCTCACAAAGACTCATTTCTGGTAGAATTTGGGGGAGAAAAAAAAGACTTCTGCTGCTTTCCTTGCATGAAACCAAAAGTCTCAGTCTCTCTCTCTCTCTCTCTCTCTCTCTCTCTCTCCCTGAGAACGGAGCTAGAGATGGTATCATGTGATCCCAAATAAAGAATGATCGATTGGTAGGAAATTTTCCTGCAGACTTTTTTGGGTTTTGTCCAGGGTCTCTGGTCCACAGGATTTAAAATTATAAGTTTGGTGGTCCCTGAGGTCCAAAAGGTTGGCGACCCCTGTTCTAATCCATGCCCCTGCTCAGGCAGGAATCCCTATACCATTTCCTCTTGCTGCCCAGTGGGTATCTGCACCAATTAAGCTGCAGATAAGCTTGCTTGCTTGCTTGCTTGCTTGCTTGCTTGCTTGCTTGCTTGCTTGAACTAGTAAGCTAGCTTACAGATTGTCCCAATCTATCACAACTCTGGGTGTGTAACAGAGTAAGACATGCATAGACAAAAGAAGAAAGTTATGAAATACAGATACCATCTAATAAATTTAAGCACAAAGAGTTTCTCTTCCACTCCAGCCCAAAGCCAGGGGAAAGAGCCGAGTTCTAGTTGTTGTTGTTGTTGTTGTTTAAAGCCAGGATCGGAACCATATGAATCTCACAGGGAATGTTAAGATATTCCAGAGGACAGGTACCATGACAGAGAAGGCCCAGTTCCTGAGTTGTATCAGGTGACACAATGTTTGATTGATGGGACCTGAAGCATGGTAGATATAAGTCAGGTAGAAAGTACTGGAGGTGGGTGGTCCTTCAGTGCTCCTGATGTTCATCAGTATTTTATTTTCACAACAAATAATGTCACTTGAAATAAAAAAATAGTGAAGTATTGCCAACTGTGATGGTACATTAGCTTCAGCAAGGATAGGGAAACTGAGGAGACAGAAAGCAAAATGAACAAGAGTTCTTGTCACCTTGCAGTTCAAGTGTTAATATTTGAGACCTGTTCTTGCAGCATTTGTCCCTGCAACACAGCTGCACTGGGGGTGCAGCTGTAGAACCTTGAGGATCACATGGAATATAGCTTTTGTAGAGAGCTCTTAAGTTGATATGAACACAACTTAAATATTAATTATGTCTTTCCCTCTTTTGTAGTTTTTGGGTATCTTGTCCAAAGAAGAATTCTAAGAAATGTGGTGGCTTACAGTTCGTTTACAATTTTCACTAAGGTTTTTCTTCAGTTATATTTAAAAAAATTTCAACCTAGTTACTAATAGAACTATATAAATAACTCTACCTGCTGAGCTCTTCTGCATAATACTTAAGTGTAGAAAAAATGGTGCCAGATAGCTGAGTAATTCAAACTTCTACAATAGTGGATGACCATTTTAAAATAACCAAGATTATTGAGGGTTATCTTTAGGTCATGAATTCATTAAACATTTTGATTGCATTAAATTCAAATCTGAAAAATTGCTGGTAGAAGGAGAGGAGTTGGTAGCTTGAACTTAGGAAGAACTGGAGAAAAAGGAGGTTTATTAGAAAGCCAAATTGACAATTTATTGATCAGGCTGAACTTCCCTAAAGATACTACTAGACGCAGGAAGCAAATCTAGTGCAGACCAAATTGACAGTTTAGCTCAGGTAATGGAGCAGATGGAGTTCCTAACTGTGCTATATCTTAAGATGATAACACTGAACATGCTCTTCTACCAAAAATGGAAGATTTATCTGCGCTATTAAATTCTCCTAAGATCACCAGAGGAAAATCTGATTCTGAAAAAGTGCAAAAGGCAATGAAGTTTATTCCTCCATAAACTGATTACTAATGTCAAGTGGGTGATAAATGGCTGCAATTAAACAATTTCATTTCTATATCAAGAGATTGAATTGAGTTATTGACTGAGTTATTTTAGAAGTTGTTTCAGGAGGTTGCTAAAAAAAGTGGTCAAAGACTACGGAATTTGCAAAACTGATTTAACAACAGAATCAGGCTGTCATTCCATCTACTTGCTCTAGGAATCTGTATGAATTAATTGCTCACTCTAGAAATTATTGTAGCTGCAGGATCATTAAGCCTGGGCAATGTTTGTTAACACATTTAACAGGACTAATTTGTCAGTAAATATGTGACCAAAAAGTGAACATTTCTGATAAATTCTGCAAAACATAACTTTGATACATTTTTTCTGAGTTGAAATTACCAATAAAACCTTCCATGAAATGAAGATAGTGACAAAACCAAGTAATGGTAATGAAAAATGTTGATCTCTTCATATTTCCAAACTCCATTCATTAAAGAATGTGATATCAGTATACTGAAAAACCTAGCCAGCAGTAGCCATACAATAATATTAATACAGTTTGTTTTAAAAAAGCAAAAATATTCCTGTTGTAAGATGAATTATGCATGATTTTTTAAAAGCAAGACCTCAGCTGGTTTTTCCCATTGTCATTCCATTACTTAAAAAAACAGATTTCAGAGCTTGTGGCAGATCCTGTTCCTTACAAGATCACAATTCCTTACAAATTGCACAAGGCTTGGAATCATGGAATAAAATAGAAGTGTTTTGGAAATGGTTTCAGGAGACAGATGTCTATCAACAGTAAAAGAATAACTGCATTTGTTCAATGTATTTTATTTTTAGTGGCTAATATAAATAATAGAAGTTACAATGCTCCTTTTCTTGGGCCAATGGAAAGGGGCCTAGTTCTCCCTTGTAAGGCTGCGATAGGTCAGGAGTAGGTGTTACTCTGCCTAGTTGCTTTGGACTGAGTCTGTCTAAAAGGCTTATTAGCCTAGCTCCGCCCACTCTGGGTAGCTCCTCCCAGCTTTTACTCAGTCCTCAGCTAGGAAGGACACGTTTTTCTGCCTCTCCTGCCTTTGGAGGTTTTGTCTCCAAGGGCAGCCTTATAATAGAGAAAAAACCCAAAAAAGCTTGCAAAGAGAAAAAAAGCCTCAAAAAAGGCTGCCTTTTTGAATTATGCTGCCTTTTTGAATTATGCTTCTCAACTGGCTTTCGGAGCCACGTAACAGCTGAGATTTTGGCCATTTTGGAGAGAGGAGGCTTCTGCCTGCTCTCTACAAAGCCGCAGGCCTCTGCAGTTTCGAGGCCTCCATGGCGAAGCAGGGAGCCACGCTTCAAGCGGCCGTCCTAGAGTTGCCCCTGACATCGTGGGGGCAATGAAAAGCCAGGGATCCCTCCTCAGGATTTCCTAGTGAAGCAGGGAGCCTCGTGACCTGAAGCGGCCATTTTGAAGAAGCTCGGCCTGCTCCTCCAACCACTTCTATGCCTTTGCCAGCACTAGGCCATCAGTCTCTTGCTGTTGCTGGCCTGAAGACACCGAAGGGTAGGCAGTTTTTATTATTATTCTTCCTGGTAGAGGATTGGTATCCCTATCCCGAAGTTGACCAGGGCCCTCAGGCTTCAAGCCAGGCCTGGCCTATATTTATTGCCCTATTAAGTCCCAGAGGGTATGAGTCCCAGTAGGAAGTGTTAAAACATCCTACTGAAGTTTCATAGGGCAGAAGAAGAGTGGTTGTTGGAGGTGGGGAATTGGATAAGAAGATATCCCCTGAAGGTTTTATGCAAATCCCTTCATGTGTTCTCCTTGCATAGGACTTCCAGTCCAGACTAGGCTTTCTGCTTTCAAGATGGCTGAAGCTCCCAGAGACACCAGAGCTTCCAGGGCAACCAGAGCTAAAGCAGCTCCTGCTGCTTCAGAAAGTAAGGGAAAGCAGTCAGCAAAAAAGGCCTCTAAAGCGGAGGAGAAGGATGCTTCCGGGTGCCATCAGGCCTTAGAGAAGCAGATAACCAAGGTACATCAGGCCTCTGCATGCAAATCTACAGAAAGAGCATCTTTTCTTGCATTGTGCATCAGTGAGGCAGACCTCTTGGAGAAGGAACCTGGACCTTCCTCCAGAGCCATTGTCCAGACGTGGTCCCCTGATGCAGCTAGAAGGGAGGCCTCTCCTCATCCCTCTGAGGAGAGGAGTCATCATAGTGATCCTCAAGGTGGATTCAGAGCTGTACCTTGGCAGGAGCGTGTGTGTAGTAGGCTGGGGGTGGAATCCTCCTTTACTCCTACCGCAGCTGGCCTTAGACCAGATGAGCCTTCTGATCCAGTCAACCTACAGCTTTTGATCGACAAGGCCATCAGGAAAGGTATCTCTGAAGGTGTGCAGAGATTTGCCTGACATTCTTCAGCAGCTTCTGATGTTTCAGAAAAAAGGTCCTGGGTTTGAGAGGCTCTTGTCAGAAAGAGGTTCCCTGGTCCAGGAACCAGTTTCTGTTTCGGCTGCAGCCTACGCTTCTGCAGTCTCTGCTACACTATCCCTGGTTGGTGAACCTGATAAGCGGGAATCTGATTTGTCAGAAAATGAAGGCCCTTCCCATGAGATTCCAGTGTTCACCGGTTATTTTAAGCAAGCCTTATTCAGTCCTTTATTGTTCAAGGCAAGGAATATGGCCATCCTGAGGGATGCAGATGATGAAGAGGCAGCCACCCAGCCTCCTGTGGAGTTGGATGTCCTCTTTGACAAACCGGAAGTGAGGAAGGAAGTGGTCCCGTCTCCCAGGCTTTTTCTGAAGGTTGTTCAGAAACAGCTGGAGTCACCTGCCTCAGGGCCTAATCCCCTGGCCTCAGACCTCAGATTCTTCAACGTCGGTCCCAAGTTCACCAAGACCCTTCAGGTGCCCTTGATGGATGCACTGGTGGCAGCTTGGTCTCCACCTCGTGAGCCCCTTCCAATCCAGAAGATGTCCTTAAGGTGCAGGAAAAGCGGATCGAGCAGTCGCTCCAGAGATCTCACTTGGAGGCTGCCTGGGCAGTCAAAGCTTCTACTACAGCTTTGTTCTTCACCAGGACGTCGCTTAAGTGGTTGAAACAGTTGCAGGGCAGGATTCCGACATCAGATGTCCAAGCCCATCAGGACATCAATAAGATTGTGGCTGCAACAGAGTTCACTGCGGATGCCACCCTTCATGGGGCTAGGTTTGCCACAAAAGCAATCACTTCCTCATTGGCTGTCAGATGCATGTGCTGGTTGTGCAATTGGCCAGCTGATGGAAGAAGGAAGTGGAAGCTAGCTTCAACTCCCATCCAAGGAGACAAGCTCTTTGGGGAAGCCCTGGAACTGTTCCTGGTCTAAACCAGATTGGAAAGTGCTTCCATCCCTTCTCAAGCGGGCAGAACATTGGCCTCCTCCTTACTTCAAATGCCCTCGGTTCAGAGATGAAACCAGTTCCAGCTTCCATGGTTCAGCCAAGGCCCCTTACCAGCATCCAGAGCCTTCTCCAGATTGTTCAGGCAAGGGCAGACAGCAGTTTTCTGCCAAACGGCCTTTCAAGGAGGAGGAAGTCGCCTCTACTGTCGCCAGTGCTAGAATTGCCCACTCTTTTCCCATTGGAGGTCAATTAGCTTGGTTTGCAGACAAATGGGATGAGATAACTTCTGACGCCAAGGTTTTAAGCACTGTAAGAATGGGTCTTTCACTGAGTTCTACTCCACTCCTCCAAGGTTTTTTGTATCCTGCCCCGTTTCTAGGGATTCAGGGAGAAGGGGGCTCATGGAGTCAGCTATCCAGCACCTGTTGGATCTCAGAGCCATACAAAAGGTCCCTCTGGACCAACAGTGGATGGGGTTCTACTCCAGGATTTTCATTATCTTCAAGGCCTCGGGGTGGGGGGGGGGGTGGAGAACAATTCTTGATTTGAAATGACTCAATAAGTTAATTGTGTACAGGCGTTTTAAAATGCATTCTCTCCATACCATTCTGGAAAGTGTTAGGCAGGGAGATTTCCTTTCACCCAATGACTTGACGGAAGTTTATTTACACATTCCTATATGTTCCTCCCATAGGAAGTTCTTAAGGTTTTGCTATCAGGGGCAGAATTATCAATACAGAGCTCTCCCTTTGGGTTATCTTCCGCCCCTAGAGTTTTCTCCAAAGTTTTGGCTCCCCTAGCAGCGCATCTTCATTCCTTCCTGGTGCATCTGCAATGTTATTTAGATGATATTTTAATAATGTCTTCTTCATTTCAAAGGGCTCAGCAAGACCTGCAGGTCACTTTCTCGGTGCTGCAGGATCTTGGTTTTTCTATTAACATTAAAAAGAGTCATTTCACTCCTTCAACTTGTCTGCTTCATTTGGGGGCCATCATTGACACAGGAGTGTGTCTGGTTTTCCTTTCAAAGGAAAGGCAGGACAGCCTGCAAGGGCTGGCACAGAGTATATGGAGTAGGAGTTCTATCCCTTTAGCTCATCTATCTCAACTTTTAGGTAAGATGGTTTCTTGCACTGGTAGTGTTCCATGGGCTAGACTTCAGCCAGGGCCCTTCAGTGGTTTTTGTTGCCTCACCAGAAGTCTGGTAAGAGTCATTCTTAAATGAAGGTGAGGTTGACCAAACAAGTTTTACTTTCCTTTCATTGGTGGCTATCCAGAGCCATTTGCAAGGGCCAGTCCCTCAAGGTGGAGGACAGACTCATCCTCATGACAGATGCCTCCTTGTCAGGTTGGGTGCTCACCTGGATTCTCACATGGCCCAAGGCTTATGGTCTTCTGAGGAACAGGTTCATAACATAAATTGGTTAGAGCTAAGAGCAGTCCGCTTAGTCCTTAATTTTTTTTTGCATCAAGTCTCTGGCTCCATGTTCTTGTCATGACTGACAACATAGCCACAAAAGCCCATATCAACAGACAGGCGGGCACCAGGTCAAAATCACTTATGGCAGAAGCGGAAGCTTTGGGCAGATGGGCAGAGCGCCACCTTCTGTCTATCCGAGCTGAACATATTTCTGGCTCAGATAATGTGCAGGCAGACTGGCTCAGCTGAGCACCATTGACCACTCTGAATGGAGCCTGCATCCTTCACTCTTTCTTCAACTTACTCAGAGATTTGGACTGCCATTAGTAGATTTGTTTGCCACTCCTCTTAATGCTCAATTGCCCAGGTTTTTCACTAGATATGCCACCCCTGGGGCAGAAGGGACTAACGCTTTGTCTGTAATTGGCCATAGGGTTTGTTGTACGGCTTACCTCCATTGCCTTTGCTGGCAGCTGTGATACAAAAAAATTTGTTGGAAAAAGCTGAAGTGATATTAGTGGCTCCTTATTGGCCTAGGCATCCTTGGTTTGCTGATTTAATGGGCCTCTCAGTTGCCCACTCTTGGTGAATTCCTGAAGAGGATGTTTCTCTTCTCCAGGGGTCCCTGGTTCATCTGGAGCCCCAGTGGCTACATTTGACAGTTTGGCGATTGAGTGGGGTGTGTTAAAACGTGCCCACCTCTCCTACAAGGTGATTAGAATCATTCAGGCCTCCAGGAGACCCTCGACCATCCGTATCTATGATGCTACTTGGCAAACCTTTTCTAGTTGGTGCTCCAGATCTAACATTCAACTTTTACAGGCCTCAGTGGCAAACATTTTGGATTTTCTACAGGCAGGCCTGGATAGAGAGGCCTTTCCCCCAACATCCTTCACCGGCAGATGGCAGCTATTTCTTTGGTGTTGACTTGTGGAAAAATGGAATCTTTATCTCAAC
This sequence comes from Naja naja, assembly GCA_009733165.1. Lineage (NCBI taxonomy): Eukaryota > Metazoa > Chordata > Lepidosauria > Squamata > Elapidae > Naja > Naja naja. The sequence continues at coordinate 159,238,406 of CM019148.1, forward strand.
ATCCTACAGTCTGTAGGTTCCTCAGAGGAGCGACCAACCTTTGCCCTCCAGTGGTACACAGGTATCCTACTTGGGATCTGCCCAGCGTCTTGCAGTCCCTTACGATGGCTCCATTTGAGCCGCTTTGACAGGCTAGCTGCACCTTCTTACCCTGAAAGTGGCATTCTTGGTGGCAGTGAGATCGGCAAGAAGAGTTTCTGAGTTGGTTGCCCTCTCTGTTTGCCCTGACCTCTTCCTCTTCCACCCTCATTGGGTAGTTTTGCGGTTGGACCCAGCCTTTATTCCTAAGGTCAATACCTTGTTCTACAGGTCTCAGGAACTGGTTCTTCCAGATTTTGTTCCGATCCGGTTGATGACTTTGGAGAAGGCTTGGCACATCTTGGATGTGCGCAGGGCCTTAAAGATATATATTAAAAGGACATCTGAATTCCGTAGGACGGAAACTCTTTTTTGTTCCTTCCAACCTTCCTTGTTGGGAGGAAAGGTGACTCCATCCACAGTAAGTAGGTGGATCAAGGCATGTATAGCCAGGGCTTGCTCAAGTTGGTTCCTTCTGGTACCAGAGGCACCACATCACACTCCACTCGCAGTGCTGCGACAACTGCGGCCTGGGCAATGCAGGCGTCAGTGGAAGAGGTCTGCAAAGCAGCCATGTGGCATCACCATCACCTTTCATCTGCCACTACCGGCTGGACACCTTTGCTTCAGTGGATGCGGCATTTGGCAGGAGGGTCCTGCAACAATAGTCTTGGAACTTGGGGACCAGGACCAGTCTTGACTCCCGAGGACAACCCAGCTTTGGTATGTCCCACTCCTGACCTGTCACAGCCTTACAAGGGAGAATGGGTGTTGGTTTACCTGAACAGTGGTTCTCCTTGTAGGCAAAACAGGTCAGCCCTGCCCTAATGGAACTGGTCCTTCCAATGGGTCTATGGGAGGGGAGAACCAATAACATTCTCTTTTGCTGTTCTTTTTCTCAGAGGCAGTCCGGTCTGTCGTGATGACTTCGCAGAAAGCTGGGAGGAGCTACCCAGAGTGGGCAGAGCTAAGCTAATAAGCCTTTTAGACAGACTCAGTCCAAAGCAGCTAGGCAGAGTAACACCTACTCCTGACCTGTCTTGCCTACAAGGAGCACCAGTGTTCAGATAAATTAACACCCATTCTGTGCACTGCTGCTGAGCCAACTTTGCTTCATGGCGTCTGTTTCTCTTCTTTAGAATGGCAGTTCTATCAGAGATGTTTAGGCAGAAGAGTTGTTAAGAGAGGAATCGGTCTAACATTGTAATTATGGGCAATTCATAGGCTCAGTTTGGCAGGCAATGCCGTAATGGTATCGAAGTACAGCATTTTTCACAGCAAATGAATGACACCTGGAAGGTGAGATTGTTGTAGGGGTGTCAAACTCATGTTGTCACGGCAGCATCATAGCGGGACTTTCTTCTCCTTCGCTAAACAGGGTGTGGCCAGCGCGAGACACAGCTGGCCTATGGGCCGGGATTTTGACAGCCCTGTTGTAAATTTGTTCTTATTACTTTGGTGGTATGGCTTGGTATAGAAGTTAAGATGGGAAGAGAGATTGACTCTTTAAAAAAATTTGTTCCATTTTGTAAGACGGTTCTAAGACTTAGATGCAACAGCATGAGAAAAGATTATATATAAACTATTTTGTTATCCTGAGAATAAATGCTTATGGTACTATATAAATACAATAAAGTAATGTGCTTGCATGACATATCTAGCTATATTAAGTTAATTGTGTTATGTGTAAATGATGATGTTATCCATTCAGTCTTGTCTGACTTGGCAGTTCTATAGGCCAGGCTTTTCCACATCTTCTGATCTTGGACAACTACTTTGAGTTTTTCTATGCTCTGGCTGCTGTCAGCTTTGATGATATCCAGCCACTGTGTTTTTTGATGGCCTGGTTTTTTCCTTTTACTGCTAACTATTCCAAACATAATTGCTTTCTCCAGTGAATATGTATAAAAGGCTGATGCAAAACATAAGTTTGTTCCTTGATACCTTTATTGCTTGCTATATTTTAAACCCATTTTGGAATAATGCTATGGCAATGCTTGTCTGGTATGAAAATTGTTAAGTGTCAAAAAACACTTGAATATAATCATCCAAACCAAAATATGTATTCCCTTGGGGGTGGGGGGAACCCTAGCCTTTTTGCTCTTTATTTCTCCAAACCTGGTGCAGAGCCTCGAGAGCTGATATTGCGGTCTGTAGACCCAATTGATAGCTGCATATTTCAGTCCATTACGAATCTATGCTCAGCATCAGTCAGGGAATCCTGCTCTTTCCCTACAGACTAAAAAAGGATTATCACTTTAGTCAAAGCGTTTAAATGTTAATTGCAAGCTAGGATGTATGCTTCTGTCCAGCAGAATTCTGGATTGATTGATGTAAAAACTTTTTAATGGACTCGGAGGGGCAGGATGTAGCTATTTAATGAAGGGTTCTAATTTATCAGAAAGTATCAGGTTGGTGGGGGGGGTTAAAGTAAAAGGCTATTTTTATTCCTCCTCCTGCTGGGTGGAGCAGATCGGGGCTGGGGGGGAAGGCTCTTGGAGTGATGCTTTGTGAATGATACGAAATAGTTCCAGTGGTCACTTTTTATCCTTTCTTCCATTTGACATCTTCCTCTGAGATTTTCTAGTTTTCTTGGCAAGTGGAAGTTGCCTGGAGCCTGCTGTCTTTTTCCTTCAGTGAACCAGTGTTCTCCTAAGACTTCCTAAAAGAGGAAGTATGAAGTAAAATATCCTGTAAAGAATCAGCAAGGCTAAAGGCAGCAAAGAATATGCGCACTTGTATGAGCTAAATGGAACTTTAGAGAAAATGACCTTTCCTTAACCTGTCAGTGGAAGAAAATAGGATCTTTTCTAGGTCACTTTCATAAATTTGACATCATAAAATACTCTCAAGCAAGAGCGGGGAAAAATAGTAACTGAACAATGAGTATCAACTTGACCATTCTGCATTTCCTCTATCCATTTTTACTGTCAGTTTTGTGTGTGGTGTATAGTTCCTTAAAGTGTTAGTCCTAGACCAAGCAAATTGGCAACTATATGAATAAAGGTAAAGGTTTTCATGTACCAGTCTTCTCCGACTCTAGGGCACAGTGCTCATCTCCGTTTCTTGGCCAAGACAGTTAGGGTGCTGTCCGAAAACATACTCCGTGATCAAGTAGCCAGCATGACAATATGCCAAAGGCCCACAGAAAGATGTTACCTTCCCACCAAAGTGGAACTTATTAATCTACTGGGATTTGCACGCTTTTGAACTGCTAGGTGGGCAGGAGCTGGGCTGAGGATCACAACTGTGTTGTGCGAGTCTCGAACCTGGGCTGTCAAGCTTTCCAGCTGACAAGCTCAGTATCTTTAACCACTGAGCCATTGCGCTCCCCCCAATGTATGGGTATAAATTATATGTGTGTACACACACACACACACATATCTGTCTGTCTGTCTGTCTGTCTGTCTGTCTATCGAGATATAGAGATACAGAGATATAGAGATATAGAGATACAGAGATAACTAAAGCTTGATCTCTAGTAATCCTGGCTTAAAAAACAAACACTGAATTTAAGTCTGCCAAGCATAAAAAGAACCTGATTTATTCAGGTAAATAACATATCATATGATCTGTAATATGATGTGATACGATGTGATTGTCTGCAATGAATGCCCTTGTGTAGTGAACAATATAGTGAAATGTGGTCAATTAATTACACACTAAATGCTCAGCCAAATGCGTCTCTGTCTTCCATACACAACGTTGAAAGAGAGAATGCTCTGCATTTTGGAACCTTCAAAATATTTAATCTATTGGACTAAAATTTTTGATGGAGAAATATCTTCTATATGTCCAGCTAATATTTTTTGTACCCTAGATGTGTTTGTTAACATCTTACAAAGCTATTTGTGAACCCATAGCTATTAAAATAGGGAAGAGTAACCAAATGTCAAGAGTTTACTTTCTAGTAATTTTATACTGCTTGTCTTAAAATTGCTTGCAAGTGAAAAGGAAACCAAATCCTCCAAAATCAAACAAGTTTCAGACAATAGTTGATATTGATTTGCTTGGCTTTCAACACCAGGGAGACAAAACCAGCCTCTAACTGGAGGCTGCATTGGGTACATAAGATCGATTTAAAAAATAAGATTTTTTTTCCTGGATATTTTCTAAAAGGGAAAAATCTTACATGCTAGCTTGTCAACCATACACAGCTATGGCAACTTCTTTTCTTCAGAAGGTTTTGAGTGCTGAGGGGAATATGTCCAGAGGTGATATTAGGATTATTTTTCAAGCAGACTTTTTCATATCAGTAACTAATATCCGATATAGTACAGGATCCAGCTTTTTTGAGACTTCTTTTGTCTAATAGTATCTACCCACCCCACCTGCTGTAAAAAGATAGGCATAGTTTAATGTCTGCTTATTTCTGTCTTAAAGCTGGAGTAAGTTTGGATCCACTCCAATGTGAATGTAATTGTATAGTTTCATAGAGGAGTTAACTATTAGGGTATGTCAAATTTTTCAACTTTCAATTTCCAAACATTAGGGGTGCTCAAACGTTGTGAGATGCCTTGGGGATTGTAAAGATATTTTGGTTATTTTATTATAATTTACATGTGCTTCATAAGTAACTACATAAATACCGTATCTTGTTAACATTTTGTTTGTTTCATTTGAATGTCAGTTCGCAAAAGAAACAGCCTTTTTCCATATTACTTTCATTCCCTTGATGTCTCTAGTGCAAAAAATGTTATACTGATCAGAATCTGGCTTGAAGTCTGAAATATTTTTGTCCTTCACTCTTCAGTTTTATGTGTCTGGGTTTGGTTCTAAAGGATTGTTTCCTAATATCTGAAACCTCATGCTTTGTTGAGTCTTAACAGTTGCAGAGTTCGGTTGACTAAATTAACTTCTGCTGATCCAAGAAAGTAGATGATGCTTGCTTGCTTTATTTATTTATATGGCTCAAATTCATTACTCTGGGTCAGCTAAATATTAAAATCAGCATAAAAATTCAAAACAATTTGTAAAAAATGAATTGGCTGTTTCAATTTCTGTTATTCTGATTTCACCACAAAAACCTATGAACAAGCAAAGTTTGGGGTAAATACAAGATTTCTGGAGTGTTTGGAAGAAATTCCACCCAAGCATCCTTGACCTATCAAGAGAAATTATGGATAAAAATAGGCACAATGCTATGCAGTTTTACCCTGCCTAAAAGAGAAGCACACACTTTTTGTGTGGATGAGTATTAACATTCAAAGTAGGTCACAGTGCCTCTACTGAATATTTCTAATAGTATAACCCTCTCTGATTCCAGAGTTTAATTACAACAGGGATCCCACAGGGTTGCTAATTTCATGTCACAGAGCTAGTGAAGTTTTTTTATTTAAGTCATATATATATATATATATATATATATATATATATATATATATATATATGTAGGTCTTGGTGTATTCGGTCTTGTCCGTGTATGATTGAGAATACCTTGGCAACGCGTTCGAAAAATCTCATCCGTCATCTTCAGGCTGGTGTCTTCAGCTTCGTTCTCCTGGGAGAAGTGTGTGATCGTGGCTGTTTTCCCTTTTAAACTCCAGAGTTGGTTGTGTTGTTACTTCTTGATTGGTTTGTGGAGTTGATGTGCAGATTGGATGGCTTTTCCTGAGACCTTGCTGAGGTGGCTGTGTGTCTCAGCTTACGACCTGGGTAATGGGCTGTGTATGACCTTCTGAGTTCTATTGTTGTGACCCTGGGTGTGGTGCTGTAATCTCATGGGTTGTTGTCTGTGTTGCAACCTCCTGATGTTTTGTGTTGCTCCTGAGTTCTGTGATGTAGTATCCTGGTGGAAGGAATGTGATGTGGCATTCTGGGCCTTAATTCAATTGACTATTTTTCTGCTGTTAATGGTAAGTACCACCAGCTGCAGATGATCAGTATTGCTTTTCATCTGCCTCTGTTTGGTATTTTTCATTGAAGCTGACATGATTGATGGAGGCAGAATTGGAATGAAGGGTGAGCATCACAACTTCTTTAGCCATTCTGTTTCTGATTGTATTTTTATTACAGGAGTCAGCTTGGAATGTTTAATTGCTTTTGGAAACTAGCAACTGCTGATGATGTCAAATGCTGATAATTGGTTTAGGACACAGATGTGCTATAAATTAAGCTGAGGTCATCTCAGATAATTTGTGTATTATTGCCTACTTTCTTGGGGTGGGGGGGAGAGGGAGGAGGTGGAAGGCACTTCCTCGATTGCTTTCAAAAGAATTTCATGCCTCTAACCCAAGGTGATGATTTTGGATCATGGAAGTTAAATAACAACACATTTAAACTCAGGAGGTATGAAAGCCCCACTAGGTAGGAATAAATTCCACAGGAAAGCTAAAACTATTTTTATTGAGATTGGTAATAATAACTAAATCATGCAAGTCTGGTTGTGGGGTTCTTCCTCTTCCATATAGCTCATTGAATTAGAGAGGTGCTTGCCTGAACCAGTTCCAAATATTTTGTCATTTTCTTGGATTTGAAAAATGCTTCTCTCCCTTTTGCTTAGACAACAGTTCCCAGATATTTCCATCATGGCCACTTTCCTTATTCTGTGTGAGGTATTGGAGGACACGACACATCACACATATGTTTTGATGCCTGTTAAAGGACACAAGTGTGTAGTTATGTTATTTGCACAATGTCTTACTGATACAAATGTCATTTTTACATCACTGTGACTGGTGGTGAATGTCTCCGTCTAGATAGCATTCTGTTTTTCCATAGATAAGCTGTGACCTTTCAGATATTGAACTTCATCCCAGTAGCTGTAGCCCACTATGGTCTGGGAAAAGGAATGATAGGGATTACAGTTTAGTAATAGCTAAGGTTTTCTATGCCTGCTACAAAGCAGGGCTTCTTAAACAGCATATTATATCAGACAATGGACAGCCCTCAATAGTGATAATGTGCAAAATACTTTTATTATTGCTAAAGTTACTGAATAATATAGATCTTCATAAAGCACTGCTCTCCAGAATATTAAACATTTATGTTAATTTGAAAAAGGAAACGTTAGGCCACCTTTTCATCCATCAGCAATTAGATGCATTAAATATATATTCCTGTTTTTGTTGCATTTCATCCTGTTACATTGGCAGTGATTAGGGAAGTTTAATATGATTCTGAAGGCAGCCTCAACATTTTTAGTTGGATAGCCTGCTCATCTTCAGTAAAACAGGAGTGTAGGACTTGGAAATTGGATCCAAGACATTCTTTCTATACAGAATAAAATAAGTCTAATTGTATCTTATTTGCCATGCAGTTGATCAAATATTGGGTAAAAAGTTATGTCTTCCACATTGAATGCAGAACAGAAGGCTTCACGGTCTCATACATGTTTTCATATAGAACCTGCAATATTCTATGTGAAACTGGAATCATTGCTCCTACATAATGTTTTTAAACTCTATAAGTCTTTAAAGGAAAAATGCCAAGTTTAGTTATATGTTAGTTCTAGATACAATTTCAAACCTCTGCTGTAATCTTTACATATAATTAGAAGGAAACACTTTTCAAATACCAAAATACCTCCCCGCCTCTCTGTACACACACACACACACACACACACACACACACACACACCTGTGGACATCACAGCCAAAAACAACTAAGTTTTAGCTCTTTGTTTAGCATCAAGGTTGTTCTTTGTTTTTATATGGCAAGTTCTTTTGCAGTTGTAATGTCTTTGGCAGATTTTATAAACTAATATTTTCCGTTAGCGCAGTTACTACTGTGTAGTCATTTGAACTCCTTTATTACATTCCTTTTTTCTTGATTTAAAGAGTTACGTTGCTCATTAAACGCACGTTCATGCATGGGAATCGGTTATGAACTTGTGGCCTGCACAGATTGAACAAACAAACAAAACTTGTTAACAACTCCATTAGCACAGTTCCTTTTCATCAGACTTGGATTCTACCTAATGTACCACTAACCATTATTTTCCTCACCTAGTTTGCTCAGCAGTGACAGATAATAGATGAAGCCATTACAAATATATTTGACACTGCATCCCTGAAGATGTGAAAATTGAAGTCTCTCATCATGATTTAAAATGTGTGCTCACTTGCTTAAATGAGGTGGAAGAAGTAGCAGTGGAAATAAAGCAAGCCAGATTTCTAAAAACACTGGCTGGCTGTTATTCGGGTTAATATACTGCATCATGCCCATATAGTGATGAAGATAGCTTAGGTTGAATTTGTGCTCAATCAAGTGTTCTTGTGGCATGATTTTTTTCCCTATGATTTGACAATTCAATAAAATTTCATTGGGCTCCTAAAAACATATATTACCTTCTCTTTGTTTCATCTATTTTTTGAATTGCGGTATGAATGTGCACTTATTTGGAGATAGTCCTTTGCAGTAAAGTTTGGTAGTGATTTGTGAGAATTAAGGCAAACATCTCAACTTGCCCCTGTAATATGAGGGAGCTCAGACACTGACCAAGATGGCCTACTCAGGGCTGGTAGTGGAAGAAGGAGCCAGCTCCTTCTCCTTTTCTTCTTCCTTTATCATTCCACTCCACCACTATGGGTCTAACCAAGGTCTTCCCAAGAGAGTATTTTTTAAAGGCTGAAGGTATAGGGTCATGGAAATGAGTTTGGGACCTTTGTTTTGGTGGGGCGCAAAGATGGATGTCTCCTTTGCTACACTATTTTAGTCCTTAGTTTTATCCCCCCCCCATTTCAATATGTAGGCTAATAAAGCATGAACTATCTTAAATGTTTGGTGCTTTTGATAATTGATTTACCTACATAGCCACAAATGGGAACAGTTTTGATTAAATTATGTATTTCTGTATTTTTTCTTTTCTTTTTGCAAAGAGGCAAATTATACATATACCACAAGCTTTGTATATGATCCACTGTTGTGGATAAGGGCCATTCCTTAGGAAATGATGCATAAATCTAAATTAAGCTTGAAACACCACAACTTTTCCAATTTTCACAGGAAGAAATCATTTGTAAGTATGAGAAGTATTGAGGCTACAAAGATAATTGTTTTTAAGTGGCAAACTGTTTCCTAGTATTTTATTTTCTTAGTATATTCTGTCTTAGATCCTATTATACTCACAGCCCTGTACGTCCTCTTTGTCAAGCCTCCCTTCTGCACTCTGCTTTATCCTTACTAAGCCTTCCTTGAACTCTTACACACACTCCCTGACACTTTCTGTGCCTCCCTTGCACTCTCACACAAACACCTTTCCAGAAGCTCCCCATGCCTCCATTGTGCCCACGTGCCTAGCTGTGCCCCCTCCCCAAGACTTGCTATGCCTCCCTCTCTCCCTTGCACATCCGTTCCTGCCGTTCCTCCCTGTCAGGAATCATCTATCTTCCAGCTTGATGGCAAGACACATTTTTGCTGGTTTCCCCACTGACTTGATTTGTGGGAAACCAGCAAGAAGTTTCCTTGCCTAATGACCATCGGATTTGGTTAACAACGGCAATTGGGATTGCAGAGGTTGCCATTGCTAAGTGAAGCGTTTGTGTTTTATGATACTATTAATTCAGCCCTGCAAAACATTCCCAGTTTTGCCCAGCTCTGATTCAAGTTCTAGAAAATACACACTTTTTATTACCTATGTTTTCCTATAGACTGGATAGAAAAACCCACGTACTTCGTGCTTTCCTCTGAACTGACCTTCTAGCTGAAATACACTGAACTTTTCTTTGCCTATTGATTTATTTTAGGAAATGCACTGTGAATGGCTGCCATTTTAACTTGTGAACTCTGGGCAGCTAACAAAAATCAACAAGAAAGAATATCCTAAAATCTTTTAATGGCCCTAGAAGCATCTGGAGAGAGCATGAAATAACTAGGTTTGGAGCACGAATCTTTTTCATCATCTGTAAGTTATCTTCTTATTAGTTTGCAGCTTCCTTGCAATATCCCAGGAAGCATTAAGACAGATAGACAGGTTTCTGCTGACAGTGGGAAAGTCCCAGAGATTAATCTGGAGAATTAAGTTTGATATAGTTGTGCAGTATTGAGTAGAATAAGAAGAAAATAACTCATTTCTCTAATTTATATTATTTGCTAAATGGCAAACATTCTCTTATCTATTTTTAGGTTCTGTAATAGCATTGAAATAAGTGCAAACTTCAAAAACAGCTTCAAAAAGTCCTCATTTACCGAATTCAATTGCAACCAGCAACTCTGTCTCTAAGCAATGTTGTGACCATACTGGATAACAACGTTAGTTCCACTGAGATCATTTAGCAAATCACCCACAATTGTTAAGAGCAACGTCACATAATTGTGACTTACAACTTTCTTCTGGTGTCCCCATTGACTTTGCCTGTTGAAAGCCACAAATGATGATTAAATGACTATGGGATGCTGCAGCCATTGTAAATGTGCACCGGTTGTCAAATGTAATTGCAATTACATGACAGTGGGCATATTGTGATGGCTGCAAGTTCAAAAGGCTGGTCATAAATCTCCTTTTTCAGTGCTGTTGTAACTTTGAATGATCACTGAATGAGCAGTCAATAAGCAAGGACTACCAATATTGCTCTCCCGCATAGATGAGAAATGCTGAGCTAAATCATCGGAAACTATGAATGCAAA
>CM019148.1:159250049-159272469 GCA_009733165.1 Naja naja
CAGACTTGCAACTGTCTGCTGGTTTCCCCACAATTCGTTGGTGGGAAGCTACCAGGAAGTTGTCTTATCTAACGACCTGTGGGATTTAGTTCATGATGGCAACCTGGATTGCAGGCACTGCTGCTAGCGGTGCAGTCAGACTTTATGACTCCCACCGTTTAGTGACAAAAATTGCTGTTATAAGTCAAGGACTATCTATACATAATTCAGAGAAATCATTGTTAAAAGTCTAAAGTGAAATCTGCATATCTGTGACATTGCTTTTAGTCCTTTTACTGAAAACTCAAAATAGAGATGATTTGTAGTCAGGGGTGGATTCTACTAATTGGGACTGGTTTGGGTGAACCTGTAGTTCGGTGAGCATTCTCCTCCTTCCCCTGGTCTTTCCTGTGCTTTATTTCCTTATTTTAGAGCACAGCTGATTCACATGGCAGAGCGGTTTGCAGCGCCGCTGTTTTATTCACAGGGGCTGCAGTAGAGGTAAGTATTAGAGCTGAAAATGGGCTTTTTAAATGTGGAGCTCAAATGCGAACTGGTTGTTACACCAGTTGAATCACATCACTATTGGTAGCTTTAGGTTAAGATAAGAAAAGGAACAAGCTTCTGTAACAATCTATAAATGTTATTTGTTATCTTTCTGGATTTGTCCATATTATCTGACCTAATACAGATTATAAAATCTTGTTGCCAATTTTTCTCCATGAGCTGCTCGAGCATCAGGCAGTGGGAGGTGCTTAGTCTCTCCGTTCTGATAGGCTGGGCTTTACTGGGCGTTTGACTCCTCTCTCCTCTCATTAGTCCCCAGTTAGCTCAGCCCGGTTCGGATAGCAGCTCTCTCTCTTTCTGGTGAACAGGAACAATCAGAGGTATTCTTTTCCCAATTGGCTTCTTTAAAATTTCTTTCCCTTTCAATTTGGCTTGCAAATTGTTCCCTTGAGAAGGCTGACTGCAACGATTGCAGCAGTCAGTCAGGGTCGCGCTGGCGTAGCCGCAGGGGGTTTCTCTCTCTCTCTCTTTTTTTTCTTCTCATTGGGCGAGGCTTCGCTTTTTTCCCTCTAACCTCTACTTGCGTTTCTTTTAACCCTTGGTGCTGCTGCTACACCCCTTCCCTTGGGGTTTCTTCCTCTTATTATTGATTCCTCCCCTCTGAGAACGCTGGGGTAGGGGCGCGGAGTCCCGATTCCCCATTTCTGCCGCTCTTTTCAAGCGAAGCCATTCGGCGGCAGAGCTGTGCTGGCGCCGGAGGAAGCAGCTGGCGCCGTTCTCTCTTCCTTGGGGGTAGTTGCGGCTTGCGTCGCGCCTCCCCTTCATCCAGGGCTTTTCTCCGAGGGCCTGTGGAGCCCAGACTGGCTGATGCCAGAGCCCCTTGAGAGTTTTTCCTGGTCTCTTTCTGTGTTTTTGTTTTTTTCCCCAGGCTCTCTTTCTGAAGAAGCCTAGGGTACATTACTGTATTAATAATAAAGGATTGTTGCTGGTCTGTGTGACCTGTTCAAAGTTGGCACTCTCACAGGTGGTTTTCTATAAAATTCTGGTCTACTCTGAGTAAATCTACCCTGACTTTCTACAGCACAGCAGTCATATTATCCAACTAATCCCCAGGCCTGGGCCTGTGGGAACGGTTGACACAGGGCTTATTTTGTATTTTATTTTATTTTTCTGCCCTATGAACTAGTTCTCAATTTGGCTTACCTGTTTTTCTTGTGAGACTCCTTGTTTATCTCATCTTCTAATCATTCCCATATTAGCAATAATTGTAATCCATATTGCTCATATCGAAGTCTCTATAAAAATTCAAAAGGGAGAGTGTGTGTGTTTTCTATTGGGGTGCCTTGCCCAGTGACTGGAGCGGGACCGGGGCGTGCAACCGTCCAGGCAGCCACCAAATATTATTATTATATATCTATTTACAATTCTCTGGCCCAATTTTCTCTGAGATATCTCTTACCAAACATGGCAAGTAGGGGTGGCGACAAGTCTCATGGCCTAGACACATCTGTCATTCCTAAAGGTCCTTCTAAGGCCGCACAAAGGGAGGCATCCCGCCAGAAGGCATTGGAGAAACAGATTCAGAAGAATACCAAGGGCTCTCTGGGGGCTCCCCAGTTACCAGACCCTACCCGCCCACCCAAACCCTTCCATCTCCTAGGCCTCTAGACCCTCCACGTCCCCTAGACCTACCCTCTCAGTCACATCAAGCACACGCCCTTCACGGAGGGTGCCGGAAGCAACCTTCACCCCTACAGCAGCTGGACTGCGACAGGAAGAATTCCTCCCACAGGAGGTCCCTGATTCCATGAGGGCGTGGATGGAACTGGCGATTTCCAGGGGAATCACAGCGGGGTGCAGCAGTCCCTGGCGCCAGACATTCTTACAGATCAGAAGGTGACTCGCGTTCCATGAGGTCCTCGGTCAGAGCAGGCTCGGTCGTTTCACAGGTATCTCAATTCAGAGATTTTCACCCTCATCTCAATCAGGATCAGGAGGGGAAGAAGAGGATCCCTCGCTCAGATTGACTCGGTCTCTGTTCATCAAAGTGAGGACCCCTCGGGTTCCGCCCACTGAAAGAGGGATGTCCGATGGCGAGGACTTAAAACCGGACCATCCAACTTTCACGGGCCTCTTTCAACCACAGTTGTTCAAATCCCTCCTTTCCAAAGCAAAAACCACAGCCGCATTTCAAAGCCCCCTCAGTCCCACACTACAGATTCTGAGACTGAGGATGATCTGGTCTTCTCTCAGCCAGTTAATGAGGAGGAGGTTATTCCGGTCCCCAAAATGTTTTGGACCTCCTCCATAAGCAGTGGATGTCAGCAACATCCTTCCCGCCCCTTCAAATTTTGATAAGAAGTTTTTCAATCTGGATCCAGATTTCGCTAATAATTTGGTCACACCTGAGGTCGATGATCCAGTGGTAGCCCTGGCCTCCTCTTCTACTGTCCCCGAAGCGGAGGATGCCTAAAGGCTGACGATAAGAAGGCCGAGATTGCCCTCCGTAAAGCACACCAGGCAGATGCCTGGGCCATCAAGGCAGCGGCGGCATCTTTTTCACCAGAGCATCTCTCAGGTGGCTCCGCCACCTGAGGGATACCATCCCAAGTTCCAACATTAGGGCTCACCAGGACGTAGCAAAGCTAATTGCAGCTACGGAATTCTCCGCCGATGCCACATTTCATGCTGTAAAGTTTTCAGCCAGGGCCATTGCCTCACCGTTACGACCCGTAGATTACTGTGGCTTAAGCATTGGCAGGCGGATAGTAAAAATAAATGGAAACTCGTTTCCTCCCAGTTTCTACTAGTAAATTATTTGGTCCTGCCCTAGATCCTCTGTTGATAGAGACTAGGAACAAACGAAAGATCCTCCCTTCCCTTCTTCGTGTACTGACAGTAGGTTCTCACAGCCCTTCGTAGGGGCCCTCCGTCCCTACTCCCAGAGTTCTTTCTCCTCCAGGTCCTTCAGGGGATCGGGTTACAGGGGCAGCCAACAGTCAGATAGGTCAGATTTTTCAGACAGGGGTCGACGGGGGGTCAGGGCAAGAGGGGCTTCAGGGGACCACAAAGTCGAGGATCTCGTAGATCCCGCTAATCGGGGGCTCTAGCCCCTATAGGTGGACGGCTTCGTTTCTTTGCTGACCGTTGGGAGTTGTCCACTTCTGATGCCTGGAGTGCACACCATTAGTTTTGGATTAGCGTTAGAATTCCTTTCTGCCCCCAAGTTTCTTTATGCAATGCCCCATTTCTAGGGTACCTGAAAAAGGGCCTTGATGGAATCCGCAATTAACCACTTGCTACACATCAGGGCCATTCAATCTGTTCCCAAGGACCAGCAGGGACAGGGTTTCTATTCTTTGCTCTTTATTGTCCCTAAAGCCTCAGGGGCTGGAGGGCGATCTTGGACCTCAAGCTTAACCGATCATTGGTCTATCGCAAATTTAAGATGAGCACCCTCCAGTCTATCCTTCTTAGCGTCAGACGAGGTGATTTCCTGTCTTCTATCGATCTGACAGAGGCGTATCTGCACATACCAATTCGGCCTGCCCACTCGAAATTTCTTAGATTTTGTTATAATAATCACCATTATGAATATGTGGCCCTTCCCTTCGGTCTTTCCTCGGCCCGAGAAGCGTTTACGAAGGTCCTGGCGGCCCTGGCAGCTCACCTTAGGGGCATTCGGTTAGGCTCCAGTGTTATCTGGACGATATCCTAATCTTATCCCACTCAGCTAGACAAGCTCACATAGACACCAAACTCACGTTGCAGATTTTACAGCAACACGGGTTTTCTATTAATTGGAAGAAAGCCATCTCTCCCGTCAACCCGGTTGTCCCATCTGGGGCTATTATTGATACTCTAGAGGAGAAGGTTTTCCTCTCCCCAGATCGCTTAGAGAGCATAAGGAACTTGGCCCAACGTGTTAGGTCCTCGAGGCAGGTCTCTTTAGCTGACTTGTCAACATTACTAGGTAAATTGATTTCTTCCATTTCTATTGTTCCCTGGGCTCGCTTCCATGCTAGGGAGCTCCAGTGGTTTCTCCTGCCATACCAAAGGTCGGGTCGCAGCAACTCCACAGCAAAGGTCCGGGTGCCTACAAAAGTGAGACTCTCCCTACTTTGGTGGACAAATCCGTCCATCAACAAAGGATCTCTCCTATGGGAGCCAGAAAGGCTCATAATTACCACAGACGCCAGTCTGTTCGGATGGGGCGCACACCTTCAGTCTTGGTCATGTCAGGGTCGCTGGTCAGCAGACGAACAGCGGAACAGTATAAACTGGCTGGAGCTCAGGCGATCCATCTCGCCCTCCGCAATTTCCTTCCTCACATCCATCGGAACCGTCCTCATTCTCACAGACAACGTCACGGCGAAGGCACATGTGAACAGGGGGTACCCACTCTGTCCTCCTGATGAAGGAGGCAGAGCGGCTGTGTCTTTGGGCAGAACGCCATCTAGGTTCCATAAGGGCGGAGCATATATGGGCGTGGAAAACACTCGGGCGGATTGGCTCAGCAGAGCAACAGTGGACCCGTCCGAGTGGCGCCTTCACCCCGACTTGTTTCAAGAGCTGACGCTCAGGTTCGGCTGCCCAGACGTGGACCTGTTTGCCTCCCCCCTCAACGCTCATCTTCGCAGGTTTGTGTCCAGATACCCTGCCCCAGGCGCGGAGGAAGTCAATGCTCTTCTGCCCTTGGCCTCCCGGTCTGCTGTATGCATTCCCTCCCATCCCACTGATCCCCAGGGTAATTCAAAAGCTTTTGGCAGAGAGGCCTCCCTGATCTTAGTCGCTCCCTTCTGGCCCAGGAGGCCGTGGTTTGCGGACCTCCGCAGCCTCTCCACGGAAGAACCCTGGAGGATCCCGGATCACAAAGTGTGTCTCACCCAAGGTCCGCTCCTGCATCCAGACCCGCAGTGGCTTCAACTAGCCGTTTGGAGGCTGAACGGCAACATTTAGAGGCGGAGAACCTCTCGTCGAGGGTCATCACCACCATCCAGGCGGCTCGCCGTCGACTAACAGGATATATGAGGTCTCGTGGAAGTCCTTCTCTACATGGTGTCGCTCCCAGGAGGCGGATCCGTTTCTTCCATCGGTGGCTCAGGTGTTGGATTTTCTTCAGGCAGGCTTAGACAAAGGCCTCTCACCCAACACCCTAAGGCGTCAGGTGGCAGCCATTGCGTCTGTGGTGCATTGGCCTGGCCTTCCTTCCATTTCGCACCATCCTCGAATTAGGGCTTTTCTTGGGACCTCTCCTTGGTTCTTGCATCTCTCAAAAGGATCCCTTTGAGCCCCTGAGGTCCATCAGCCTCCATTCCTAACCTATAAGGTTGTTTTTCTGGTCGCGATTACTTCAGCTCGGCGCATCTCGAGGTTGCCGCCTTGTCGTGGCAGCGATCTCTGCGTTTTCCACTCTGACAGGGTGGTGTTGCGTCCTGATCCGACCTTCATGCCGAAGGTGAATTCGCCTTCCACAGGACGCAGGAGCTGGTTCTTCCAAACTTCTGCCCGCAGCCTTCTCATGACCTGGAACACCAGTGGCATCGTCTAGACGTCCGCAGGGCCCTCGTGTCTACCTTAAGCGTGCAGCTCCGTCCGGTCTGAGGCTCTATTTGTTTCCTTTAGTCCAGCCTCCCAAGGGCGAAAGTGTCTTCCTCTACCATTGGTCGCTGGTTCGGGCCACTATTGCGAAAGCATACATTTCACAGTCCCTGCCAGTGCCTTCCGGTATCACCGCCACTCGAGTGCCGCCGCGCTGCCTGGGCCACTCAGGCTCCTATCTCCGAGATCTGCAGAGCAGCCACTTGGGCCTCGCCATCACCATTTGTCCGCATTACAAGGTTGATGTCTTTGCTTCGCTGACGCTTCCTTTGGCAGGAGAGTGTTGCAACGGGTCCACTCGCCCGGGGTGTCTTCGCCCAGACGGAGTCCCTCCCGTAGGACAGGCCCAGCTTTGGTATGTCCCACTGCCTGGATGCTCGGAGCAGCTCGCTGGAGAATGGGCTGGTACTTACCTGATACGCCTTTCTCGGGGAGCTGCGACGAGCATCCAGCCCCTCCCTTTCTTCCTTTCCGCCTGGGGTGGGTTCTTCCTGTTCCGACCTCGTGTCCTCGTTGACTTTGAGATAGCTTGGGATCTACTCTGTCGGCTCGGTGTTGGCCGCCCTTCTCTCGCTAAACTGGGGGACGAATGAGAGGAGAGGAGGAGTCAAAACGTCCTTCAGTAAAGCCCAGCCTATCAGAACGGAGAGACTAAGCACCTCCCACTGCCTGGATGCTCGTCGCAGCTCCCCGAGAAAGGGCGTATCAGGTAAGTACCAACGCCCATTTTCTCTCTCATTCTCTCTCTCACTCATGTGAAGTTCATTAATGCTTATATGGGAAGAAGAAATTAAATCTGCCAAGCTGCTTCCAGATTATTTATATCATGATCTGTGAAGCATATGGTTTGAGCATCTTCCTCACTAAATTTTAAAGAAGACAGGGTTTAAAAAAACAAAAACAAGAGGAAGTTTCTATTTTCCTTGTAGGCCACATCAGAAATAGGGGAAACAGGTGAGTTAAAGTCTTGTTGATCTCATCTTTGTAATGTTAATCCATGCAAACTTTTTCAGAATAATGTCTGGCTTGTGCATTATAATAAAACTGAGACTGCAGTATTGGTCTAAATTTAAAATATTGTATTGCAGGTCATTAAAAGGAATTTAAGATAGTTCTAAATTATCTCCAATAATTTGCCATGCAGAAAGGCACCTGTAGATAACAGAAACCTAGAATGCACTTTTTATAATTATTGACAGAATATCTATTAAAGAACTATTTGCTGTCCCCATTCATAGTATAGGTTTACCTTACCCCCTACCCTTTTAAAACCTTTATAACTAATATTATAATCCATGTAAAATAAAATGTTGCTTCTACATTTACCCTAAGCTCTGAACTGCCTGGAAAATTGCAACAGTCTTTTTTTTCCTCCCTGGGGCATTTTTTATTTGATCTGTTCATTTCTGGGATGGTTGAAATGCCCAATTAGATTTAGGTGCCAAGAAGAGAACTCTTATGTATTCAGGTCCCAAATACTTAAACACTTGAAATTGAGAACAAGACTTTGGAATTATACAATATTTTGCTTCTCACTGAAGGAAGATCTTAATATTTCCAAACTTTCTAACCACTTTCTAAAACTGATAAGAGGAAAAAAGTGCTCTGCCTTGTCTTAGGAATAAAATGCACATAAACAAAGGCTTTGTGTAAGTCTTTGAACATCTTGATAGTAAATACCAATTCTCTAATTGATCAGTTCAGGTTACGTTGTTGGAATGCTGTTGGGCTGCTTTCTCTAGCATTTTGAAACATAAAAGCAAAAAACATTTCAATGTATGAAAAAGAAAGAAAAATCTTTGGTCTGCAACAACAATTGTTGTATAACATTAATTTTTACTACCTTCTCCATTAAGTGTTTCAGCTTCACGGAGGAGATGGAGCATGGCATTCACTTGATTACTACCAAACTGCTGTTATTAGCTGTAGAAAATATCTGCTTGACAGTATAATAGTAGTAATTCATTTAGTGAATACAATCAACTATAGATCATAAATGTAGGAACGTTAAAAGTGCAATAACTAAGGTAGTTGTTCTGATAGAAGTGGAAATGTTTCGCAGTGTAATAAGCTAATCCTCATTTTTTGTTTCCCATCTGCTGATATCTACATATTTATAATAAGAGTAGAACCTTTTGTTTATAATTTTTCTAAAGAAACATTTTTCTTTCTGAGTCTTGATTTTGTACTTATTTCAGCTTCTCCAACTGCTATTCTTGGTTACTTATTTTTTGCAAGAACACAAAATGTCAGCCAGAGCTTTGTGCTTTAATTTTCTTATAATTTTTACATTTGATATTTGACACAACTTAATTCTATAGAGCAAAATTCTTTAGTTTTTTAATTTCTGTTCTAAAATAATTTTTCATGATTCTCAATTTTCCCTTCAGTTAATGTGCATACAGCTCCAATTGTAAAATGATGGTACAATTATGTTTGTGTATATAAGAAAAATCAAGACTGAATTTCCTTCTATTCAAACTTTAAATATCCAGTACAAAATAACACATATTTCTGCTCCTAGGGGGTCGCAGGATGCCGCTGGAGCCATTCCGCAAAATTGAGCGGTGGCTCAGCGTGCTGGGCTTCCCCGTGACTGCTTTGACTGTCGGCTGCTGGCTTGCCGCCCGAGGGGGAGCGCAAAGCCGTTTGTTCTATTCTCACGGCCCGTGGAGCCCCGGTGCCGGGAGATTTCGGCCGGGAGATGCTGGCGAGGTCTGCTGGAGTTGCTGGAGTTGCTGGAGCTGCTGGAGTTGCTGAGGACCTGTTGGCTGGGGACCCGTTGCTGGCGTTGCTGGTCATGGTCGCCAGCTGTTTTTGCTGACGACAGGCGAGGAGAGTTTGGTGATGACAAACCACGATCCTGTTGCCGGGCTCGGCTATATGGCAACAGTCGGGACGATAGTGGTCGGCGGTCTTTGGTGCCAGGGTCACCATGGGGTGACCACGTGGAGTCTATGAACAGTTCTACCGGCCTGTGGGTTCTCCCCCCCTTTCCTTTGTTTGTGGCTGGGGAAGTGTCCTTGTGGGGAATGGGGTTTTTTCCCACCGAGGCCTTCCCTCCCTTCCCCAGAAATGTAAGCTCTGGGGGAAAGATCTATGGGAGGGGCTGGGAGGCCTACGGGCCTGGAGATTCGGGAGGGAGGCACTCACGGCCATAGCCCGGGTCGGGTGGGCGGGCTCTATCCCGGTTGGGGGGTGGGTCGAGTCTTGAAGACCCCTCCACGAAGGGTTGGCGCGATGGCCCTGGGCCCGTGGCTGTGGTCGGTATGTGAGTGCTGTACCTTGCCTGGACTGCTACGGACGCGTTGCTACCCCACATGGACTATGGGGTTTATCATTGTCCGTTGTTCTTTTCTTTTTTAATGTCATCTTGCCATCTTGTTATTTTGTCCCTATCATCATCATTGAGGGCGTTTGGCTCATTTGCACCATTCACCCGGACTTGGACTTTGCCTCCTCTTTGGGACCGCCTCCTCCCTTGCAGTGAGAGAGCAATGGGAGGATGAATTCCCCTGCAGTGAGAGTGCAGTGGGTTATCCAGGACTCTGTCCCAAGTCACTGTGGTGGCAGAACAGTGACTGGTCCATTTTTACCTGGATCATCGACAGTGGTGAGAGAACTGCCGATTGTGGACTTTTTTCCTGACTTTAACATCGCCTGTCCCTTAATTATATTTCCATCTCCCTTGTTTCATCTTCCAACTACCTCTTGTACTGTTTTGCGAGATATTTTTACTATGCTTGCCTATTCTTCATCGGAGTTATGGGCCCTCCAGGCGGTTCCCCTGTCTGGGATGTGGCCCTCGCTGTCAAGAGCTTACCTTAATGACGGATCCTGGGATCCCGAGGTGGCATGCCAAGAAGAAGGGGCTAAATTCTAAATTTGATAGGAAGGGGAAACTTTTAAAATTTTTAATTGATTGTCTTAAGGGGTTAGGGAAGGGGATAAATGGGTCTTTGTCCAACCCGGTTCGTGGGGGGGGGGCGGGGCGGGGCCGGGACTCCGGGCCAGAGGTGGGGGCCGCGATTCCCAGGGTGGTTGGTGTCGGCAGGAAACGGAGAGGCATAGGGCCGTATCATGTGTTGGGAGCACGCACTCGCCATCTTTGTGCGGTTGCTCGCTCCGGCCCTATGGCCTCCTCCCAGGGGGACATGGGAACTGGGACCCCTGGGCTTAGGCTGGTGTATTTTAATGCCAGGTCCGTGGCTAATAAGTCCACCCTCCTCCGTGAGGTAATTGAGGAGGAGGCTGCGGACCTGGCCTGCATCACCGAGACCTGGTTGGGCCCAGAGGGCGGTGTCCCTCTGGTAGATTTGTGCCCTCCAGGTTTTCGGGTTTTGCACCGCCCGGCCCAGGGAAGGGGTGGTGGGGTGGCCGTGGTTATTCGGGAGACCTTGTTTCCAAGGGAGGTCACTGTTCCAGAGATAGGTGGGAGTGAGACACTCTCTCCTGAGGTGGGGGCCCAATGGTCGGGTGGGCTTGCTGCTCGCATACCTTTCACCCAGCTGTGTGACAGCAGCCCTACCTGGGCTTCTCGATGTTCTCTGGGGTGGCGGTGGAGTTCCCGGGGCTTATAGTCCTGGGGACTTCAATCTGCCCTCCCTGGGGGTGCGTCGGGTTTAGCCCAGGAATTCATGGCTTCTATGGAGGCCATGGGCCTGACCCAATTAATTCAGGGCCCGACCCATGAGGGGGAACACTCTTGACCTAATTTTGTCTCTGAACAGTGGCGTAGTGACAGAGGGCAGGCCATTTTACGGCTGTGCCCGTTCCATGGTCTGATCACTATCTCCTACGGCTGGTCTTCCAACAGGCTGCCCCCACTGCTGGGATGAGGAGCCGCTTAGATGGTTCCCCCAGGCCTTATGGACCGGAGCGGTTCTCGGCGGGAGCTGGGGTTTCTTCCCTCTTCTCTTGCCCACAGCTCTGTTGAGGACCTGGCGGCTGCTTGGCAGCAGGCCGCGTCAGAGGCTCTCGACAGGGTTGTCCCTATGCACCCCTCACACGCCGTGGATCCCGGATGGCTCCTTGGTACTCGGAGGAGCTCCGGGAGATGAAACGCCGTCGGAGGGGCTTAGAGAGCAGGTGGAGGTCCACCCGTTCCCAGTCCGATCGAGCCCAGCTAAGAGCCTATATTAGGACTTACCTGGTAGCTGTGAGGGCGGCGAGAAGGTCTTATCTCTCCGCCTCATAGCGTCCGCAGGCTGTTTCTTTTCCTTCGTAGGGG
The DNA here is from genome assembly GCA_009733165.1 of Naja naja. NCBI lineage: Eukaryota > Metazoa > Chordata > Lepidosauria > Squamata > Elapidae > Naja > Naja naja. Next base: position 159,261,367 of record CM019148.1, read on the forward strand.
AGGGGCGCCAGGGCTGAGGAGTTTGGTCAACATCTGTCGGATAAGATTGCTCGGATTCGGGCGGTTGCCCTCTGATTTGCAGTGGTCTGAGGAACGGGATGTAGGCAGTCTGGCCAGTACGATCTGGGATGAGTTCGATTCTGTTTCCGAGGATGAAGTGGACGGGATTATGCGACGCCTGAGTTCCACCACATGTTTGTTGGACTCGCGTTCTTCCTGGCTGGCTTATGCCGCCAGGGAGGTCACCTGCGCTGGCTCCGGCAGTTGTCAACGCCATTAAGGGAGGGTGTCTTCCCACTGCCTTGAAGGAGGCGGTGGTGAGACCCTTCTGAAGAAGCCTGCCCTGGACCCTACCGTTAGACAACTTTCGTCCAGTCTCCAACCTTCGCTTTTTAGCCAAGGTTGTCGAGAGTGTGGTGGCTCAGCAGTTTCCGCTTTTCCTGGATGAAGCTGACTACCTGGATCCAGACAATCGGGCTTCCGCCTGGTTTCAGCACGGAGACGGCATTGGTCGCACTGATGGATGATCTCTGGAGGGCTCGGACAGGGGTTTTTCCTCTGTCCTGGTCCTATTAGACCTCTCAGCGCTTTGATACCATCGACCATGGTATCCTCCTGCACGGGGTTGGGTATAGGGGCACTGTGTTGGTGGTTCACCTCCTACCTCTCGGGCGATCGCAGTCGGTGTTGGCGGGGGCAGAGGTCTACCTCGAGGGTGCTCTCTGTGGGGTCCTCAGGGTCGGTCCTCTCCCCTGCTATTTAACATCTACATGAAACCGCTGGGTGAGATCATCCGTGGTTTTGGGGTGAGTTTCATCAGTACGCTGATGATACTCAGCTGTACATTTCCACCCCAACCAGATGGTGATGCCTCTCCCTGATGACCCAGTGTCTGGATGCGGTACGGATTTGGATGAACGGAAACATGCTTCGCCTCAACCCGCCAAGACTGAGTGGCTGATCGGGCATCTCGTCCAGTTTGGAGTGTCCATCTTTGGCCATAGGGGAGTGGTATACCCCCTGTGGATAGGGCTGAATCTGGGGTCCTCCTGGATGCTCGGCCCGTGGAGGAGCAGGTGGGGCCGCCGCCAGGGGGCCTTTGCCCAGCTTCGCCTGGTTCGCCAGCTGCGCCTTTTCTGGACCGGATGCCCTGCGCGACGGTTACTCATGCCCTTGTTACCTCCAGACTACTACTACTGCAACGCTTCTATTTAGGACTGCCCTTGCATACCATCCGAGATTGCAGCTGGTGCAGAATGCGCGCGCTGGTGGTGATGGGAGTTTCCCGTTCTCCCATGTTACCCCTCCTCCGCGCTGCCTTCATTGGCTACCGTTGCGCCCGGTGAGATTCAAGGTTTTAGTGTTAACATTCAAAGTCCTTCATGACATGGGTCCCCAATATTTAAGGGAGCTGCTCCTGCCGACATCAAATGCCAACCGCCTCTGTGCGAGCACATAGGCAAGGACTCTTGGGGTCCCATCGGCTGGCCAATGCCGGCTGGCGTCCCCCACGACGAGCCTATTCTATAGCGCCCCAGACCTCTGGAACCAACTTCCCTGGAGCTCCGCCTGGCCCCTGACCTCCGCAGACCTTCCGCCATGACTTGAAGACCTGGTTGTTTAACCAATCGGGTTGTGATTTTTGGGACGGGATGGTTTTATGGGATAGTTTTAAGGGATTTTATGGTGTACTGTAATTGTAATGGGGCTTATTTTAGTTTAATTTGCTTTTAAATTATTTATTGTTGCTGTTTTTTTGTAAGCCCGAAGTCTTGGAGATGGGGCGGCATATAAGTCCCATTAATAAATAAATAATAAATAAATATTTTAGTATTTTTAGTTTTATTTAGAAATACATTGTCTTTTTAAAATTATCTCAAGTTAAGTCATATGGGTTTGCCATATCAGGTCTCCTCCCCTAACTCCACCCCCCAATAGCTTATCTATTTAAAAAAAATTACATGAGTTATTAAATTACATGAGAGCAGCATCCTCTTTTTAATTGAAAATCACCCCACCTCTTTCCAGCCCTCCCGGTCCTGGAATGACCACATTGTAACACACATTAATTAACACCATATGCACAATTATTGGGCAAGTGAGTATTTTGACCATATCATCCTTTGTATGCATATTTTCCACTCCAAGCCATATAAACTTAAATGCTTATTGGATATAAGCAGATCAGGTGATGTGTATTTGTGTAATGAGGGAGGGTATGGCCTAAGGAGATCAACACCTATATTAAAGTGTGCATAATTATTAGGCAGTGCTTTTCCTCAAATGGGCTAAAAGATTTAACTGACTTGAAGAAAGTCAAAAATTGTAAAAAGTCTTCCAGAGGGAAATTAAAATGGGCTAACTGACTCTGAAGAAAGTCAAAATTGTAAAAGTCTTCCAGAGGGAAATTGCTAAATGCTCCGTTTTGGCTGGCAGAGTGCCATGCAGGCCTAAATGGAGTTCCATTCTGGCTGGCAAAGTGCCAGGCAAGCCCTACGAACACCAAAATGGAAATGCAGAGGAGCAGGCTCCATTTCATTCATAATTTGAGGACTACCTATATACATTTAAATAAGATCTGAATTTATTTTAAGTTGTTTTCCAAAAGTTTACATTTGGGAGGAGGTGCATTTTATATAATAACTTTGCATCTGGTATAAGGTATTGTTTTGTACCAGTGGTTCAATAATATATCTTTTTTTCTATTTATAATTCATTTTTTCTTACATCTATCTTAGTGCTTTATGTATATTTTCTAATTTTCCAGTACCATTGATGCTTTACTCTCCCACCTCATGTATGCTCCCTGTGCTTGTTTTTGCTTTTATATATAATTTTTTACACAAGTTGGAATGATACAAGAAATAGAATCCCTGACTACAGTTATAGGAATTTACTAACTCGGTGTGCTGAGTTCCATTCCATATTTGAATTTGTGGAGATATTTATAACTCAAAAAATTGCTTACAAAGACAGGCTCTTGTCACCTGGAATAAATTTCTTTGCATATTTTCAAGAAATAAAATTATTCTGGAAACTAATTGGAGGAGTTTAAGTACTATAATTCAGAGACATTCAAGCAGATTAATATTCAAGGATTCAACATATATGATAAGCTGAACAACAGACCTTTTCATTAACAGCTCTGCTAGCAGATGTGAAACCCAGTGAAGTAAAACATCATGCCTCTTTTTTATATATTATATATTCATTGCCAAGCTATTAAGCATCTAAATTAAAATGTGTAGCAAACTCCAGTGACCCTTTAAAAGGCTAACACACTTTATTCCTGCATATAATAAGTGTCACACTGATTAAGTGTTAATATATTCCTAACTTTGGCACTGTCTACAAACTCAAAAACCTTGCTGTAATCTATAAAGCAAAATAAACCACTTTTTAAGACTCTCTTGCTCTATTATCTATCTAATGTTAGCAATCTGATATGCTGTCTTTCCAGCTGCTTTGTCAGTTAGATGAAATTGTCAGTTCATCTAGCATTTCTTTATCTATGGTTGCATTCTTCTGTTATCTTACTCAAGGAAACAGCTCTTGTAAGGAATTTATATAATGTTCCAATAAATTCTGCATTCTCTTGCATCGCCCTTCTTCAGAATTAGTATATAATGATTAGTAATAATCATTTCCAATCTCTAAATCTGCTAGTCTTGATCCATGTCACCAGAATAGAGGACGGAATAAGGTAGAGTTGAATATGACTACATACAGTGTCTGTTGAACTTGTACAACAAATATACTATAAAAATGGCAAGAGATGACATCCAGATTCAGAACTTGAGATTGAAACACTAGCAAATTGAGGTGGATAGATAACATCATTTTGTTAGCTGAAAATAACAAAGTCTTAAAATAACTATTTCTGAAAATAAAGATGAGAAATGAATATAATATAGGTTTCAGGTTGAATATAAGTAGATAAAATGTGCTAGAGAAGTAAACAGGGGATTAATCTTAGCGAGGATGGCAAGATAATGGAGGATAAAGTTAGTTCTATGACAGTAAAGATCAGCATTGAAGCAATGTTTTTCCTAGTATAATAAAGCATGCCGAAGAAAGCAGGGCAGAGAGAGAGAAAGAGAAAGAAAACCAGGCTTTGAATTATGGATTTGCTGACGGTTACTGTATGGAACCACATGCAGTACTACATACATATTGTACATATATACTGTATGTATGTATGTACATATGCATTACATACATACTGTATGTATGTAGGGACGCGGTGGCTCAGTGGCTAAGACACTGAGCTTGTCAATCAGAAAGGTTGACGGTTCGAATCTCTAGCACTGCGTAATGTAGTGAGCTCCCATTACTTGTCCCAGCTTCTGCCAACCTAGCAATTTGAAAGCATGTAAAAATGCAAGTAGAAAAATAGGGACTACTTTGGTGGGAAGGTAACAGCATTCCATGCGCCTTTAGTGTTTAGTCATGCCGGCCATATGACCACAGAGACGTCTTTGGACAGCTGGTTCTGAGGCTTTGCAACAGAGATGAGCACCGCCCCTAGAGCTGGAAACGACTAGCATGTATGTGTGAGGGGATCTTTACCGTATGGAAAGTACCATGGTCTAAAAGTAGGATCAATCCAGCACCAAATATTGACTAACTTCTGCTTTGAGATAATGATTAATAACCAGAAACACTTATGGTTTGGATATGTGATATGAGCAGGTAAGGAATTAATAAAAAAAACCGCTGTGCTTTAGTTTGTAAGATTGGAGAAGTAGAATGGAAAAACAACAGATAAGATGGGTAGGCAGAAACAAAAGGATCACTGGAATGTCCTCAGAAGGTTTTTAGATCAGAGGTCTCAACCTTGGCAACTTTACTTGTGGACTCCCCCAGAATTCCTCAGCCAGCACTGGCTGAGGAATTCTGGGAGTTGAAGTCCACAAGTCTTAAAGTTGCCAAGGTTGGAGACCCCTGCTTTAGATAATCTCCAGATTCAGATCAAGATGGTCAGGATATACCCACACAGTTGCCCCACAAATGCAAAGCAGTAGCCTCCACTCCTCCTCCTTTTAAATTAAGGCTTACAATATAATTTTTCAAAAGATTTTCCAGATCATTGCTCGATTCACTGTTTGCTCATAAGGAAGAATTAAAGTTTGAAAACATTAATTCTATCCTTCCCCTTGTCCCTATTGCATTGAATGCAATAAATTATGGTTCTGCAGAGCATTAGATGCAAGTCTAATAGTGGATAACATTGCTGGGATGAAATGCCTAACAGAACCTGAGAACTCAGAGAAGGCAGTAAAGCAGGAACAAGGCTGTTAACATAAGACATGCTGAAGTCAGATGAAGGGAGATTCTGCCTTAATTACTCATGGTATAAGTTGCGCAGAACTGCTTTGATAGGCTTTACAGATTCGAATACTTTACTCTACATACTACTAATAAAGATTTTTCCGGAAGTCTCCATTAGTCATTGCCAACCATAGAGGCAATGCTCATCTCTGTTTCAAGGTCATTGAGCCATTGTCCAAAGACATTTCTGCAGTCATATGATGCCACAGAGCACCATTATTTTCCCATCAAAATGGTACCTATTTATCTACTCGCATTTGCATGCTTTCAAACTGCTAGGTTGGCAGTAGCTGGGACAAGGACGGGAGCTCACCCCATCATGTGGCATTCAGGTCTTGAATCTGGGCTGCTGGCTTTTCCAGTCGACAAACTCAGAATCTTAACCACTGAGCGGCCATGCCACCCCAGGGCTTGATAGTTACCGTTTTATTCCTCTAAATAATTTGGAACAAAGAACTCAATTTAAAGATTAAAATATATTGAGTTCACAATATTTATTGATTGATTGATTGATTGATTGATTGATTGATTGATTGGATTTTTATGCTGCCCTATCTCCCAAAGGACTCAGGGCTCACAACAATAAAAACAAAGAATAGAAAATTTAAAAAACTATTAAATAAATAAATCCCAATTACAGAATTAAAACCGACAAACAAATTAATAAAAAACCATCAGTCCAGGTTGGCCAGTTGGAAAAGCCATGTTTTCAGGTCGTGACGGAAGGATCGAAGGTCAGGAGCCATCTGAAGCTCCAAGGGCAACTGATTCCAAAGCGCGGGTGCACCCACAGAGAAGGCTTGTCCCCCTGGGGGTCACCAGTTGACACTGCCTGGCTGACGGTACCCTGAGGAGGCCCTGTCTGTGGGAGCACAGGATGATGGGAAGTCATTGCTGGCAGTAGGTGCTCCTGCAAATACCCTGGACCTAAGCCATGAAGGGCTTTATAGGTGATTACCAGCACCTTGAATCTCACTCGGAGGGCAACCGGCAACCAATGCAGCTCACGCAGGAGGGGTGTAATATGGGAGTATCGGGATACTCCCATCACAATACCCTGTTTTTATTTTGAAAGGGAGATGTAACTTTTGCACTGGAAATTATCCTGAGCTCAACATACTCCTGACATGGTCAGAACAGCCTTAGAAGTCTTAGAGGGAAGCTGGAACAGCTTCCTTCAAGCTGAAATCAATGACTTCAAGCTAAAAAGGTGACAGAATGCTATACAATCAGGCCAGAAACATATTAACAAGAGATCGAGCAGCAAAAAAAGCTACTCTGAAAAGTTAAGGAATCGGTTCTCAACAAATGAACCAGCAAACATGTGGAAAACTCTTAAAAATATCACTGGCTACAGCAAACCTCCTTCCCAGGCAGAAGGAAATCAACAACTAGCAGATGACCTGAATGTGTTTTACTGCAGGTTTGAAAGGAAACTACAGCCACCTATCTCCACAAACCCCATCTCAAACACACCAACAACAGCCAAGCCTCCTACAACTGGCCCCAACCATTGGGTTCACAACCTCTGGTGATCACAGAAAAGAAGTGCAAGATCTATTTCACAGACAAAAGCCAGGAAAAGCACCAGGGCCAGACAAGATAACTCCTTCTTGCTTAAAAGTCTGTGCTGACCAATTGGCCCCCATCTTCACCCAAATCTTCAATAGATCACTAGAGATGTGCTATGTTCCTTCTTGCTTCAAATGCTCTACTATCATCCCAGTGCCAAAGAAGCCCTCCATCAAGGAACTGAATGACTACAGACCAGTTGCTCTAACATCTGTAGTTATGAAAATCTTTGAAAGGCTAGTGCTGTCCCACCTGAAAACCATCATGGATCCGCTGTTAGATCCCATGCAGTTTGCATACCGAGCAAATAGATCGACAGATGATGCTGTTAATATGGCTCTGCATTACATCCTACAACACCTTGAATCTCCAAATACCTACGCAAGGGTCCTCTTTGTAGACTTCAGTTCAGCATTCAATACCATCATTCCAGCCGTTCTGCTAAATAAATTAAACCAACTAGCGTACCTGAACACACTTGTAAGTGGATCATAAGCTTCCTAACAGACAGGAAGCAGCAGGTGAAGCTAGGCAGAACCACATATCATACCTGTACAATTAGCACAGGGTGCCCCCAAGCTGTGTGCTTTCTCCACTTCTCCCTATATACCAATGACTACATCTCAAATGATCCATCTGTTAAAATACTGAAGTTTGCAAATGACACAACAGTGATTGGTCTCATTCGAGACAATGACGAATCCGCATACAGACAGGAGGTTGTACAACTTGCCTCGTGGTGTAACCAGAACAATCTGGAACTGAACACTCAAAACCATAGAAATGGTGGTAGACTTTAGAAGAAACCCTCCCATACTACCACCTCTTACAATACTAGACAACACAGTATCAACAGTAGAGACCTTCAAATTTCTAGGTTCTATTATATCACATGACCTAAAATGGACACCTAACATCAAAAATCATCAAAAAGCACAACAAAGAATGTTCTTTCTCAACTCAGAAAGCTCAAAATGCCCAAGGAGCTGTTGATACAGTTCTACAGAGGAATTATTGAGTCTATCATCTGCACCTCTATAACTGTCTGGTTTGGTTCTGCAACCCAACAGGACAGACACAGACTTCAGAGGATAATTAGGACTGCAGAAAAAACAATTACTACCAACCTGCCTTCAATCGAGGACCTGTATACTGCACGAGTCAAAAAGAGGGCTGTGAAAATATTTACAGACCCCTCACATCCCGGACATAAACTGTTTCAACTCCTTCCCTCAAAACGATGCTATAGAGCACTGCACACCAGAACAACTAGACACAAGAACAGTTTTTCCCGAAAGCCATCACTCTGCTAAACAAATAATTCCCTCAACACTGTTCAACTATTTACAAAGTCTGCACTACTATTACTATTAATCTTCTCATCACTCCTTATCACCCATCCCTCCCACTTGTGACTGTATGACTGTAACTTTGTCGCTTGTATCCTTACGATTTATATTGACTGTTTCCTAGTATGATTTGATTGCTTATTGTACCCTATGACTATCATTAAGTGTTGTACCTTATGATTCTTGACTCTTGACGAATGTATCTTTTCTTTTATGTATACTGAGAGCATTTGCATCAAGACAAATTCCTTGTGTGTCCAATCACACTTGGCCAATAAAGAATTCTATTTACTATTTTATCAAAAACAAGGCATTTCAGATTCAAAAAGTTTCAAATTCAAAAGGTTTTTGTACATTCTTAAGGATTGCTTCTTTTTGCAAGATAATAGTAATTCATGTTCTGCTAGATTATTCTGTCCATGATAACTGTCTTTTAAATAGTCCAAAAGAAATCTATTAAACATTAGGTATTACAATGGTCATTTTTATCTCGAAAAATAAAATTGAAATTTTGTTCTTTAAACAAGATTATTTCAAGTTATGCTGATATGGAAACATTTTTTAAAAACATATTTATTTGACTTCTATGTTCACCTAAGTTAAGAAGCTGCAAAACAACCCCTCCCCACAAATAATAAAAACAAAAAGGCAAAAAAAACCATCAACCTGTGCTTTCTATGAAACCATTCTCAATTTCACCCTATTCTACCCTTACCCTATCAGTCAGTTACATATAGAAATTTGTCTTGTGAATTTGACATGCTGCTTGTACAGAGATTAAAAAGCACCCAAAAACATTTTTTTAGTATTGGGAAATGAATTATTTTGAATTCAAATATTACAGAATTTCATACACTTTTTTTCTCACCATCCAAAGGATTTCTAGATCTCACATGGGAGAGAAACAATTATGACTTCAATAGTTGAATGTATATTTGCAAGAAAGGGAACTTGCAAACATTTGGTGTTGCTTCCTATCATGTATTCTACTGGGAGATTCAAGTGCAAGGATAATACTTTGTATGTAAAAACTCCCCAATTTGCATATCTGAAGATTATTACTCTAACCAAACAGTCTGGTACACATACACTTCTACAGTCAGGTAAATTTTCTTTTTGCCTGATGAAGTATTTGAAATATGAGAACTTATTTTACAGATAATTCTGTAAAATTTAAATTGGCATCACATTTTGCCTTTATGGAATGTTGATGTTTTATAGGCATTTTGTTAATCTATATTGAAATTGTCTGTAGAATTGTATAAAGAGACTTCTGTCTCACTCTATAGTCAATATATATATATAATGTTTTCTTAAGTTTTCGCGCGTATGTATATGTATGGTATTCAGCTTTGTTCGGGTATTTTCCCACGTCATTACAGTTGTGCTTTTAAAGTTGTAGCGACGTTTCGGCAGAATCTCTTCTGCCATCTTCAGGCTTGTGTATTGGGTTCGTCTGTGTGTCAGGCTTTCACAACTTTCTGTTTTAAATTTGGTGCTAGCCTCGTGCTTTGTTAGAATGGTTTTTTTCTTCATCCTGATTGGTTGGGAGTCTTGGTCTGCGTTTATCTTTGGGGTTTCTTACAACAGACAAAATCAGTAAGATACTACACAGGCATCACATCAAGACTGCCTTCAAAACAGACAGAAAAGTAGCAGCCATCTTAAGAAACCCCAAAGATAAAATTGACCTGGAAAACCAAGGCATATATGAAGTCCCCTGCGCATCATGCCCTGCCACATACATCGGACAGACCAATAGAAGAATAAGTACCCGCCTGAGGAACACAAAATGCAGTAAAAAGCTGGAACACACTTCCTCACTAGTCCAACACATGAAAGCCACAGGTCATAGCATAGACTTCAATGGCACCAAAACCCTAGCCACTATAGAAAACTCTAGCTACAGAATTATCAGAGAAGTCATAGAGATTGAAAAATGACCTGTAAGCATGAATAGAAGATATGACTCCACCAGACTGTCAATTATCTGGAAGCCTGCACTCACAAACAAAAAAATCTCCACACCACAAGCCAAACAAACACCTGGGCACAAACAGAATCCCCTGATACCTCCAGCCCAAACACACCCCAGCCAGCCACCCAGATGAAACCTAGCTTCCTAATAAATGATAGCTGGCCATTCACCTGAAGCCAAGCCACGCTTACAGCCCCCAACACACAAAACACCATGTTGCCAGCTAATCAAGACAAATGCTACAAAACAGACAGAAGATATGAGAACACCAATCAAGCAGAACACAGCAAACTCCAAGACCAATAAACACAGACCAAGACTCCCAACCAATCAAGATGAAGAAAAAAGAAAAAACATTCTAATAAAGCACAAGGCTAGCACCAAATTTAAAACAGAAACAGTTGTGAAAGCCTGAAATGCAGACGAACCCAATACACAAGCCTGATGATGGCAGATGAGATTCTGCCGAACGTCACTACAACTTTAAAAGCACAACTATAATGACGTGGGAAAAATTGCTTTCCAAGTATTTTGGATTTTGATTTCCTAAACATAGCCAGTGACAGGGGAGCCTGTGAGTATGAGTATTGTCCAAATGTACAATTTGGAGTTTTTCTCTGGGGAAATATGGTTGCATTTGAAATCATCTATTTTGTATAAAGAAGCATCATTGTGAATGTACTTACGATATAGTCCTCAAAAATTCTTGAAGGAAGAAATGAACTCTGATTGTTGGGGATTTATTGAGAGACACCTGATCATGTCAAAGGACTTTTCCTTCTGCTCCAGTAGTCCTTCCTCCAAGTCTTTCAAAATGTATCTTGGAGTTCCCAGGTCAACTTCTTGGAGTAAATTCTGAGAATGAATAAGGGT